>JACEFZ010011160.1:0-70000 GCA_014155875.1 Cepaea nemoralis
GAAAAAAAGAGAAAAGAGAGAGAGAGAGAGAGAGAGAGAGAGAGAGAGAGAGAGAGAGAGAGCTGAAAATTTTTTTTTCCCACCGCTGGAAAAGTCTTATTTGACTTGTCTGTGTCATGTGTGTTTCCAATGTGTTGTCGAGGTTTTATATGTGTTACAGCCACACTTTAACAGAGTATATAGAGAATGTGCTTCGAGCTTCAGAAATGGATTGTGGTCACAAATAAAAATAATAAACGTTTTTATCCACAATAAACCGATTTGCGGCGCTCGAAGGAACACACACATTTAGTACACTAATGCATACATATGTTAGAGAGTTAAGTACACTTTAGTTTATTAGAAAACACGCAAACAAACAGGAAAACGAACACATAAAGTTACACACACCAATCAGTTCAAAGAACAATAACTCTAAATTCAGGGGACACAATAAATAATCAGAAACCTAAATGTAACAGTGAATATAGCTTTTTCACATGCGGAAGCAAGAAGGTGAACAGTGGAGCTATGTGTATAGAGTTGGAGGAGATATTGATGGGAACATGAACACTTAGTGCTCATGTGTTGTACTCATAATAGAGTCAACTAGTGTGTGGGTTGTCATTTTGGGCAATAGGAGGAACAGGTAAAGACGGAAGTCAATAGGTGGAAGTCAAAAGACATGGGGTCAAACGACAGAAACCAGGACATAAGTCATAAGACAACGGTTTCCGGTTCACTACCAATCCCTAAGATATCTATAGAGCAAACTATACTGAGACATGGGCTACTGAATTAGCCAAGTGAAAAGATAGAACACTGTGAATGAAGGTAGAAGATATGGTTCTATCCCCAAACTAGAAAGTTCTATACTTATTGGAGATCTGACAAAATTGGGACAACCAATTTTTCTTTTGTGATCAGAAGTGTTACAAACATGAGAAAAAGGGAAGTAACACATGGCGGAGAGGAGGGGACCCTGTCAGCATCCCCAATAAGGCCTTACATGAGTAATGAGTTAACACTAGTCTAGTAGAGAGACACCAGACAGGGAAGACACCGAGTACTATTAATAACCGCACAAGGAGACACATTTGCGTCAGACCAGAGGTCGACGAGTACAGATGAGCGAGGGCTTTCCCCAAGCAATTGGGTTGCTGGTCCTTGCGAGTAACCGTGATATGCCAGGTTACTCGATCTCACCAGCCGGCGTGCTGGCAAGACCAGGCACGCAATAATAGCGACTGCACGGGGAGTAAAGTGTCCGTGCTTGTCCACGCTATGTGTAGCGGCAGGACAGACTGACTGGAGACGGTAGAGAGAGCAGACGTATCCTTGACCAACTCGATAGCTTTCTAGGCCATAGGCGAACATAGGGCTGTTCATTTAGATTGTGTAATGCTAGCATCATCTATCATCACGTTGATGTATTCATATTGTGTAATGATGATGAAACCTGAACGCTCGTAGAGCCATTCAAATGTCGGCTCTGAATAAATTGCATTCCTTTCGCAAATGTCATGAATTGTTATTTCGTGCAGTGCGAAAGTAGCGGAGTCTTGAAAGCTGCAGCGCACAAGTCGCTGACACGTACGTACGTACGTACGTACATACATACATACATACATACATACATACATACATACATACATAATACATACATACATACATACATACATACATACATACATACATACATACATACATACATACATACATACATACATACATACATACATACATACATACATACATACATACATACATACATACATACATACATACATACATACATACATACATACATACATACATACATACATACATACATACATACATACATACATAACAGTGTTATAGAACAACAAGGCCACTGTACACAATTGATGGCACGTGTCGATAGATAACAAAGTCCAACTTGATGATGTATTCAAGTTTATTTGACATCAATTTATAAAAATGTCGTACAGATGAAAATCATACGACCCGTTCTTCTAGGTGACTAATGGAAGACTGTTTACGTCGACGCGTGAGCAACCCTAGATACCTAAACTACTTGTGCTCACGCGTTCACAAACCTATTTCCCCATTTTGCACCAGATCCATTAACTCACTAAATCCCCAACAGAGATGGTGCTCTGTTACATTCCTCCCTATCCTCAACAAGACTTTTTCTTAAAAAAAATTCTTAATCCCTAACCTACTCACCTAATGTATTTCTCTCAACCCGCTTACTCATCCTAAACTAACCCTTTCTTACCCAGTGAGCTTTAGTTATTACTCTTTCTATTCTTAAGAGTCTACTTGTCTACTTATATCTTATAGCAAACCGCTATGTTCCGTCACAGTTCTTCGTGAAGTTATACTTCTTCTTCGGTTACCATAAATGTTACTCCTTCTTAACAATATCTAATCCTGACTATAAAAATTTTAAATGCATACTCTTCTAAAAATACTTCATTCTCCCTATCATCATCCCCCACAAGTCTATGCCAACAATTCAGTACGTCAGCATTACTAATTCCTCATTCAACCAACTTGAAACCACTCGTACTAATCACACGATAGGAAGACAAAGAATTGGTGGCCACCAGAGAATCAAAGAACAAGAACTCTTCCTCACAAAACCATACTCACATTTACCCCCCCCCCCCCCCATGTCACCCTGAGACTTTATGCAGTAAAGTCTAAAAAAAAATTACATATCTCTCCAGCCTCAAACACCAAAAATATTATTCACCCCTAGACAGTACTGATACTATGGCTCTGAACGTTACCACAAAACACATCTCGAGGGCCCAAATCAAAAAAAGGTCCACCATGGGTCCCACTACTCAAAACCTCCTTCAACATTATAAACATCACCTACATAACTAAATCTCTGACCTTTACATACTTCAGGGATACTTCGTATCAGGTTCCCTATTGATCTCGCTGAAAGCCTCAGCACTCACTACTACTAATAATGTCCATTTGTTATGGGCAATACTTCCTAAAACCTCCACTTGTCACTTCATACCGTTATCAATAGCAACCAAAATACCATCACTGAACGTATGTCTGTGACCTTCTAAGCTATCTACCCCATCATATCTCTGTCTATCTATTATAGACATTCCATTATTAGCCAAAAATTCATATCGCTGTTCACTTACTGTGAACTTAACTTCTATTCTTTGTCATTCAAACTATATTCATCTCGTCCCATGCTGCAATCACAACACGAAAGATAACATTCGGAATTCATATTTTATTAATCCACCCTCATGGCTCTCAGTCCATGTTTATCGTTGCTGATAACCACAGCCATTGCCCTTCATAATTCACTATTCATCACCTAATCCCCCAACTATTGTACTAATGTCCATAGTATATAATTACTCTTCGGACTAAAACATGGCATTCAATTCATGTTTTACTATTTACACATTAACGCTGTCTGGCGCAGCAATTATTATAAGCTTTACCCACGTCCACTTTTTCTCAAGACTAGCAAACGCATGGTGCTCACTCCATGGTAATCCTACAACTAACAAAGTGATATGTCTCTCTTTATCTGAATGTAGTATCCTATTTCTATTAGAGCTAGTCTAAACCAACTTTTTTAACAAAGTTAATCATAAATAGCAACATAACAAGTGTCTAATAATTACAAGTTAAAACAATTGATCAAAAATTAAACAAGGCAATTCAACTGCAAACCACAATTATGGGCAATCCAAATTAAAACAGGATATCTTTCCCCCCAACATTTTCTATGCAATGTTTACCCCCAACATTTTCACAATGAAACAAGCATCAATTTAAATTAAAAGAAAATTATCTAGTGTTATCTAACACTACTGGTCTCTTTTACGGACCAATAGTTTGTACGCAAAAGGCTGAAAACACAACAATCCTATTCTAAAATCAAATGGTAATCGTTTTACAGAACCAAGTCAATCAAAAATAATATAACATACGATGCATTGAAAGATCATATTCAAATAAAACCAACTGTCTTCTCGCTAAAGAGAAGAGTTAACTTTGCGTTGATTATCCCCCTTTATAATATTCCATACATTACCAAACTAAATCATAGTAACACCACTGTATTTGCAATATTAAACAAGCAATTACTGTTAACTACAGCACAAATTGCTCCATTTTCCAAGTAGTATGGCTATTTCAGCACACCACGACTCATCTACTCACCAAGGGAAACTGCAACTCAGCACAACCATTTCCTAATCTAGTGAATTTGATTTGTACTAAGAAATATTATAACTTCTTAAACATTATTCATCCCGTTAACCACGGTATCTCCACAATGTTACAAGCACCAAAGGATGTCTATTTACTATAGACTTTACCAATACATCTAGCTACTGGATTTGCACCAACAACTAATTCTGCGTTTTATTCTCCCGCATCACTAATTTCCAACATCTTATCACAACAACTCTAAGTTATACTTAACTCCCTCTTAGCTTCGTTCACACACCGCGATGGCAGTCACGCCAGTCACATTTATTGGGACTATTTCAGAAGCAGCAAGCGCGTAAAGCTAACGACGATCTCTACCTAGACAATTAACACCGTATTGTCTATATCCTTTACAAATACACAGCTCTTCTCAACAATTCTCACTCCGACGAGACATACTGATCACATCTTCGCTATATTCTCTAATTTCTCTGCATCATGCAATCTCATTCCAACTTAATTCTGCCAACCGACACTAGATCTGTTTCCTAAAACGACAAACGGAACTTTCATTCAATATCTGCCACAAGACTTTCACAATCTAACTACTTCCTCATTTCAACTTTTCTCACTCATTCACTCCTTTTCAACAACTTAGAACCTATTCTGTTCAAACAACACTTTAGCTCTAACAACCAACATTTCTAACCAGTCTATATCTCTCCATGTCAGTTTTACGTTATGTCAACTGTTCCAGCACACCTCACTCAACACCTCGCCACCTCTTAAAACACAGTCAGACACATTCGACGCGCCACACCGTCAACCTCTGCCTTCAACACGCGCATACCATGCTCGCTTAGACAGTACATCGTCTAGGTGCCTCTTATATAATTTCTCACTTCACACATTTATGAAGTATATCTCGCTGAGAACCTGACATCCATGCATTCTAACCAGACGACTTTTCAAAACTTCTCTCTTCATTCTCTAATCAGCGCGACGAATACAGGTCTGTCCACACGCCTACGCACGCAAGGACAACGTATAAGTAAACAATTCACTCCGACACTCAACTACTCACTCATCAATCTCCTATAACAATGATCTATTTCTTCGCGCTATTCTCAGGCTATAACAGCCGCACCACTCAATCGGTTACTATTCTATGACCGCTCCATGTAACTTTATGCTCGGTCTTCTCTACCCCAAAACAAATTATACAAAACAAGACAACACTACATCAGTTCTCAGCATCACACATCAGTTGCAGTGATTCTCCACCTCTTTTCACAGCACCAAATAACCTTATTGGGCTATACCAACCCACCAACATCATAATATTTCATATCAAACCTGAGTTACTTTAACATCCATCATCAACAATCCGTTTCGCCAACATCTCAGAACAACTTCTCAACGCGTTCCACCACTAACCATGTTCGTTATTATTCAGCCTAGACTATAGTGTCTCTCTTCTTCTATCTCTGTTAACATCCATAGCTATCTGTAAAAAATATGTGGACGCAACATCATATATTCGCGAAGCTTCCTCGCGTCGTCTTCCGTATATCTCTTTATAACTATTCCTCTTACTAACATTTCCTCTTTTCCTTCTGCTTCATGGTTGTTCACTTGCCGTATCCGTCATTGTACCAAACTGTTTGTACCTACCTAACTCGTCGTCTTCTGGATAATTAGTGTCTGTCATCATGAGAAGTAGCAATCAAACTCGTCTTCGATATTTGTAAAGTATTGAGGTCTTAACCTCATGTAGTCCATAAGCTTTCTCTCGTCGTCTTCTGTATAGGTCGGTTTAAATGCTTTCCTTCGTTTATTCCTATTTGTTGTTCGTGTCGTTACTGCGTCTGTCTGCTCACTGTTTTCTGTATGTCACATAACGCTTATATTTCCCCATCTCGTCTTGAGAAGATTCACTGATGATAGTTCCCTCATCAGGCTTATTATAGTTGACTGCAGACATGGCAATAATATCCTTATGGTCGGCACTAGAACGTCTGCCTTTCTTCTTATTTATACCTCCATCTTTCATGCTCCGGTTAGGAATAGATTCAATGTCTCTATCTGAAGAACCCGCCACATCAGTAGTACCTACATTGACTAACAGACTATCTGTATTCCTATCCCTAACACTTTTCCTTACCTGTCTTCTGACATTTTTGGTTTTCGTCTGTTTATCTTTCTTAATTTCAACCGTGTCTCCCTTAGTCACTTTCAAGTGAGTTGGTTTTGATTGAGTTTCTACTAACACGGTTTTGTCTTCCCTTCGTTAACTTGCTGGCTGGTTGTACCTAGACTTTCTTTTCTACTGTATCCACTTGTGTCTGTGTGTTCCGTTCTACCACTTCAATCACCTGCGTCTGAGTCTCTAGGAGCACGGTTGACATAATGGACGTGGATGAGTAACCATCTGCGAGTTTGGTGATTTGATGTCTTTGAGCAAATCCTCAAAAGCAGTAAGATGCGAGAAAATACCTTTAAAGTTGAAACATGCATGGACATCCCTCAGATTTGTATCCAAAAAAGTTCGTGATTTGATAATGAATGATTGAGTATCTCGGCTTTCAATTGAATGTAGAATGGCCAGTGTTGGTTGTATCATGACTTCAGAACGTTTCGTGTACGCAATTCACAATGTCCTAAGTGAAGTATATAATTTAAGATGTGATTATCATTTTGCTTATTGACGACTTGTGTATTAGGTTTAATGTACGTTTCGATAAGTTCTGTTTCTCAAGGTTGATTTTTGATGCACGTAAAAATTTGTTTATCACTGTTATGAAAAATCAAATTTCGTTGTAGTCGAATTTTTTTTCACAAGATTTCTCAACCCATGAAGAATATTTGAATATTTAAATGTTCTGAGAAACATTGGTTCATGATCTAAGAATAAGATGCAATTGATTTCATTCAAATGTTCGATTGATTGTCAATGCTAACGCATCAGTTTGACTTCATCCAAATAACATATCGCTTCTAGGAATTCAACGTTGATTAATGATACTTTCAAATTTATATGTAATTGATGTGGCTTCTTAACTTAAATGTACTTGATATTACTTTCAGTTTTGTGTTGTCGTATTCCAAAAAATATTGTATGTTGCGTTATATAATTTCTTTGTATAATTTCGTTGTATAATATTTGCTGTATCTGTGAAGACAAATGGAAATTGAAGATGTGCACGATCAACATCTCAAATCTTCGTTAAGTGTAAGAACGATGCTGTATCTTCAGAACTGTCGTATGTTTCTATCAGTGAAACTGCGTCACTCTTAATCTTGCTAGATGATGTTACGATGTTCGTGTCGCCGGAACATCAAAATACCGCAGACGAACGTTTATGCAGATCAAGACAATTAGGTGTTCGGAAATTGTGTAAATTCTCCAGCAGTGCCACCAATCTGTTGTTTGTTCGAGTAAATGTACGTAATAAATAATGGTGGCCAAATGAATCTTCAATACCGACACTTCTTATTGGCTGTATGAACGTTCTCAAGTCATTTTCTTCTGTTAACTGACTGTGACAGATGTTGAATTCTATTATGTGATACATCAAGCACAATGCGATTAAATAGTAAATGTATCTTCTCAGGCATTAATGCTGTAAAGAATGTACTCAACGTAGCTCGCCTTCAATGAACAGCACTTTGGATTAAAACCATAAGAACAGATGAAATCGAATCGTTGACATGATTGTGTCAGAATCAATCTCTGTTTAATTTGATAAACAGCTTATTAGTTGTAGCATACCATCCAATAGTCATCAAATTCTACCGTGCCTGGTGATCTCCTAGGGCGGCCGGTACGTATATATTTGATATCATATATTAAATGTTAGCTTGACAAACCTTTAAGTGATTGTTCTTGATTCACGATCTATGTCTTTCAATTCACCTTCCCTCCATTCCACAGGTCCATCTGTTGCCGTTCTGAATTCTCACTAAACGGTTGATTCATTTTCAGCATGCTCTTCTGAGAGTGTGTCACAATATCTTTTCTATCAGTAACTGTAATTGTCGTTTCCACAGTATTTCACTTTCTTCATACTGCAGACTACAGACTGTTGGATGACTGAATATCGTTTCCCGGATGTGTTGTACACAACCGAAAATAATGACGTCATCACCGATGCTCAAAACCATGGTTACTCTTTTTAGAGATTATTCCACAAACTAATTTTTATGTAATGACGTATTTATAAGAATCTTTAGATGACCTTGGCCTTCACTTGTATTTGGCTCGATCCATTGTATGAATGTTAAATTGCTACCAATATGTCATAAGTTAATAATAAATCACGGGTTCATAATTACCACTGCGAAAGCCCCATGCCAAGGAGCGAGACGTTACATATATATATATATATATATATATATATATATATATATATATATATATATATATATATATATATATATATATATATATATATATATATATATATATATATATGTTGTCTGATCCTCCTTGTTTGTTAAGTAAAAAGTGAAAACCAAAAACGGCCACTGCAACCAAACCTTCACAAGACAAATCTGGATAGTTTTCTTCTCATAGTCCACTTTAATACGCCGATTTTGACATGTCGGAAACAAAGCAGTCGCTCCACAGAAACGTTCCAACTATACCTAACAATACACAACCTATTCTAAAATAGCGGCATAATATTAGCCGTGCTTTAGTGACAAGAAACCATGTCCGACGTGGACGCTAGCTCAAGTCTAACTGATCTTATCGTGACGTTTTCGTGCTTGCACCAAAACGTCTTGCACACTTTTCATTCTTTTGAAACTATTGCCGTGCAAAGTGTGTCTTACAATCCATAGCCTGATCCAGGTACATGGCAATATGCAGTACCGACGAGCTCAAACGAGGGCGAAACTCGAGTATAGTGCTTCCATATTAACGTGGATAGGCCTTAGGTTCATACCAGAATGCGATCAGCGTTGCCAGTAGTGGGTTGTGCTCAATATTTAAATTTCAAATCCCGAAATAACCAAATAAATCAAATAATAATATATAATAATACAATAATAATTTAACATGCACAATGGTACAATCTAGCCAGTTAGAGAACACATTTTACATACACAATGATACAATCTATCCAGTTAGAGAACACATTTTAGCATACACAATGGTTACAGTCTAGCTAGTTAGAGAACACATTTTAACAAACACAATGGTTACAGTCTAGCCAGTTAGAGAACACATTTTAACATACACTATGATACAATCTATCCAGTTAGAGAACACATTTTAACATACACAATGGTTACAGTCTATCCAGTTAGAGAACACATTTTAGCATACACAATGGTTACAGTCTATCCAGTTAGAGAACACATTTTAGCATACACAATGGTTACAGTCTATCCAGTCAGAGAACACATTTTAGCATACACAATGGTTACAGTCTATCCAGTTAGAGAACACATTTTAGCATACACAATGGTTACAGTCTATCCAGTTAGAGAACACATTTTAGCATACACGATGGTTACAGAGGAGCGGCTGGCCGAGAGGCTAGAACGCCGGACTCTCATTCGGGAGACCCGGGTTCGATCCCTCGGTAAGGTGTGGGATTTTTTTCTGTCGGGGGCAAAAAGAAAATCCTAACCTGCACAGTTCGCGGCGACTGCACTAGCCAGGCGGCCTTTATTCCTCAGGCTCAAAGACCCCTCTGCCATACACCGCAAGGTACTATATTGGCAGTAAATGACAGTTTTTTTTTTTAATGGTTACAGTCTAGCCAGTTAGAGAACACATTTTAACATACACGATGATACAGTCTATTCAGTTAGAGAACAAATTTTAGCATACACAATGGTTACAGTTTAGCCAGTTAGAGAACACATTTTAACATACACGATGATACAGTCTATCCAGTTAGAGAACACATTTTAGCATACACAATGGTTACAGTCTAGCTAGTTAGAGAACACATTTTAACATACACAACAGTATAGTCTAGCTAGTTAGAGAGCACATTTTACCATACACAATGATTACAGTCTAGCTAGTTAGTGAACACATTTTAACATACAAAATAGTACAGTCTAGCCCGTTAGAGAACACATTTTAACATACACAACAGTATAGTCTAGCCAGTTAGAGAGCACAATTTAACATACACAAATTTAACAGTCTAGCCAGTTATAGAATAGTGCTTCCACATTGATGTGGATAGGCCTTAGTTTCATACCAGAATGCGATCAGAGTTGCCAGTAGTGGGTTGTGCTCAATATTTAAAAATCTCAAATCCCGAAACAACAAATAAATCAAGTTATAGGACACATTTTAACATACACAATGGTACAGTCTAGCCAGTTAGAGAACACATTTTAACATACACAATGGTTACAGTCTAGCCAGTTAGAGAACACATTTTAACATACATAATGGTTAGTCTATCCGTTAGGGAACACATGTTAACATACACAACGATACAGTCTAGCAAGTTAGAGAACACATTTTAATATACACAAAGGTACAATCTAGCAGTTAAAAACACATGTTAACATGAGTCCTCACTGAAATGGGCATTTTGTTGTTTTAAATTGGTACTCTCAAGCCCATTCAGCTTAACATGGGCACTAGGAAATAGTCAATGGAGTAAAGTCGGCTGGCATAACACTGACCACATCAGCCACTGAAAACATCAGCCACTGTCCACATCACCCACCCACCACATCAGCCACCCACCACATCAGCCACTGACCACATCAACCACTGACCACATCAGCCACTGACCACATCAGCCACTGGCCACATCAGCCACCCACCACATCAGCCACTGACCACATCAGCCACTGACCACATCAACCACTGACCACATCAGCCACTGGCCACATCAGCCACCCACCACATCAGCCACTGACCACATCAACCACTGACCACATCAGCCACTGACCACATCAGCCACTGACCACATCAGCCACCCACCACATCAGCCACTGACCACATCAGCCACTGACCACATCAGCCACTGACCACATCAGCCACTGACCACATCAGCCACCCACCACATCAGCCACTGACCACATCAACCACTGACCACATCAGCCACTGACCACATCAGCCACCCACCACATCAGCCACCCACCACATCAGCCACTGACCACATCTGCCACTGACCACATCAGCCACTGACCACATCAGCCACTGGCCACATCAGCCACAAACCACATCAGCCACCCACCACATCAGCCACCCACCACATCAGCCACTGACCACATCAGCCACCCACCACATCAGCCACTGACCACATCAGCCACTGACCACATCAGCCACCAACCACATCAGCCACTCACCACATCAGCCACTGACCACATCAACCACTCACCACGTCAGACACCCATCACATCACCCACCCACCACATCAGCCACTGACCACATCAGCCACTGACCACATCAGCCACTGACCACATCAGCCACCCACCACATCAGCCACCTACCACATCAGCCACCCACCACATCAGCCACTGACCACATCAGCCACTGACCACATCAGCCACTGACCACATCAGCCACTGACCACATCAGCCACCGACCACATCAGCCACCCACCACATCAGCCACCCACCACATCAGCCACCCACCACATCAGCCACTGACCACATCAGCCACCCATCACATCAGCCACCCACCACATCAGCCACTGACCACATCAGCCTTCAAGTTCCAATTGGCAAATACAAACATGGGGCTGGCGCCATGTGCCTAATATGCCTAATGGAGTGGAAAATGATTCTTTGCGTTATATTTATATTTTAAAAATTAGCCTTGAAAGAGCACTGGGCTCAGCAACTGTAGTTATAAACAGCATGTGTTGGTTGATAGTACTGTGGTTGGGGAAAGGTGGGGGGGGAGAGAACAGATTTCAATCATACCTGCTAATTAAATTTTCATTCGGTTTTTATGTGTTGCCAAACATTGTACATATCCATGTGTACAGACAGTATGTATGTACATTTCCTTGTGTACACACAATATGTAAGTAAACATCCCTGTGTACACACAATTTGTAAGTATACATACAATCGCCTTGTAACTGCTACAACATGCAAATATTCCTCTGTAATAAATAATGACAAAAGTTCTCAATTCCACCAATAAAGTAGACATAAATGTCCATGCCATGGCAAAAACTACATGCACTCTTCCTGTTTATACAGCATACTTTATGTGACCAATAAAGCAAACAATGGGCAGACAGGCTGAAAAACATCTGATGGCTGTGGAAATGTGGTTTCTGAGGAAAATGCAAAGAATACCATGGACAGACAAAAAACTAATGAACAAGTCCTGCAAGAAACAAATGAAGATGTTAAACTGATTAGAGACATTAGACGTAGACAGTCAAATTTTTTTGGAAATGTTTTGAGAAGAAATGACTTGGAGAATTTGGTGAGATCGAAGGGAAGAGACCAAGGGGTAGACCAAGAAGTAAATACCTGGATGGCTTGGCCACGTGAAATAGTCGAGGCAGAAACATGGAGCTGATCCACGACTCTGGTGATCGAGTGAGATGACACAACATGACCGCCCGCACTTATCGGCATGGCACATGATAGATGAAAAGCAAACATTCTCCATGTAACCAATAAAGCAAACATTCTCCATGTAACCAATAAAGCAAACATTCTCCCTGTAACCAATAAAGCAAACATTCTCCATGTAACCAATAAAGCAAACATTCTCCATGTGACCAATAAAGCAAACATTCTCCCTGTAACCAATAAAGCAAACATTCTCCATGTGACCAATAAAGCAAACATTCTCCATGTAACCAATAAAGCAAACATTCTCCATGTGACCAATAAAGCAAACATTCTCCATGTAACCAATAAAGCAAACATTCTCCATGTGACCAATAAAACAAACATTCTCTACGTGACCAATAAAGCAAACATTCTCCATGTGACCAATAAAGCAAACATTCTCCATGTAACCAATAAAGCAAACATTCTCCATGTAACCAGTAAAGCAAACATTCTCCCTGTAACCAATAAAGCAAACATTCTCCATGTAACCAATAAAGCAAACATTCTCCATGTGACCAATAAAGCAAACATTCTCCACCTGTAACCAATAAAGCAAACATTCTCCATGTGACCAATAAAGCAAACATTCTCCATGTAACCAATAAAGCCAAACATTCTCCATGTAACCAATAAAACAAACATTCTCTACGTGACCAATAAAGCAAACATTCTCCATGTGACCAATAAAGCAAACATTCTCCATGTAACCAATAAAGCAAACATTCTCCATGTAACCAATAAAGCAAACATTCTCCATGTAACCAATAAAGCAAACATTCTCCATGTAACCAATAAAGCAAACATTCTCCCTGTAACCAATAAAGCAAACATTCTCCATTTGACCAATAAAGCAAACATTCTCCATGTAACCAATAAAGCAAACATTCTCCATGTGACCAATAAAGCAAACATTCTCTATGTGACCAATAAAGCAAACATTCTCCATGTGACCAATAAAACAAACATTCTCTACGTGACCAATAAAGCAAACATTCTCCCTGTGACCAATAAAGCAAACATTCTCCATGTAACCAATAAAGCAAATATTCTCTACGTGACCAATAAAGCAAACATTCTCCATGTAACCGATAAAGCAAACATTCTCTACGTGACCAATAAAGCAAACATTCTCCATGTAACAAATAAAGCAAACATTCTCTACGTGACCAATAAAGCAAACATTCTCCATGTAACCAATAAAGCAATCATTCTCCATGTAACCAATAAAGCAGATATTCTCCATGTAACCAATAAAGCAAATATTCTCCATGTGACCAATAAAACAAACATTCTCTACGTGACCAATAAAGCAAACATTCTCCATGTAACCAATAAAGCAAACATTCTCCATGTGACCAATAAAGCAAACATTCTCCATGTAACCAATAAAGCAAACATTCTCCATGTGACCAATAAAACAAACATTCTCTACGTGACCAATAAAGCAAACATTCTCCATGTGACCAATAAAGCAAACATTCTCCATGTAACCAATAAAGCAAACATTCTCCATGTAACCAATAAAGCAAACATTCTCCCTGTAACCAATAAAGCAAACATTCTCCATGTAACCAATAAAGCAAACATTCTCCATGTGACCAATAAAGCAAACATTCTCCATGTAACCAATAAAGCAAACATTCTCCATGTAACCAATAAAGCAAACATTCTCCCTGTAACCAATAAAGCAAACATTCTCTACGTGACCAATAAAGCAAACATTCTCCATGTAACCAATAAAGCAAACATTCTCCATGTGACCAATAAAGCAAACATTCTCCATGTGACCAATAAAACAAACATTCTCCATGTGACCAATAAAGCAAACATTCTCTACGTAACCAATAAAGCAAACATTCTCTACGTGACCAATAAATCAAACATTCTCTACGTGACCAATAAAGCAAACATTCTCTACGTGACCAATAAAGCAAACATTCTCTACGTGACCAATAAAGCAAACATTCTCCATGTGACCAATAAAGCAAATCTTCTCCATGTAACCAATAAAGCAAACATTCTCCGTGTGACCAATAAAGCAAACATTCTCCATGTAACCAATAAAGCAAACATACTTTCTCCATGTGACCAATAAAGCAGACATTCTCCATGTGACCAATAAAGCGAACATACTTTCTCCATGTGACCAATAAAGCAAACATTCTCCCTGTAACCAATAAAGCAAACATTCTCCATGTAACCAATAAAGCAGACATTCTCCATGTAACCAATAAAGCAAACATTCTCTACGTGACCAATAAAGCAAACATTCTCCATGTAACCAATAAAGCAGACATTCTCCATGTAGCCAATAAAGCAAACATTCTCTACGTTACCAATAAAGCAAACATTCTCCATGTGACCAATAAAACAAACATTCTCCATTTGACCAATAAAGCAAACATTCTCCATGTGACCAATAAAGCAAACATTCGCCATGTGACCAATAAAGCAAACAATCTCTACGTAACCAATAAAGCAAACATTCTCTACGTGACCAATAAAGCAATCATTGTCTACGTGACCAATAAAGCAAACATTCTCCATGTAACCAATAAAGCAAACATTCTCTACGTGACCAATAAAACAAACATTCTCCATGTGACCAATAAAGCAAACATTCTCCATGTGACCAATAAAGCAAACATTCTCCATGTAACCAATAAAGCAAACATTCTCCATGTGACCAATAGAGCATTCTGAACTTCCATCTTCAAAACTGATGGGCCTTCATTATTATTCCAATGATGATATTGTTCTTCTCATGTACCATATAAAGGTATTTCACATAATCTGACCACGCGTGTAAAATCTGATCTTTTTCTATTATGAATTTGCCATCTTTGGTTCTTAGGCAACCCATTGATGTGTGTGTTCTTTTGTTAGTGATGTCATTAATTCTTTTGTGCATTAATTTGGTATTCCGGGTGTTGTGTTGGTTTTCAATTTCCTTGCAATTTTCATCAAGCCATGTTTCTTTTGCCTCTTTGCATAGCTTCCTAAGTATCTTGTGAATCTCTTCATATTTTTCCTTCTTATTTTTGTTATTTCTTCTTACTTCCATGAGTTTTAAGATGTCTTCCGTCATCCATTTCTTGCGTCCTATTATCTTTATTTTTGGAATGGTTGTTTCTGCAGCTTGGTTGATTGATTTCTTTAATATCTCCATTTGGTCACTAACGTCTTGAAATAATATTTCCATATCGGACAATGCGTCGAATCTGTTCTTTACCTCTACGTTGAATTTATCTTGTATTTCCTCACTCTTCAGTGCCTGTAGATCAAAGTTTGTGTTTCTTTGTGAATATTTGACTTTCTTTAATTTTATATGTAAATTGCTTAAGATTAATCTATGGTTGCTGTAACAGTCTGCGCTTGGTATAGTTTTAGCGACTTTTAAAGCATTTCAAAATCTTTTGTTGATGAGAATGTAATCAATCTGTATTCTGATCTTACGATCAGGACTCCTCCATGTCCATAGTCTCCTTGGGTGCTGTTGATACCAGGTGTTTCCAATAATCAAATCATCCTCTTTTGCTCACTGTACAAGTCTGCAACCCCTTTCATTCTGCTCCCCTAGTCCATACTTGCCTACAATGCAACCGTCTTCTTCATTTCCAACTTTGGCATTCAAGTCACCCATTATGATATTTACTTCAGAATTCTTGCATTTCTTGAAAGCTTTCTCTAAATCATTATAAAATTCATCAATGCTATTATCACTACTGTCTGCTTTTGGTGGGTAAACTTGGATGACATAAGTAGTATGTCATGTGGTAACTACACCGAAAATTAGGTGCAGCAACTATATTTTTTACTATATACGAAGTCTAGCACCTACGCTCTGACGTCACCAAACTGCACCTACGGGGACCACATTTTCAAGGGATGCAACTCATGAATAAACAATCCTACGTAATTTTGCACTGTTACTTCCCTTTTTGTGAGAAAATTTATGTCTTTAAAATGTAATAATTACTGATATTATTGATTCTAGCGGGGTGAGGCTTAAAAACTATCATTATGCTAGTGATGGTGTTAAGGTACAGTGCTCCTCCTCCTCAGTGTCAGCCTTCTATTTTTTCTTTTCTCGTCTTCTTTTCTTTATCAGTGATGGGCATAAACACTATCATAATTCCATTGATGATGTGTAAGGGATAGGGTTACAGTGCAATTCCTCGGGGTGGTCTAGAGGGCGGCGGGAGTGTGTGTGGGAGCTCAGTGGTGGAGAGCGGGGTGTCGGCGTGAGGGGTGGGACGAGTGGTTTCGAACCTCGAGCCGCGGCAGGTGTCATATGAAAACCTTAAAAAGTAAAAATGACCGATAATATTGATTGCAGCAGGTATAGCTTAGTGAAATTCGTTGCTAAGGTGTGGGTAGCGGTTAATAGTGCTCTGTAGAGTGTCGTAGTGGTGTAAACATTATCATCATAAGGTGACAAATGAAAACCTTAAAAAGTAAAAATGGCCGATATTATTGATTTTAGTGGGTATATCTTAGTGAAATTCGTTGGTATGGGGTGGGTAGCGGCTATTAGTGATCTGTAGCGTGTCGTAGTTGCCATTACACTATCATCATAGGAGTTACAAATGAAAACCTTAGAAACTAAAGTTGGTCGATATTATTGATTGTAGCGGGTATAGCTTAGTGAACGTCGTTGGTATGGGTGGGTAGCGGTTATTAGTGCTCTGTAGTGTGTCATAGTGGTTTAATCACTATCATCACAAGGTTACAAATGAAAATCTTAAAAAGGTAAAGATGGCCGGCATTATCGACCGTACCGGATATGGCAAAGTGAAAGTCGTCGGTAAGGAGGTCAGTGAGTAACGGCGTAGCTAGATAAGTGCTTCCTAACACTATCATCACACGATATTCAGGGCTTCAAATGAAAACCTTAAAAAATTAAAAATGACTGACATTGAATGTACCGAGTATGGCTTAGTGAAATTCGTTGGTAAGGGGTAGGTGAATGGAGGGAAGGTTAGATAGGTACTTCTGATCATTGTTAAAGGGTGGTCGAGTAGTGGGGTGGTTAGATAAATACGTCCGACCCTGGGTAAGAGCAGGAGGAGGTGCTAGATAAAGACTCTCGATCGATGGTAAAGAGTGGATTAGTAGAGAAAAGGCTAGATAGGTGCTTCTGATCAGTGTTAAGGGGTGGTAGAGTGGAGGGGTGGCTAGATAAATACGTTCGTTCCTTGAAAAGAGCCGAATGTTGCGCCTCATATTAAAGTCTGGGGCATGAACTCATATGTGCCTGGGTGACTCATCACGGGTCTATGTCGGTGAGTGTGAACGTATGTTGCAAACAACAGCTGTATTTCATAAAATTAAAAGTATCTTATTCAATAAGTAACCATCATTGAATGAAAAAATAAAAATTCAACAATAAAATTATACAAAACTTAACAATTAAATTTCTCTTTATTGTTTCCAAATTTAATGTTTCATGTAGAAATTTAATTGTAAAATTTCTCTTTATTGTTTCCAAATTTAATGTTTCGTGTAGAAATTTAATTGTTAAATTTTGTTTAATTTTATTGGTAAACTTTTATTTTTTTCATTCAATGATGGTTACTTATTGCATAAGATACTTTTAATTTTCTGAAATACAGCTGTATTTTGCAAATGGACAGACGATTATCTTTAGTAGGTTGGAAATTTTCCCAGTCAGCAGAAAAAAACAGTTGTGGTGTAATCAAAGAGAATGTTAGTATTAAGTGGTATGAAACGTTGAAAGTCGGTTAGAAGATAAGGTAGATGGTATTCAAGGGGTCAATAAGGCAGGCGTGGCTTTAAGTAAAGGTCGACTTCATAACAGACACTGCTGATTGGTTGGAGACTTGACGCTATTGCGGATGTGAAATGACAATGTCAGATATTTCTCCCTCTTTGGTTAAGAAATTTTCATACTTTTTATAAGTTTGGTTGAAATTCGGCCAACATTTTTCATATTTGTTTCACAGTGTCCTAATTTTTATAAGTTTAGTTGAGAAAATGTTTAAGTTTGATTGAAATTTGGCCACAATTTTTTCACACTGGCCAACAAAATGTCATACTTTTCATAAGTTTGGATGAAATATTTCTTTACTTGACCAAAAAATTTTCACATTTGGTTAACAAAGTTTCCTACTTTTCATAAATTTGGTTGACATTTTTCTCATTTGGTTAACAAAGTTTCCTACTGTTTATGAGTCTGAACGCTGTATTTCGTTACTTGGTCAATATTTTTCCTCTTTTACTTAACACATTTTCCTACTTGGCCAATATCTTTCTCTTTTGATTAACAATTTTCCCACTTTTTATAGTTTAGCCGACATTTTCCCCCTTTGGTTGACAAAATAATCCTATTTTTTATGTCTGGACGACGTATTTATCTCTTTGGCTAACGACTTTTCCTACTTGGCCAATATTGTTTCTATTTGGCTAACAAATTTTCCTAGTTTTCATACGTGTGGATGAGATGTCTCTCTGTTCCAATATGTCTTTGTTCTTGTGTGACTTTGGTCTTGTCTCACTGTTCCATTGTGTGTGTGTGTCAATTTTCCACAGCTTTGCGCCACATTCAACATAAAAAACAAGCTCGCGCAGCAGTCAACATGAAAACAAGTAAAGACTAGAAAGACGAAAAAAGCCAAGCCTATCTCTGAAAACACCAACAAAAAAGAAATTTTCGTTTTCATAACTTTTATTTTTTCCATCAAAATCAGTATTTTCATGTGCACAGCATTCAATATTTGTTATTGTCTATATAAATAGCATTTTAATGATCGGTGAAAAATGTGACAGACTTTGATACACAATATTGTGTCTGTTATTTTCAATGATATAGACAATTCACTGTACCACACATACAAGGATATCACACATATGACCACTTTACCTTTTAATAGAGCATATTATAGACAACAATCATCCTAGCGGGTGTTCAGTGATGTGGTATATATATAGAAACTAGTCGCGGGGATTGTCTCTACCATGTACTTAGTGTCAGGTCTGTTGTGTAAGGCGTAATTAAACATGTCACTGTCCTGAACTATTTCTAGAAAATCGTCAAAGTCTTGTTCGTTTGTAACTAGGTGGGGGTCATCGAGTTCACATGCATTATTTGAGGATGAGTGGAAAAATCTAAGTTCTTTTGTCTCCTTATGACGTAAGATCATGTGATGAGAATAATTTACCTTAAACCTGCATGTCTGAATAGCAAATATTGGGCTTAAAGTCTTGGTCCAGTCAATTGGTTGTGTTGAGTCTGGTCGATGAAATATATTGTATGTCGATACACGTTTGTGGATGTTCTGATGTGTCCTAAGGTAGGGCCAGACGTCTCTATATTTCTGCTGGACTTCATCGTCGCGGTTGGTGTCTACGGTCTTTAGTTCCTCATATACTTTCTCAACTAGCTCTACTATGTCGGCTTCCTCTACCTCCACGTTATCAAGTTTCTGTTTTTAGCTGCTTGTGTGTCTACTGGTCCTTTTCTTTTTCTTGATGCAGGTGTAGTATTTGATGGTGTAGTGGTTGGTGGTGTAGTGGTAACAGGTGTTGGTGTTAATGTCTGGTGATCAGTTGTTATGTGTCGTTGTAGGTTGTCTTTCCTATTGTATAGATTACCGGCAAATGTGGCATGTGTGCATTGTGGTAGTGTGTACTGTGTCAATGTGGCGTGTAAGACTAGCGGTTTTCTGTAAATACTTTACCACAGATAGAGCAGAGATAGATATTTTTCTGCCTAGTGGCCATAATGATAGAAAAGTGTAGTGGAGAAAAAGACAATAAAGTAGCTTCTGGTTTTAGATAATGGCTTGGTGATAGCTCAGTAATATTTCCAACACGCTTGTAGCTTCGGGTATTATATAATGTCTCGTGTGTGTAGCTCCAATGGATAAGGTATAGTGACCACTATAAAATTGTGTAGTCTTCCACTAGTTTCACACTTTCACAATCGTTGTAAGTACTGACCGTCAAACACCTGTGAAGACAAGACATCATTATAGTCCGACATTTTTTACATTTTATACTTCAAAACATGTGACAGTCATGATGATAGCATATCTACAGAAAAGATATTTCATATCACATATATTGTTAGGAAATATCAAAAGAAAAAAGGATTTGAGGCTTATGATGTCACACGTAGTAAATTATTTCATTTTCTTTTTATCCTTACAGAGGGTCTTCTCCGTGACTATATTTTTGTGGTGATGGTTGGCAACGTCCTGGTTCCTAATTCTGTTCTTTGTGCTGTTTTACATTGTATGACACAGAGTTGTACTATATTAGTGAGAAATGCTGACTACATTTAATGGTGCCCACCACTTAGAGGTGACAATATTTAGTGATGACCAACTTTTAATGAGAAATGATGAAAGCATACATACCAATATTTTGTGCTAGAGCGTTCGTTGCTTTCCTTTCTTATACACAGCTCAACACCTTCGAGGTTTCACTTCTTGTAAGCAATAGCGTCGAGATTTCACTTCTTGTAAGCCACTCAATAGTCTCGATATTTTTTTCTGTGTCTGAAAATTTTCAGTCTGGAGAAAGGATAAAGATTATATAACAAGGGACAGTAAACATTTCACATACTGAATTTGACACCACATAATAGACTTTTATATAGCTTTGACACATTTTGAAAAGAAAGAGTACTTTGAGATCGTGCACATTACTAATATACATTCATTTAATACACTAGTGACCACAGAGCATGACTATAGATTCTCCTGTGTCAACACATTATTTTTCACTCTGTAGAGTGATCGGGATAAAGATGAATACTGAAATGATTGAATACAGCATGTTTTCCATACACTGCATAGATAGAGGACATGGTCGTAGACGCCTATATGTTACACTACACTTAGTGGAGACCTGATATGTACACATACGTTTTGTGGGTTCCAGAATCGACGTGGTCCTCATGTCAATGAGGGACTGGTCGTCTTGGTTTGAATCTGTAGAGGGACAAAAACATAATACGTTTTAGTGAACAGAGAAAGCATGCTTTAATGAAAAACATGTTCATATGTACACAATTGGAATGCACCACAAAATTTTACACTGGCTCGGCCATGTTTAATTCGTTATAAAATATATCTACATCTTCTTCTTTACAGTCTGCTGATGGCGCATATACTGTACTTGAATTATGTTAATACTCGGAGATTTACCATGGGGTTCCACTAATAATACTCTAATTTAATATATCCTTTAACTGTCCTAGCTCTCATTTGATCCAAAATTATGCCAACTCCCCCTGTGTAGTCTGCTAAGTAAATAATTCTACACTTACCTAAACATTTTCTCCTGTACCTGGCCTTGTATTTCACCCATCTTTAATATAGTTATTATCTAACTTTCCATTCTGGCGTGATGTTCTAACATTCCATGTACCAATATTTAGTGTATTTGTAACCTATAATGTGCATACAGTTGCTTGACGACGATTGGGTATCACCTGTAGCACATGAGGTGCTTCATAGAACCTGTGGTTTTGTATGGATGTGAAGCGTGAATAATGAGCAGACAAGCTGGGGAAAAAAAACAGCTGATGGCTGTGGAAATGTGCTTTCTGGGGAGAATGCAAAGAATACCATGAACAGACCAAAAAAAAAAACAATGTCCAAGTCCTACAAGAAACAAATGAAACCGTAAACTGATTAGAGAAATTAGACGTAGACAGTCACCGATATTTGGTCACGTTATGAGAAGAAATAAATTGTAGAACTTGGTGACATCTGGCAAGATGGATAGGGAAGAGAACAAGGAGAAGACGGATAAGTAAATACCTGGATGGCTTGGTCACGTGGCATGGTCGAGACAGAAACACGGAGCTGATCCACGACTCTGGTGATCGAGTGAGATTGCAAAACATGGCCGCCCACGCTTACCGACATGGCACATGATGATGATGATGTAGCACATGATTCTTTCTACCAGACTAAGACACTACAATAGAATGCCCATTAACGTCGTTATCTTTATTGATTTCATTTACATGCATGATTTTCTTGGGAAAATACAGCGGTGGTTTCCCTTTACCTTCGCCAGTTTGTGTATTGTTGACTCCAATAGCATTCGAGTACCGCCCACGGGCCTGATGAACTGACGTCGCGATCCGGATCCGGCCTGCGGACCGTAGTTTGGTGATCCCTGACGTATGGGATTGTCCTGGCTGCAGTGATGTCGGTTTTGACTCAACTCAACAAAGCAAATCAATTCATCTCTACAGTTGTTTTCGGGTGGGGAGAAACAAGTCCCTGCCAGGTTACTGTTGTGGGTTTGTTACAGTGTCAGGAAGTTTATGTGTGTGTGTGTGTGTGTGTGTGTGTGTGTGTGTTAAGGTGTCAGTAGCCTGTTGTGGGTTGGTTACAGTGTCAGGAACCTGTTGTGGGTGTGTCACAGTGATAGGAATCTATTGTGAGTGGGTTACAGTGTCAGGAACCTGTTGTAAGTGGGTCACATTGTCAGAAACCTGTTTTAAGTGGGTTACAGTGTCAGAAACCTGTTGTAAGTGAGTTACAGTGTCAGACACCTGTTGTAAGTGTGTTACAGTGTCAGAAACCTGTTGTGGGTTTGTTACAGTGTCAGGAACCTGTTGTAAGTGGGTTACAGTGTCAGAAACCTTTTGTAAGTGTGTTACAGTGTCAGAAACTTGTTGGAAGTGTGTTACAGTGTCAAAAGCCTGTTTTGGTGTGTTACAGTGTCAGAAACCTGATGATTGATTGATTGATTGATTGATTTATTGATTGATTGATTTAGGAACCGACATCACAGCATTCGGGACATTCCTATAAGCGCTCCGTCCCCATCCTCAGCAGTAAGCGAAGAGTTCCAACACTAATAGTTCCAGAAGCAATCTGATTATATGTCCATCTCGCCTTTCCTCTGAGCGTCGAGCGTCGGCCAGATCCCTTCATCACACCTCGCTGTCTCATTCTTACCAGACTGTGGTGATCCATTTGCTCCTCCGAGGTGTACACGTGCTCCCACAAGGCCGCAACAACGTCTGTCTTGTCATGTATGTTGGTGTGTTACAGTGTCAGAAACTTGTTGTTGGTGTGTTACAGTGACAGAAACTTGTTGTTGGTGTGTTACTGTGACGGGAACCTATTGAATGTGTGTTATAGTATTAGGAACCTGTAGTATGTGTGTTATAATGTTATGAAACTCGCATTTTAAAGGCCTGAGTGCGCAAATACATATGTGGCTTGTCTTTTCCTTCCATAGCAAACCTCGTGAGCCATTCTGGACTGATGTTTGCATGTGGACTAGCTTTCCCTGTTACCAGTGTCCCTCGTCAGTAGGCGAACCC
The DNA here is from genome assembly GCA_014155875.1 of Cepaea nemoralis. Lineage (NCBI taxonomy): Eukaryota > Metazoa > Mollusca > Gastropoda > Stylommatophora > Helicidae > Cepaea > Cepaea nemoralis. Next base: position 24,050 of record JACEFZ010011160.1, read on the forward strand.
ACTCCAACATCTCAGGTAACTGTAACTGACGTCCCCAAGTCAAGGAGGAGACTTCAGTATTGTATTGTATTGTATTTTATTGTGTTGTGTTGTGTTGTATTGTGTTGTGTTGTATAGCATAGCATAGCATAGCATAGTATAGTATAGTATTGCATAGTATAGTATAGTATAGTATAGTATAGTATAGTATAGTATAGTATAGTATAGTATAGTATAGTATAGTATAGTATAGTATTTATATCAACAATATCTTATTCAACCCGCCTGTGTCATAATTGGGATATATAGTTAGGCACTTCGGTTAGATTTGCCACATTTTTACCGGAATTATTTTTTAGCGGTAACGTTCGGTTGTTTGTTCTTGTGTCTCCCATATGGGGACAGTAAGCATACTCGTTATGTTAAATTTCCCGATTATTTCAAGATCGCATTAAAACAGAAACCGACTACGGAGTATTGTAGTTGCCTCTATTGTCTACGAATGTTTACATCTTGGCTTCTCAAATTTTTCGTCTAACAGAGATAAAGAGACTGTCTTTTTAAGACGCAAGTAGACTCGTAGATTCCGTTTTATATAGACTTTGGATAACATCAGACAGAAGATGCATTGCAGAGATAAAGAATAGAATTAGAACCAGCAAATACTGCATTCTATCAGATGCAGAACATTTTATGCAATAAGTTCTGTCATTGGGTGTCAGAGAAAGAATTCTTAAGTGTTACATAGAACTAGTTTTAACATACAGCTACGAATCTTGGACAATTAGTAAACAAGCAAACAAATCCCTGGAAGCCATGGAAATGTGGTTTTATAGAAGAATGCTGAAAATTCCTAGGGCAGCAAAAATGAGTAATCCTGACATTTTGAGTGAAGCTAAGTTGCAAAGGCAACTTATCACAAACATAAGAATCAGTCATAATTTTGGTGGCTACATTATGAGAAGACACAATCTGGAACATGTTATGACAACTCGAAAGACTTGTGGAAAGAGAGAGAGACAGGGAGAGAGAGAGAGAGAGAGAGAGAGAGAGAGAGAGAGAGAGAGAGAGAGAGAGAGAGAGAGAGAGAGAGAGAGAGAATTCTCAACAGTCTTATATCGTGGCATGGAAAAGAGACAACACAGGAATTGAAATATACTGTTGGAAGTCGCAATATGTGGAGAAGAATGATCGCCTACGCCAGTCAGCAAGGCACTTGATGATGATAACACAGAGAAGAGCCCCCAAGATAACTAAACATGTAAAGCTGTAAGTTGGTGCCTCTCAATGTGGTCCATTGACCCCTTAAATTGGTCCTTGAAAGTTGAGAAAAGTAGCATGGCATTTAACACACAGAATGGTTACAGTCTAGCCAGTTAGAGAACACATTTTAACATACACAATGGTTACAGTCTATCCAGTGTTTCCCAACGTGGGGCCCACTCCCCACATGAGGGGGGGGGGCAATTCGATTGTTAAGGGGGGCAATTCAAAAATGGAAGAAGTCGGCTGGATATAACAAAACGGGGAGACTTGAGACTGAAGTTAACTAAATTGAAACCTGACATAAAATCTCCTTGCAGCATGCATCAAACGCAAGGAACTCACTAGATTTAAATAATTACTAATAATTAAAATAATATAGAAAAGTCTTTCATTAAAATTATTTTGTACCTGCATTTCAGTTCTCCATTATATGTTTTGAAAATTTACTTACTGTGTTTGCTCAATAGTTTCCTAGCGATTATCGGTCCTTTGGCTGGGATCGGGTGCATTTGCTGCTCTCCCCCCAGAAGTGCGCCTGGTCTGGCCGGGGGCCGGGATGATCAAATAAAAACCCATCACATATCTTAACCTTAGATGTGGGCCTGGTGGACCACTGTGGACAATAGCTCACAGTGAGACTAAGGGTCCCCACAAAAAAAGGGAAGGCGGTGGTAACAGCTTGTCTGGGGTAACCGCCAAAAAAAAAAAAAAAAATTCACCCAACACAACCGACACACAGCTCTGGCCCCTCTGGGAACCGCGAGCCCTTCTTAAAAAAAACATAAAATTCAAGTTTCTTTGGTGAACATTTCAATTTTTGAATATTAAAAATGATGCATATGTTTGGGGGGGGGGGGGGCGCGGAAGGGGGCATAAGAATTTTAGAAAGGCTTAGGTGGAGTATAGCACAAAAAAGGCTGGGAAACACTGATCTAGACCAACAAGCAGCGGTTAGAATAGATGGAGAGACATCAGACTGGTTTGTCATCAAACAAGGAGTCCGTCAGGGATGTGTGCTGTCCCCCTATTTGTTTTCTTCTTCTTCTTCTTTCGTTCGCTTGAAATATGTCTATAACTGCAATGCTGTCTCTTGTATGAATTGAACTGTCTTTTTCATTTCACACAGCGGTCCATAGAGTTTATCTTCCACTGTCGTCTCTCAAGGCCAGAAGGTTTGCCTAGATATGTTATATTGTGGGCAGTCTTGGAGTATGTGCTCTGTTGTCTGCGACGCCAATCCACATGTGCACATGGCTGTTTCACCAATCTTGAATTTTGTATACATGTGGTTGCGTAATCTATTGTGCCCTGTTCTGAGGCGCAGAATAATGACTTGTTCTGGTCTATCCATAACGTGGTAGTCATCTTGAGCAGGTTTTGGTGGCTTTCTGACTGATTTGATCATTCTTTTCTTTTGGTGGTATGTAACGGGCACATCAGGCTGTTCTTCTTTGGCTCCTTCCTTAGCCAATTGATCAGCTCTGTCGTTTCCGGGTACTCCACAGTGGGATGGTATCCACTGTATGGTGACCTTATGCTGACTGCTAAGTTCAGAAAGTAGTGTCCTTAGTACTGGCAATTTCCCAGACAGGAGCGCCTCGAGTACTGATTTTGCATCTGTCAATAGCACCACAGGTTGTGTACCATTGCTGGTATTTAGTAATTTCTCTGTTGCTATCTTGATTGCCTCAATTTCAGCATCGTAGTTATGGCAGTACTTTCCTGTCGGTACTCTAGCTGTGTCCCTGGTATTATTTGGGTATTCTATGTACACTCCCGCTCCTCCATTTCGAACAGCATTTTGTGCTGACCCATCTGTGTAGACTCGGATCCAGAGGTCCTGTGGGTATTCTTCATCAAGGAAGCTGAGAGTGGCTGTTCTGCGCTGCACACTGTTCTGTTCTTCCTTGTCAAATATTCCTCTCACTTTTGTCTGGATTTGTAATGATAGTCTATGCTCATCTTTCCATGGAGTTCGCTCTGGAATAGTTGTTAGGGGGATACCAACTGTGGGCAGATCGGTGGTTTCTCTGCAGAGTCGTTTGGCCTGGTGGATAAAACTACTTCTTTTCAACCGCCCCATAGCTAGGTTTTCAAATCTGTTCTTCATAGGGTGGCCTGGCAAGTTGAGGAACTTTTCTGCTTGTATTAGCGTTTTCGTATCTCTGCGCTCACTCAGTGCTTGTGTCCTCCCCATCTTCTCCATTTCCACTATAGGGGTTGATCTCATCCCTCCTGTGGTGACTCTAAGTGCTTGATTTTGCACTTTTTCCAGCTCTTGTAGTGTGGTTTTTGATGCCGAACACCATGCAGTTGACCCGTATTCCAGGTGTGGTCGTATGCTCTGTTGATAAACTTTGCTAAGTATTTTCCCACTGGCTCCCCATGTGGTTCCACTTAGCTTTCTCAGGATAGCTATTTTCCTTTTGGCTTTTGCTACTGCTTTGTTGATGTGCTTTCTCCATGTCAGCCTGCCATCAAATGTTACTCCAAGGTATGTTGGTTCTTTATCTTCTCTTAGGGGTGTTCCATTTATCTGGATGGTCCCTGCCTTTTGTTTTGGAGAGAGGGTAAATAGGGTGGTGCTACACTTGTCAGTGTTTATGCTGACACACCTTCTATTTGCCCATGCAACAAATGTATCTACAGATCTTTGTAGTAATCTGGTGGCCACTGATGCATGCTCATTTGTGCTCCATAGAACCAGGTCATCGGCGTACATTGCGGCTTTAATTCCATGCGGTAGATTAGCAACGAGATCATTGATGAAGATTAGAAAGAGTGTGGGGGACAAGACTCCGCCCTGGGGAACACCGTGACGCAGTAGTACTTTCTTGCTCTTTAGTCCGTCAATCTGTACTCGGGCTCTTCTATTGTGCAAGTATGGTTTCACCCATTTGTACATTCTTCCATTGACTCTGCAGTTTCTCAGTTTATTTATCAGACCTTCTTTCCAGACTTTGACAAAGGCTTTCTTCAAATCTATCCATGCCGCAAGCACCAGCTTCTTCTCTTGGAATGCATCCTCAATTTCTTGAGAGAGGTAGGTTGTCTGATCTTCTGTAGAGTAGCACTGCCTAACGCCAGCCTGCTGTGGCACAAGGATGTTTTTACTTTCAATGTACCACTGCAGTCTGTGATTGATGATACGCTCCAGTGTTTTGCAGAGACAGCTGGTGAGGCTAATTGGTCTGTAACTAGAGACAATGGAACTATCTTTCCCTGATTTTAGGAGGGGTATCATGATTGCTTCTCTCCAGGCTTGCGGAACACTGCCTAAGGTCCAACTATTATTGAAGATCTGCAACAGCTTTGCTTTGGCCTCTGTTCCTAGGTTCCTGATCATTTCATTGGAGATATCATCAGCTCCTGGTGACTTTCTCATTTTCAGTTTTCATATGGCTAGCTCCAGTTCGCTGATTGTGATGGGTGCCTCCGGAACCTCATGTACTATTTCCTTCTGTCCTGTATGTTACCGTTTCTCTTGAATCTCTTGTTGTTTCTCTGGACTGATTTTGATATTGTTATCTTGTGCGAATGAGTCCGCAAAATGGTCAGCTGCTTGCTTTCTTGTTAAGATGTTTCCATCTTTATGTAGTGCAATTTTTGAGTTTCTCCCTGTGCCCTCATCGTTAAGTTGTTTTATTAGCTTCCACAATTTCCTTGTGTCTCTTTCAAAGTTCAGAGACTCTGTTTTTTCCTGCCAGCTTTTCCGTCTAGCCTGCAGCTTGGCCCTTTGAAATTTGGCTTTTGCATGCTGGAATTTATTGTGGTTCTCTTGGCTGGGTGTGGCCTCTGTTTGCTTTCTACATACTTCCACATCATTATGCAACTGTTCCAGTTCACTACTCCAGTAGGGTTTATATTGTTTACGGGCTCCTCTTGGTACTGTTTCTGGCGCTGCCTGTAGTATGCATTTCCCAAACTCTTCAACTACTTTATTTATGTCTTTCTCAGTGTTCAGGTTTCTAACAGTATGCTGGTGCGATTCTTGTACATTGCCCAGTCTGCTTTCTTGTAGTTCCACCTCGAGAGGGTGTTGCTTTCACTTACAAGCTCATTTTCTACAGTTAGAAAGACTGGTCGATGGTCACTGCCACCTAGTTGTTTCCCAATAATTCGTGTAATGCTCCACTCCAGGTCTGGTGAATGAAAAGCCAGGTCAGGTGTAGTTGTAGAGTGCCATGATCTCGAGTAGAAAGTATGTGGGTCGGACGGCTTGTTAACCAAGATAAATCTATTCTCATCCTGCCAGTCTTCCAGTCTCTCTCCTCTCTGGTCCATGTGATCATAGCCCCAACTCTGCGAATGGCTGTTGAAATCGCCGCACACAATCATTTTTTCTGTTAATGGTAGTGTGTCCAGTGCCTGTAGGCGGTCAGGGATGTGTGCTGTCCCCCTATTTGTTTAACCTGTACGCCGAAAATATAATGAGAAATGTAAGATATGATATGAATAAGGAGCTATATGATGCCCTAAATATCGGTGGTCTTGACATACCAGAGATTCGGTATGCTGATGATATAGTATTGCTATCCACAACGCAGACTGGTATAGAAAACCTAATAGCCTCAAAGGAATTGAATAGTGAAAATCACAACTTGAATCTTAACATTGCAAAAACAAAGATAAAGCATACAGATAAAACCACTATGGAGAAAGAAATAGATGTTAATGAGGAAAAATTGGAGGTGGTGGAAAATTTTGAATGTCTTGGGTCATTGATTGCCAACAACGGTGACACAATGCAAGAAATTAAACGACGACTATCAATTGCTCTTCAAAGACTAAAACAACTGAATAAATTATGAAATGGGACAGACAGAACTACAAACATTAGATTTGTAAGAGCATGCATCTTTCCCATTGCAACATACGCCTGTGAGACATGGACACTTACTGAACAAGCTGACCAGCGCATAAATGCCTTTGAATATAAATGTTATAGACGAGTTCTAAGAATATCTTGGGTAAAGAAAAGAACAAATGTATCAATACTTCAAGAGCTGAATATTGAAGAAGTTTGGCTATTAAAAACGATAAAACAAAGAAAACTGAAATAATTTGGTCACTTGAAACGTCACGTAAGTTTGGAGAGAACAATAATGGAGGGGTATATGCCTGGGAAGAGAGGAAGAGGAAGGCCAAAGAGAAGATGGGTGCAGGATGTGGCGGATGATCTCCAGATGGGTGTATCGGACGCAGGACATCTTGCTTATGATTGAGAGGTTTTCCTGAAGGTTGTTATGAGAGCGAGGTTCTGCAAAGGACATGCTACTGAATGAATGAATGAATGAATGAATGAATGAATGAATGCATGAATGAATGAACCATGGTAAACAGCCTGTGGTGATATTGACAGATGCAAAATCAGTTCTTGGGGCTCTTCTGTCTGGGAAATTACCAGTACTGAGGACACTACTTTCTTAATTTGGCAGACAGCGTAAGATCACCATACAATCGGTCTTGCCCTTGGTCTCTTCCCTTCGATCTTGCCAGATGTCACCAAGTTCTCCAAGTCATTTCTTCTCATAATGTGCCAAAAGCAAAAATATTGTGACTGTCTACGTCTAATGACTCTAATCAGTTTACGATCTTCATTTGTTTCTTGAAGGACTTGTTCATTGGTTTTTCTGTCTGTCCATGGTATTCTTTGCATTTTCCTCAGAAACCACATCTCCACAGCCATCAGCTGTTTTTCAGCTTGACTGCTCATTGTCCACGCTTCACATCCATACAAAAGTATAGGTTCTATGTAGCACTTCAACACTCTTTTTCTCGTTTCAATTGATATCTTTTTATTGGTCAGTATGTTTTTCATCTTGCAAAAGGCTACCTTCGCAATGGCAATTCTTGTTCTAATCTCTTCAAGGCATCTCCCATCAGATGTTATGACTGTGCCGAGATAACTATATCGATTCACTTGCTTAAGAATATGCCCATTTACTCGTATATCACATTGTGGTATTTCCTTCTTCCCAGTGACGACCATAATCTGTGTCTTCTTAATATTCAGTTCTAACCCTAGTTGTTCACTGTGTGCAACAACCGCATCTACTAAATTTTGCAGGTCCTGTTCATTGTCTGCAATCAAGACTGTATCATCTGGATATCTAATGTTATTGATGTATCGTCCCCCAATGTTGACTCCTTCCATATCTTCTATATTTCTAAATATATATTCACTGTACAGGGAAAAAAGATCTGGAGACATTACACATCCCTGTCTCACACCTCTCTTTAATAGGCTGATATTGACCTACATCGTTATCAATTCTGATGGCAGCTTGTTGTTTCCAATATATGTTTTTTACAAGTCTAAGGTCTTTTCCATCAATTTGTAGATCTTCAAGCATCCTTATCATGTCGACATGTCTCACTTTATCGAAAGCCTTTGTGTAGTCAATAAAGCAAAGATATAGATCTTTGTTTACTTCTATAGAACGTTCAATTACTGTTCTCAGTATATACACAGCATTTACTGTGCCCTTGCCTTCTACAAACCCACATTGTTCTTCTCCTATTTCGGGTTGTATTTTCTTCCTAACTCTTTGCATGATAATTCTCAGCAGAATCTTCGTGATGTGGCTCATTATACTAATTGTTCGATGTTGATCGCATTCCAAGGCTCCTGATTTCTTCGGGATTGCAATAAATATAGAATTACATAATTCAGGAGGTATATCTCCAGTATCGTATATTGCGTTCAGCAGTCTGGTGACTTGGTCTATTCCATATTCTTCTAAGGCATTGATCATTTCTATTGTGATGTTATCTGTACCCTGGGGTCTTGCCAGTTTTCATATGGTTAAGAGCATTCTGAACTTCCATCTTCAAAATTGATGGTCCTTCATTATTATTCCAATGATGATATTGTTCTTCTCTTGTATCATCATAAAGGTCTTTCACATAATCTGACATAGCGTGTAAAATCTGATCTTTTTCTATTATGAATTTGCCATCTTTGGTTTTTAGGCAACCCATTGATGTGTGTGTTCTTTTGTTAGTGATGTCATTAATTCTTTTGTGCATTAATTTGGTATTCCGGGTGTTGTGTTGGTTTTCAATTTCCTTGCAATTTTCATCAAGCCATGTTTCTTTTGCCTCTTTGCATAGCTTCCTAATTTTCCTGTGAATCTCTTCATATTTTTCCTTGTTATTTTTGTTATTTCTTCTTACTTCCATGAGTTTTAAGATGTCTTCCGTCATCCATTTCTTGCGTCCTATTATCTTTATTTTTGGAATGGTTGTTTCTGCAGCTTGGTTGATTGATTTCTTTAATATCTCCCATTGGTCACTAACGTCTTGAAATAATATTTCCATATCGGACAATGCGTCGAATCTGTTCTTTACCTCTACATTGAATTTATCTTGTATTTCCTCACTCTTCAGTGCCTGTAGATCAAATTTTGTGTTTCTTTGTGAATATTTGACTTTCTTTAATTTTATATGTAAATTGCTTAAGATTAATCTATGGTTGTAGCAGTCTGCGCTTGGTATAGTTTTAGCGAATTTTAAAGCATTTCGAAATCTTTTGTTGATGAGAATGTAATCAATCTGATTTCTGATCTTACGATCAGGACTCCTCCATGTCCATAATCTCCTTGGGTGCTGTTGATACTAGGTGTTTCCAATAATAAAATCATGCTCTTTTGCCCACTGTACAAGTCTGCAACCCCTTTCATTCTGTTCCCCTAGTCCATACCTGCCTACTATGCATCCGTCCTGTTCATTTCCAACTTTGGCATTCAAGTCACCCATTATGATATTGACTTCATAATTCTTGCATTTCTTGAAAGCTTTTTCTAAATCATTATAAAATTCATCAATGCTGTCATCACTACTGTCTGCTGTTGGTGCGTAAACTTGGATGACATTGACATCAAAAGGTCTTCCACTCGACTTCACAAGTAACACTCTGTCTGATAGAGCCCAATATCCTTTGATCGATTTTGCTCTCTGTGTATCCATTATAATTGCTACTCATCGCTGTTTTCTCTCTCCACCGGAATAGATTATTATATATTCCTCAGATGTTATAATGCCCATTCCTGTCCATCTGGTCTCACATATACCGAACAGGTTAATATTTAATCTTCTCATTTCATTCTTAATGTTATCAAATTTTCCATCCCCACTAATAGTTCTTACATTCCAAGTTCCCACTTTCAATGTTGATATCCTTTTGCACTCAGTCGCCTGTGACGGTCTGGAATCACCTGGTGCACATGACTACACCTACCGGGCGAGGTTGCTCCTATGGAGCACCCATTTACGCCGTTTGTCTGATTATCGAAAAGACTGCAGTACATGATATTCTTGGCATCTGTAAAGAAGGTAGTTTGCCATTGCTTTCCTTCCTAGCAGTGACCATACTGGTCGGTGACCGTAGCCATTGTCTTCAAAAAAGAGATCCCCTGCCTACCGTCGTGAAGCTGGAAGCATAACCTACAACTATCTGTTGGTTGCATCCACCACCTGCACCCATGGCTTCACGTAACCCTGATCGGGGGGGGGGGGGGAGGGGGGGGGCTAAAGGGGTACTCCACCTTGCCCAAGGGTGTCCCCTAGGCTAGCGGAGGGAAGGAGGCACCCTACCTCTCCTTTGATAGGGAATACCCCTACCCAGCCACCTTTCTTTTAGCTATCTGGTAATTCCGCAGAATGCTTGAAAAGAATTATTAATATGTGTAGTGAGCAATCAATGCATTACTATCGTGTTATTATGATGTTTTAAATATGCTCTACGCAACTAGGGAAACGCATGCCCAATTGAATTGTATGATTTATTATTAGCGGAGATATTTATGTTGAAGAAATGGGGGGAGGCCGGTTAGAAAGCAATGCACCATTCGGCAGAGAGAGAGAGAGAGAGAGAGAGAGAGAGAGAGAGAGAGAGTGAGAGAGCAGAGAGAGAGAGAGAGAGAGAGAGAGAGAGAGAGAGAGAGAGAGAGAGAGAGAGAGAGAGAGGTGGGGAAGAACTATTTGTTCAAAGTGAATGAAATTTACAAACAATGTAAATGACATTTCCTCCAAACATAATATTTGCCTACATAAATCCCATAAATCTGCATGACATTTTGCTAGCAGGGAAATAAAAAGTGCATGCAGACCTTGACTGTACCAGACCAGGTTTTTTCCTGCTCTCTTTGCCGATTTATCTGTCACTCCTCTCATTCCTATCACCCAGGCGTTCTAGGCCATAGCCACCAGTCACCTTTTCGTTGCCTACTTTGGCATTGAAAAGCCCCGAGGATGACAGTCACTTCAAAATTGTTACACTGGCTCGGCCATGTCTAATTCGGTATAAAATATATCTACATCTTCTTCTTTACAGTCTGCTATTGGCGCATATACTGTACTTGTATTATGTTAATACTCGGAGGTTTACCATGGTGTTCCAATAATAATACTCTATTTGAGATTGTCCAAAATCCTTTAACTGTCCTAGCACTCATTTGATCCAAAATTATGCCAACTCCCCCTGTGTAGTCCTTCCCTGCTAAGTAAATAATTCTACACTTATCTAAACATGTTCTCCTGTACCTGGCCATGTATTTCACCAATCTTTAATATAGTTATTATCTAACTTTCCATTCTGGCGAGGTGTTCTGACATTCCATGTACCAACATTTAGTGTATTTTTAACCTTTAATTTGCATACAGTTGCTTGACGACGATCGGGTATCACCTGTAGCACATGAGGTGCTTCATAGAAACCTCAGTCCTTTACTACTTTAAACAGTGTGTAAGGACTACGCTCGAGTTTAAGCGAGTGAACAAAAAGAAGAAGAATAGAACCTGTGCTTTTGTATGGATGTGAAGCGTGAATAATGAGCAGACAAGCTGAAAAGCATCTGATGGCTGTGGAAATGTGGTTTCTGAGGAAAATGCAAAGAATACCATGGACAGACAGAAAAACCAACGAACAAGTCCTTCAAGAAACAAATGAAGATTGTAAACTGATTAGAGTCTTTAGACGTAGACAGCAAAATTGTTTGGGCATGTTATGAGAAGAAGTGAATTGGTGACACTTGGCAAGATCGAAGAGAAGAGACCAAGGGGAAGACTGAGAAGTAAATACCTGGATGGCTTGGCCACGTAGCATGATCGAGACAGGAACATGGAGCTGATCCACGACTCTGATGATCGAGTGAGATGGCAAAACACGCTTATCGGCATGGCACATGATAGATGGATGGTAAATATTAATCTTCTCATGTCTTTCTTAATGTTATCAAAGTTTGGGAGGTGTGTGGTTAATTTCCTTTAAATTTTGTGTGGCCCTAGGAGGCCAGTAAAATATTGGTTTTTATAGTAATTTTACTTAGATATGACTACATTAAAAGTATGCATTCAGAATTTAAATAATAAATAATTAACACAAAAGTAGATTATGAAATGTAATTAACTAAAGTTTAAGACAAGGTTCTTTAAGCAAAGCATTAAACTGATTACTGTCTATATAAAATCTGACATAACTAACTTATTTCCTTATTGCTGAAACAATAGACTGGAGATCTTAAGTTAACACTTAATATTACCAATAAGTATATAATTTTTTTTTTTTATACTAGTAATCTCCCTTACAACAATATTGGATGGATGTTTATGTCCCTTACTTAATGTTATAGGTGTGTTTCTTTTCCATCCATCCATCATGTGCCATGCCGGTAAGCGTGGGTGGTCATGTTTTGCCATCTCACTCGATCACCAGAGTCGTGGATCAGCTCAGTGTTCCTGTCTCAACCATGCCATGCGGCCAATCATCCAGGTGTTTACTTGTTTACTTCTCGGTCTTGCCCTTGGTCTCTTCCCTTCGATCTTGCCAGATGTCACCAAGTTCTCCAAGTCATTTCTTCTCATAATGTGCCAAAAGCAAAAAAATTGTGGCTGTCTACGTCTAATGACTCTAATCAGTTTACGATCTTCATTTGTTTCTTGAAGGACTTGTTCATTGGTTTTTCTGTCTGTCCATGGTATTCTTTGCATTCTCCTCAGAAACCACATCTCCACAGCCATCAGCTGTTTTTCAGCTTGACTGCTCATTGTCCACGCCTCACATCCATACAAAAGTACAGGTTCTATGTAGCACTTCAACACTCTTTATCTCGTTTCAATTGATATCGTTTTATTGGTCAGTATGCTTTTCATCTTGCAAAAGGCTATCTTCGCAATGGCAATTCTTGTTCTAATCTCTTCAAGGCATCTCCCATCAGATGTTATGACTGTGCCGAGATAACTATATCGATTCACTTGCTTAAGAATATGCCCATTTACTCGTATATCACATTGTGGTATTTCCTTCTTCCCAGTGACGACCATAATCTGTGTCTTCTTAATATTCATTTCTAACCCTAGTTGTTCACTGTGTGCAACAACCGCATCTACTGTTCATTGACTGCAATCAAGACTGTATCATCTGCATATCTAATGTTATTGATGTATCGTCCCCCAATGTTGATTCCTTCCATATCCTCTATATTTCTGAAAATATTTTCACTATACAGGGAAAAAAGATCTGGTGACATTACACATCCCTGTCTCACACCTCTCTTAATAGGCTGATATTTATCTACATCGTTATCAATTCTGATGGCAGCTTGTTGTTTCCAATATATTTTTTTTTACAAGTCTAAGGTCCTTTCCATCAATTTGTAGATCTTCAAGCATCCTTATCATGTCGACATGTCTCACTTTATCGAAAGCCTTTGTGTAGTCAATAAAGCAAAGATACAGATCTGTGTTTACCTCTATAGAAAGTTCAATTACTGTTCTCTGTATATACATAGCATTTACTGTGCCTTTGCCTTCTACGAACCCACATTGTTCTGCTCCTATTTCGGGTTGTATTTTCTTCCTAACTCTTTGCATGATAATTCTCAGCAGAATCTTCGTGATGTGGCTCATTATACTAATTGTTCGATGTTGATCGCATTCCAAGGCTCCTGATTTCTTCGGGAATGCAATAAGTATAGTATTACATAATTCATGAGGTATATCTCCAGTATCGTATATTGCGTTCAGCAGTCTGGTGACGTGGTCTATTCCATATTCTTCTAAGGCATTGATCATTTCTTTGTGATGCTATCTGTACCTGGGGTCTTGCCAGTTTTCATATGGTTTAGAGCATTCTGAACTTCCATCTTCAAAATTGATGGTCCTTCATTATTATTCCAATGATGATAGTGTTCTTCTCTTGTATCATCATAATGGTCTTTCACATAATCTGACATAGCGTGTAAAATCTGATCTTTTTCTATTATGAATTTGCCATCTTTGGTTTTTAGGCAACCCATTGATGTGTGTGTGCTCTTTTGTTAGTGATGTCATTAATTCTTTTGTGCATTAATTTGGTATTCCGGGAGTTGTGTTGGTTTTCAATTTCCTTGCAATTTTCATCAAGCCATGTTTCTTTTGCCTCTTTGCATAGCTTCCTAGTTTTCTTGTGAATCTCTTCATATTTTTCCTTGTTATGTTTGTTATTTCTTCTTACTTCCATGAGTTTTAAGATGTCTTCCGTCATCCATTTCTTGCGTCCTATTATCTTTATTTTTGGAATTGTTGTTTCTGCAGCTTGGTTGATTGATTTCTTTAATATCTCCCATTGGTCACTAACGTCTTGAAATAATATTTCCATATCGGAAAAATCGTCGAATCTGTTCTTTACCTCTACATTGAATTTATCTTGTATTTCCTCACTCTTCAGTGCCTGTAGATCAAATTTTGTGTTTCTTTGTGAATATTTGACTTTCTTTAATTTTATATGTAAATTGCTTAAGATTAATCTATGGTTGTTGTAGCAGTCTGTGCTTGGTATAGTTTTAGCGAATTTTAAAGCATTTCGAAATCTTTTGTTGATGAGAATGTAATCAATCTGATTTCTGATCTTACGATCAGGACTCCTCCATGTCCATAATCTCCTTGGGTGCTGTTGATACTAGGTGTTTCCAATAATAAAATCATGCTCTTTTGCCCACTGTACAAGTCTGCAACCCCTTTCATTCTGTTCCCCTAGTCCATACCTGTCTACTATGCATCCGTCCTGTTCATTTCCAACTTTGGCATTCAAGTCACCCATTTTGATATTGACTTCAGAATTCTTGCATTCCTTGAAAGCTTTTTCTAAATCATTATAAAATTCATCAATGCTGTCATCACTACTGTCTGCTGTTGGTGCGTAAACTTGGATGACATTGACATCAAAAGGTCTTCCACTCGACTTCACAAGTAACACTCTGTCTGATAGAGCCCAATATCCTTTGATCGATTTTGCTCTCTGTGTATCCATTATAATTGCTACTCCTCGCTGTTTTCTCTCTCCACCGGAATAGATTATTATATATTCCTCAGATGTTATAATGCCCATTCCTGTCCATCTGGTCTCACATATACCGAACAGGTTAATATTTAATCTTCTCATTTCATTCTTAATGTTATCAAATTTTCCATCCCCACTAATAGTTCTTACATTCCAAGTTCCCACTTTCAATGTTGATATCCTTTTGCACTCAGTCGCCTGTGACGGTCTGGAATCACCTGGTGCACATGACTACACCTACCGGGCGAGGTTGCTCCTATGGAGCACCCATTTACGCCGTTTGTCTGATTATCGAAAAGACTGCAGTACATGATATTCTTGGCATCTGTAAAGAAGGTAGTTTGCCATTGCTTTCCTTCCTAGCAGTGACCATACTGGTCGGTGACCGTAGCCATTGTCTTCAAAAAAGAGATCCCCTGCCTACCGTCGTGAAGCTGGAAGCATAACCTACAACTATCTGTTGGTTGCATCCACCACCTGCACCCATGGCTTCACGTAACCCTGATCGGGGGGGGGGAGGGGGGGGCTAAAGGGGTACTCCACCTTGCCCAAGGGTGTCCCCTAGGCTAGCGGAGGGAAGGAGGCACCCTACCTCTCCTTTGATAGGGAATACCCCTACCCAGCCACCTTTCTTTTAGCTATCTGGTAATTCCGCAGAATGCTTGAAAAGAATTATTAATATGTGTAGTGAGCAATCAATGCATTACTATCGTGTTATTATGATGTTTTAAATATGCTCTACGCAACTAGGGAAACGCATGCCCAATTGAATTGTATGATTTATTATTAGCGGAGATATTTATGTTGAAGAAATGGGGGGAGGCCGGTTAGAAAGCAATGCACCATTCGGCAGAGAGAGAGAGAGAGAGAGAGAGAGAGAGAGAGAGAGAGAGAGAGAGAGAGAGAGTGAGAGAGGCAGAGAGAGAGAGAGAGAGAGAGAGAGGTGGGGAAGAACTATTTGTTCAAAGTGAATGAAATTTACAAACAATGTAAATGACATTTCCTCCAAACATAATATTTGCCTACATAAATCCCATAAATCTGCACGACATTTTGCTAGCAGGGAAATAAAAAGTGCATGCAGACCTTGACTGTACCAGACCAGGTTTTTTCCTGCTCTCTTTGCCGATTTATCTGTCACTCCTCTCATTCCTATCACCCAGGCGTTCTAGGCCATAGCCACCAGTCACCTTTTCGTTGCCTACTTTGGCATTGAAAAGCCCCGAGGATGACAGTCACTTCAAAATTGTTACACTGGCTCGGCCATGTCTAATTCGGTATAAAATATATCTACATCTTCTTCTTTACAGTCTGCTATTGGCGCATATACTGTACTTGTATTATGTTAATACTCGGAGGTTTACCATGGTGTTCCAATAATAATACTCTATTTGAGATTGTCCAAAATCCTTTAACTGTCCTAGCACTCATTTGATCCAAAATTATGCCAACTCCCCCTGTGTAGTCCTTCCCTGCTAAGTAAATAATTCTACACTTATCTAAACATGTTCTCCTGTACCTGGCCATGTATTTCACCAATCTTTAATATAGTTATTATCTAACTTTCCATTCTGGCGAGGTGTTCTGACATTCCATGTACCAACATTTAGTGTATTTTTAACCTTTAATTTGCATACAGTTGCTTGACGACGATCGGGTATCACCTGTAGCACATGAGGTGCTTCATAGAAAACTCAGTCCTTTACTACTTTAAACAGTGTGTAAGGACTACGCTCGAGTTTAAGCGAGTGAACAAAAAGAAGAAGAATAGAACCTGTGCTTTTGTATGGATGTGAAGCGTGAATAATGAGCAGACAAGCTGAAAAGCATCTGATGGCTGTGGAAATGTGGTTTCTGAGGAAAATGCAAAGAATACCATGGACAGACAGAAAAACCAACGAACAAGTCCTTCAAGAAACAAATGAAGATTGTAAACTGATTAGAGTCTTTAGACGTAGACAGCAAAATTGTTTGGGCATGTTATGAGAAGAAGTGAATTGGTGACACTTTGCAAGATCGAAGAGAAGAGACCAAGGGGAAGACTGAGAAGTAAATACCTGGATGGCTTGGCCACGTAGCATGATCGAGACAGGAACATGGAGCTGATCCACGACTCTGATGATCGAGTGAGATGGCAAAACACGCTTATCGGCATGGCACATGATAGATGGATGGTAAATATTAATCTTCTCATGTCTTTCTTAATGTTATCAAAGTTTGGGAGGTGTGTGGTTAATTTCCTTTAAATTTTGTGTGGCCCTAGGAGGCCAGTAAAATATTGGTTTTTATAGTAATTTTAATTAGATATGACTACATTAAAAGTATGCATTCAGAATTTAAATAATAAATAATTAACACAAAAGTAGATTATGAAATGTAATTAACTAAAGTTTAAGACAAGGTTCTTTAAGCAAAGCATTAAACTGATTACTGTCTATATAAAATCTGACATAACTAACTTATTTCCTTATTGCTGAAACAATAGACTGGAGATCTTAAGTTAACACTTAATATTACCAATAAGTATATAATTTATTTTTTCTTATACTAGTAATCTCCCTTACAACAATATTGGATGGATGTTTATGTCCCTTACTTAATGTTATAGGTGTGTTTCTTTTCCATCCATCCATCATGTGCCATGCCGGTAAGCGTGGGTGGTCATGTTTTGCCATCTCACTCGATCACAAGAGTCGTGGATCAGCTCAGTGTTCCTGTCTCAACCATGCCATGCGGCCAATCATCCAGGTGTTTACTTGTTTACTTCTCGGTCTTGCCCTTGGTCTCTTCCTTTCGATCTTGCCAGATGTCACCAAGTTCTCCAAGTCATTTCTTCTCATAACGTGCCAAAAAAATTGTGACTGTCTACGTCTAATGTCTCTAATCAGGTTACGATCTTCATTTGTTTCTTGAAGGACTTGTTCATTGGTTTTTCTGTCTGTCCATGGTATTCTTTGCATTTTCCTCAGAAATCACATTTCCACAGCCATCATATGTTTTTCAGCTTGTCTGCTCATTGTCCAAGCTTCACATACATAAAAAAGTACAGGTTCTATGTAGCACTTCTACACACTTTTTCTCGTTTCTATTGACATCTTTTTATTGGTCAGTATGTTTTTCATCTTGCTAAAAGTTACTTTCGCTATGGCGATTCTTGTTCTAATCTCTTCTAGGCATCTCCCATAAGATGTTATGGTTATTCCGAGATAATTGTACGGATTCACTTGTTGAAGAATATTCCCATTTACTTCCATATTACATTGTGGTATTTCGTTCTTCCTAGTGACGACCATAATCTGTATCTTTTTCTTACTCTATCGAAAGCCTTTGTGTAGTCAATAAAGCAAAGATGTATATCCTTGTTTACTTCTATAGCACGTTCAATAACTGATCGCAGCATATACACAGCATTTACTCTACCCTTTCCTTCTACAAACCCACATTGCTCTTCCTCTATTTCAGGTTGTATTTTCTTCCTTATTCTTTGCATGATAATTCGTAGCAAAATCGTTGTGATGTGACTCATTATACTAATTGTTCTATGTTGATCACATTCCAAGGCTCCTGATTTCTTTGGTAATGCAACAAATTCAGAATTACATAATTCAGAAGCTATATGTCCGGTATCATATAATGTGTTCAGCAGTCTGGTGACTTGATCTATTCCATATTCTTCGAAAACTTTAATCATTTCTGTTGTGATGTTATCTGACCCGGGACCTTGCCAGCTTTCATATGTTTAAGAAAATTTCGAACCTCCATTTTCAAAATTGGCGATCCTTCATTATTAAATCGAATATCATACTGTTCATCTCTGTTATCATCATAAAGGTTTCTCACATAGTTAATTTGATTGATTGATTGATTAAGAAACCGATATCGCAGCATTCGAGGTATTCCCATAAGCACTCCGTCCCCATCCCCAGCAGCCCGCGAAGAGTTCCAACACCGACAGTACCAATAGCAATCTGATTATATGTCCGTCTCGCCATTCCTCCGAGCGCCGAGCATTTGCCAGACCCCCGCCTCCCCCGGGTCACCCCCGCTGTCCCACTCTCGGAAGACCACCGCGATCCATCTGCCCCTCTGAGGTGCACACTCGCTCCCACAAGGTCGCAACCACGTCTACCCCGCCATGCACCAACACTCCACCAAGTCCTGCAGAGCCAGACAAACCGTCCGCCTGCCCAGCACACCGGTATGCCCCGGAGAAAATATCCAGGTGATGTTTGCCACCCGTGACCTCCGAAGCGGAGCAAGCCACTCTGCCCGAAGCTTGCAAGCTTGCTGTCCTCATCTTCCTCAGCATGCTCTCCGAGCCAGCCACAACCACGATGTGTGTGTGTGTGTGTGTGTGTGTGTGTGTGTGTGTCGTCTTCTCCATCCAGCGGAAAGCTGCACCGACCGCTACCACCTCCATTCCCAAGCCAGAAGCTGCAGTATCACACGCCAGGCCCTCCCGCACCAAACATCGACCATCAGCTTCCGCACCCCTCCCACCTCCCAACACCGACTCATCTGTGTAGATAATCACATCACCCGAGAGAGCATTATCCTGAATCAGTTGCTGGATTTCCACGACCGTGGCCCCCACGGGTCACTCCCCGCACTCCCAGCTCAACGTGACTATAACCCTGCACAAGGTGTGACCGCTTCGCTGGCACTCTTACATAGTCTGACCATACATGTAGAATCTGATCTTTCTCAATTATGATTTTGCTATCTGTAGTTTTTATGCAGCCTGCTGATGTACTTGTTCTTTTATTAGTAAGTTCCTGAATTCTTTTGTGCACTAATTTGGTATTTTGACTGTTGTGTTGTTTTTAAATTTCTAAGCAATTTTTCTCAAGCAATGCTTCTTTTCCCTCCTTACATAACATTATGACTTGTCTGTGAATTTCTTCATATTTGGCAGAATTATTTTTGTTGAGTCTTCTTGTTTCCATTATTTGTAAAATTTCTTCAATCCTCCATTTCGTACGACCCACTGTGACGAAACGACGCTTCATCTGTCTTTTGTCGGAGGTTCCACTTTAATCGGCTCGTCATCAGGGACTTTCCCGGTTATTAATAGAACGGGGAGAGCCGAGGATGATTTCCCGATGATTTTATTTTTTTTGGTGGTTCGACGCGTGATAACACTGCATTACCGTCGCGATGTAAACATGCGTTCTTAATTCTACTCTTTACTGTCCTGTTCTTTTCATACTTGCATGAGTACGAGGGTGCTGATGTGATGGAAGTATGGAAGGACAAATGGAGGTTGAATGAGGCACGGGGACAAATGGGATATGGGGACTGAGGGAAAGTTATGAAAGTATGTGACTGGCGAACCAGGCCAGCCAGGAAGTTCGGCCAAGGCCCAAGGCTAATCCGCTTGGGAGGGGGTCAGAACTGGAGAGAATCTTTGAACATGAAGGGGTCATGTTTTACTAGGAAGACTTCTGGACTCTAAGAAAGAGTCTAATAAGAAGAGTTTCGCTACAGGATGGGCAGGATGTCCCATCAGCTAAATGGAGTGTGTACATACTGGATGTGGTCATTGTCACGAAGTGATATCGACGACTCGTCTAAGGGCATGAGGACTAATACATTTCTGTCCATTCAAACATTATACATCTCTCCTTATACTTGAAATATAAAACGACAACCAAGAAACGGCCACTGTAACAAACCTTTACAAGACGATATGGGTTTATATCTTCCATACTTTAATCTGACGATTCCTCTCACATGTCGACAAACCCAATCGCTCCACAAGAACCACTTGAAATCACACACACTGAATTAACACAAAGAGCTGTTAGCCATGCTCAAAAGACATGCTGCGTCCGAACAGGACGGCAGCCCAAGTCTAACTCATCTCTCAGTGACGTTTTCTGTGACGCTTTCACGCTTGCACCAAAACGTCCTGCACACTTATCATTCTTTTGAACTAATGCCGTGCAAAGTGTGTCCTATAATCCATATCCTGATCCAGGTATATGGCAGTCATGTATTATTACTATATCCCAAGTGGTAGTACATTGATCGTTATTATGTTTATTATTGGATGTATAATGTAAGGGTCGGGTCCGGGGACTCCTCGCCTTAGTATTTAGTTCAGTTAACTCTAGAACTAGGATAGCTACTGACTTTAGCAACAACTGGTATAGAAATAGGGATATGTGAGACGTACGATCAGACTCGCCATTCTGGTTGCTCTGTTTGAAGGGCTGTTCTTTGAGGTCATCTGACATTGACGGATACCCATGCCTTACTACTGTCAACATAGAGATGATGCTCTAGTTAGTTGAATAACTAATTAGCACGACTGAGGGTTGAGTAGTAATTGATTTGATGCATGTGGGCCAATGTTTGGAGCTGAATACTCTCACTTGTCGCTCTTCCTTTCAGGGGTTGCCTGTTTAGGAACCAGCTTACCGCCATTGTTGTTGGCCAGAAACCACTACGTGTACTATGGCGACTGGTCGAAATACTTACTTACCACGCCTGACAATACCACATCATGCGATAGGGTGAATCATCCTGACTGAATGAGATTCACCAAGTTGATTCCAGTGCCCTGAATCTGCACATGTGGAAAGTGATGGTTTGTTTCTGTTTCTGATAGTTTGAAGATACACTATTTCACTTATACCAGCGAATGTATGTAACACCTGTAAATCTCTCTCTCTCTCTCTCTCTCTCTCTCTCTCTCTCTCTCTCTCTCTCTCTCTCTCTCTCTCTCTCTCTCACACACACACACACACACACAAACATTTTATCTTGATCTATCTCATGCTTTCTGGGGACAGCAGTACATTAAATGCCGTGAGCTTGGGCAATAAATTTTAAATTATCATTCCCATTAAAATGTGGCTTCTTTGTAATTTCTGGGTCACTTAACTGCCAAGGTGAAGGTTCACATTGTTGGTGTTGTTGGCCTGATGTCAAATTACAGGATGACGCTCTAGTGTCCTGTAAATAAATGTCTATGACCCCTTTTGTTTGGGGGACAAGAATCAGGGATTTATAACTAGCAATTAGAGTCCATGGCCTGTCCCCAGGGAGGTAATTGGTTCAAAGCTGTGATAGTGACTGGATTTCAAATACAATGGGAAGGACTTAAAATCTGACCACTACAAGCCACTTTAGCTTAGGGTACTTAAAGGGCATATTTAATTTGTTTATACATGGTGGAAAAAATTTTTTACTTTTCAAAAACAACATTACCATATAACATCATTTTAATACTTAAGATATCGCCTTGGTTTAAAGGCTGCTACACGCGCGCACACACACACAAACACACTCGAACACATGCGCGTGCAAATACATGCACTACACACACACACACACACACACACACACACACACACACACTACACACCTGTATCCACACGCAGACCCATACATATGTTACTGCCAACGACACAGACACACATCCACAATATATTTCATGTTGCACATTCAAATATAATAATGGGAAAATTAATAAAAATGGTAGCAGTAGTAATAAACGTATTATAATAATAATAATAATAATAATAATAATAATAATAATAATAATAATAATAATAATATATTGTAAGATTATTAATACCGTCAATAAACACATTTACAGTTGTGGTATCCTTTGTTTAAAACAAGTTATTTGCTTCTTCTGTAATATGTGCTATCTTCAGGCAAAACTCTTACGAGATTTGCGCTTGTGGGGCTAAGGTTAGAATGTTTGAGACTTTTTGTTGATAAAGTTGTTGGACAATTTCTTTGTTGATTGTTCTGTAATTGTATAATGCTTTGTTTCTTAATGTCCATATAAGATTTCTGTACTCTGCCAATAGAACAAGTAGCTTTGTGTGGATGTCTTGTGTGGAGTAAGGAATGGAATTTATGTTGATTGCTTTTTAAACATCTGTTCTTTGTTTCGTTTGAGTGTTTAGGATGTTTTGATGGAGATTTCTTATTGGCATGATTGTGTTGCATTCGTAATAGATGTGCTCTTCTGATTCTTGGACGTTCCGTCTACAAAGCTGACACTGTAG
The DNA here is from genome assembly GCA_014155875.1 of Cepaea nemoralis. NCBI lineage: Eukaryota > Metazoa > Mollusca > Gastropoda > Stylommatophora > Helicidae > Cepaea > Cepaea nemoralis. The sequence continues at coordinate 46,643 of JACEFZ010011160.1, forward strand.
TATTTGTTTAGTTATTTTTGCTGTTCTCTCTGTTGTTGGGGTCATGCTGTAAACAAGCCTATATGTAATTTCCTTTGCTTTTGGGGTAATCTGCTTGTTGTGAATATTAGAGAAAGTTTCGGTATAATCTTTTATGAAATATCTATGTCCTCTTTTAATTCTGAGGTGTACTGGAGTTGCTTGTAGTTTAACTAAATGCTTGTAGATTGTATGTGTTTTCTTGTGTAGTAATTTTTCGTGTCCTTTAATGGCTGAAATACATGTTTTGTAAAATGTTGGGAGAGTGCCAAAGTAATGTGAGGATGTATTCCTAATAGGTTTTAAATAAGATAGCCTAATTCCAATGTAATAGTGTGCTAAAGGGTGTTTTTCTGGGTGTTGTAGGATTTCGCTTACGTGTTTGATCCTAAGTGCTTGTATTTTGGTTGTTATGTCTTGGAGGGCGATACCTCCATCTTTTTTGTCTTGCATGAGTGTAGTATGTTTGATACTGTAGATGGTGCTGCCAAACACAAAGCGTCTAATCTCTTTGTTTATGTTTGTGACAGTCTGACGTGGAGGATCTAGGACTGTGCACAGATATAGTATTTTTGGAATTATATATGTATTAACAATGGTACTTCTACCAAATATGGTAGTTGTTTTGTATTTGTACCTCTGTAACATATCTGTTATTTTCTTCTCTAGATTTTGGCATGTGTCTTTGTGTGTCTGATTTGGTTGACATGGGAATATATTCCGTACACTTTTATAAGATTGTTTGATGTTAAGTCAAATAGAAAATCCGCTTTATTTTTCCATTTGCCTAAGCCCATTATAGTAGATTTTTGGACGTTTAATTTTGCCCCACTCTCTTTGCCAAAAAACGAGAACGTTTCCAAAATGATCCGTACAGATTTTTCAGTTGTCGGAAAGAAAATGGTATCGTCCGCATAAGCACGCAGTTTTTGTTCACCCTTCCCTAGTATGAACGTACCCCTGACATTGTCGTCCTGTCGTATCTTTTCTAGAAGTGGCTCTAGAGCGACAACGTACAGTAATGGGGACAAGGGACATCCCTGTCTCACTGACCTAGTCAACCTGAAATAATTGGTTAGGGTATGGTTTAATAGAATCCGACTTTCCGGTTTCAAATATAAAATTTTGACCCATGTCCGAAAATAATTTCCCACTGTTGCAGTGTGAGAGAGTTTTGTGGATGTATGAGTGAGATATTCTGTCGAATGCTTTTTCTTGATCTAAAGAGATAATTGAGGACTGACAGTTTTTCAGATGTGTGTAGTTGATGATGTCCCTTATGAAGTGTGTGTGTAGCTAGATATTCCGGTGTTGTACACTACATTGCTGGTCTTCATGAATGAGAGATCCCATTACTGGTTTCAAAGTCTTTGTTAAAATCTTGTTGTCTACATTTAAAAGCGAGATCGGTCTGTAAGTCTTTAAAAGTGTCTTGTCGGTGTTCTCCTTCGGAATAAGAGTGATGTTAGAAGTGTTGAAACTGGATGGGAGTTCATGTTTGTGGAAAGATTAATGGAATACTGCTAGTAAAAAGGGACCTAGGAGAGGGAAGAAAAATTGATGGAATTCAGCGGTAATACCGTCAGGGCCAGGCGATTTGCCCTTCTGCATTCCGTGAACCGCTTGTGTTATATCTGTTAGTGTTAATTCAGTATCTAGTGTTAGTTTCTGTCACTCTGTGAGTTCCTTTGTGAATTTCATAAAGTTTTCTTGCACGTGCGCCTGTCTGTTTTCCTCTGTGTAAAGATTCTTGTAATAATTTTCAAAGGCTAAGGCTATTGGTTGTGGCTCGACTTGTATATTTCCTTCCCTGTCAATTATCTGGCCTATCTGTCTGCTGCGCTGTATGTTTTGTTCTAAAGCTAGGTATTGTTTACTCGGTATCTCTTGTGTTATAGTTTGTAACTTTGTTCGCAGTAAAGCCCCCTGAAATCGATGATTTCTGTGGAGATCTAATTCTTCCTGTAATGCTATGATGTGTGGTGAATTTTTTATCTGCCTGTAGTAAGAGCTTAATTGCCTTTTCCAATATTTTTTCTTGTTGTAGTTTTTGCTTGTGTATTACTGCTGCTAGTGTTTGAGTTCTCTCTCGTATAGTTTGTTTAAGTGTTTCCCAGAGTTCTCGCGCTTTACCCTCTGGTATATCGCTTGTGTATTTTTTAAAACGTTTATTGAGTGTTAAAGAATTTTGTGATTGTATTGTTAGTATTTTAACAGGCTTGCTGCGTGTATGGTATTTGTGTAGGTCTGTTCAACAATGCGTTTGTGTGTCGAATTGGTGTACAAATGCGTTTCAATCATCAAAACAAATTATATTCACATAATATGTGTATTGGTTTTTCCTACAGAGGGGAAGTATAGTAATAGACATGCCAGTCGTAAATAAAAGGTTGCATTTAGTATTTAAATAATAAATGATTAACACAAAAGTAGATTATAAAATGTAATTAATGAAAGATTAAAACAATGTTCTTAAAGGAAGCTAATAAATTTCTTATTGGAAATAAAATATCTGACATTGCTATCTTATTTCTTTAATGCTAGAAAACAAAAAGGGAGATTGTAAGTTAACATTAATATTACAACTAAGTATATAGTTTATTTTCTGAAGTACTAGTAATCTCCCTTAAAACAATATTGAATGTTTCTGTTCCTTATTCATTGCTATAGGTGTGTTTCTTTTAGCTATCTGGTAATTCCGCAGAAGGCTTGAAAAGAATTATTAATATGTGTAGTGAGCAATCACTGCATTACTATCGTGTTATTATGATGTTTTAAATATGCTCTATGCAACTAGGGATACGTATGCCCAGTTGAATTGTATGATTTATTATTATCGGAGATATTTATGTTGAAGAAATGGGGGAGGCCGGTTAGAAAGCAATGCACCATTAGGCAGAGAGAGAGAGAGAGAGAGAGAGAGAGAGAGAGAGAGAGAGAGAGAGAGAGAGAGAGAGAGAGAGAGAGAGAGAGAGAGAGAGATGGGGGGGGGGGGGGGGAGGGAGAACTATTTGTTCAAAGTGAATGAAATTTACAAACAATATAAATGACATTTCCTCTAAACATAATATTTGTCTACATAAATCCCATAAACCTGCACGACTTTTCGCTAGCGGGGAAAAAAAAGTGCATGCAGACCTTGACTGTACCAGACCAGGTTATTTCCTGCTCACTTCGCCGATTTATCTGTCACCTCTCTCATTCCTATCACCCAGGCGTCATAGGCCATAGCTACCAGTCAGCTTTTCGTTGCCTAATTTAGCATTGAAAATCCCGAGGATGACAGTCATTTCATAATTTTTACACTGGATCTAATTCATTATAAAATATATCTACATCTTCTTCTTTACAGCCCGCTGTTGGCCTGTACTTGTATTATGTTAATACTCAGAGGTTTACCTTGGGGTTTCACTAATAATACTCTATTTGAGCTTGTCCAAATTCCTTTAACTGTCCTAGCACTCGGAGGTTTACCTTGGGGTTCCACTAATAATACTCTATTTGAGATTGTCCAAAATTCTTTAACTGTCCTAGCACTCATTTGATCCAAAATTATGCCAACTCCCCCTGTGTAGTCCTTCCCTGCTAAGTAAATAATTCTACACTTATCAAACCATTTTCTCCTGTACCTGGCCATGTATTTCACCAATCTTTAATATAGTTATTATCTAACTTTCCATTCTAGCGAGGTGTTCTGACATTCCATGTACCAACATTTAGTGTATTTTTAACCTTTAATTTGCATACAGTTGCTTGACGACGATCGGGTATCACCTGTAGCACATGAGGTGCTTCATAGAAACCTCAGTCCTTTACTACTTTAAACAGTGTGTAAGGACTACGCTCGAGTTTAAGCGAGCGACCAAAAAGAAGAAGAATAGAACCTGTGCTTTTGTATGGATGTGAAGCGTAAATAATGAGCAGACAAGCTGAAAAACATCTGATGGATGTGGTAATGTGGTTTCTGAGGAAAATGCAAAGAATACCATGTACAGACAGAAAATCCAACGAACGAGTCCTTCGTGAAACAAATGAAGATTGTAAATTGATTAGAGTCATTAGACGTAGACAGTCAAAATGTTTTGGGCATGTTATGAGAAGAAATGAATTGGTGACACCTGGCAAGATCGAAGAGAAGAGACCAAGGGGAAGACTGAGAAGTAAATACCTGGATGGCTTGGCCACGTAGCATGATCGAGACAGGAACACGGAGCTGATCCACGACTCTGGTGAATCGAGTGAGATGGCAAAACACGCTTATCGGCATGGCACATGATAGATGGATGGTAAATATTAATCTTCTCATTTCTTTCTTAATGTTATCAAAGTTTGGGAGGTGTGTGGTTAATTTCCTTTAAATTTTGTGTGGCCCTAGGAGGCCAGTAAAAAATTGGTTCTAACTACGAAAGGTACTTTTGTACATTACAAGTATGCATTTAGCTTTTAAATAATAAATTAGTAACAAGAAAGTGGATTATAAAATGCAATTAAGTAAAAATTAAAACTATGTTCTTTAAGTATGGGAAGGAAATTAGTACTGCCAATAAAACACTTGACATTTCTATTTTTTTTCCTAAATACTAAATAATTAGTATGGAGATTGTAAGTTAACAGTTAATATTACAACTAAGTATATAATTTATTTTTTCAACATCTAGTATTCTCCCTTAAAACAATATTGGATGTTTATGTCCCTTACTCATTACTATAGGTGTGTTTCTTTTCCATCCATTCACCATGTGCCATGCCGGTAAGCGTGGGCGGTCATGTTCTGCCATCTCACTCCATCACCAGAGTCGTGGATCAGCTCAGTGTTCCTGTCTCGACCATGCCATGCGGCCAAACCATCCAGGTATTTACTTCTCGGTCTTCCCCTTGGTCTCTTCCCTTCGATCTTGCCAGATGTCACCAAGTTCTCCAAGTCATTACTTCTCATAACGTGCCTTAAAAATTGTGACTGTCTACGTCTAGTGACTCTAATCAGTTTACGATCTTCATTTGATTTTTGAAGGACTTGTTCATTGGTTTTTCTGTCTGTCCATGGTATTCTTTGCATTCTCCTCAGAAACCACATCTCCACATCCATCAGCTGTTTTTCAGCTTGACTTGACTGCTCATTGTCCACACCTCACACCCGTACAAAAGTACAGGTTCTATGTAGCACTTCAACACTCTTTATCTCGTTTCAATTGATATCGTTTTATTGGTCAGTATGCTTTTCATCTTGCAAAAGGCTATCTTCGCAATGGCAATTCTTGTTCTAATCTCTTCAAGGCATCTCCCATCAGATGTTATGACTGTGCCGAGATAACTATATCGATTCACTTGCTTAAGAATATGCCCATTTACTCGTATATCACATTGTGGTATTTCCTTCTTCCCAGTGACGACCATAATCTGTGTCTTCTTAATATTCAGTTCTAACCCTAGTTGTTCACTGTGTGCAACAACCGCATCTACTGTTCATTGTCTGCAATCAAGACTGTATCATCTGCATATCTAATGTTATTGATGTATCGTCCCCCAATGTTGATTCCTTCCATATCCTCTATATTTCTGAAAATATTTTCACTATACAGGGAAAAAAGATCTGGAGACATTACACATCCCTGTCTCACACCTCTCTTAATAGGCTGATATTTACCTACATCGTTATCAATTCTGATGGCAGCTTGTTTCCAATATATGTTTTTTTTACAAGTCTAAGATCTTTTCCATCAATTTGTAGATCTTCAAGCATCCTTATCATGTCGACATGTCTCACTTTATCGAAAGCCTCTGTGTAGTCAATAAAGCAAAGATATAGATCTTTGTTTACCTCTATAGAACGTTCAATTACTGTTCTCAGTATATACACAGCATTTACTGTGCCTTTTTGCATTCTACAAACCCACATTGTTCATCTCCTATTTCAGGTTGTATTTTCTTCCTAACTCTTTGCATGATAATTCTCAGCAGAATCTTCGTGATGTGGCACATTATACTAATTGTTCGATGTTGGTCGCATTCAAAGGCTCCTGATTTCTACGGGATTGCAATTCATATAGAATTACATAATTCAGGAGGTGTCAGCGTCTTGATTTACAATCACTCAGGCTCGTAGTAACCAACAGATGTGATAACAAACACTGTCACAGAATGACTCTACGTGACACACAGTGAATACAATTTATAACTACTTTATTCACACTTCTCACTCGCTGCAAACATTACAGGCATTGCTTCATAATAACAGCGAAGCCATTACATAATCAATACATACATACAAAGCATCAATACACAACTTACAAGACTCCCTCACAGATGCACAGTCTTCTATACTCAATCAGGCAGTCTCTCTTTAACAGCGTTCACTCTTCCAAGCAATAAAAGCACACATCTTTCGCGTCCGTCCGCTATCACTGTCCAAGCCTGTCTGGCTTGCTAACTCAGGGAGTCCTCGTTGTTCATGTGTCCGTGCTGCGTGGACTCCGTGTGCCACGCGCCACAACTGACCGTTCTCGTCCCCGCATAGTTAGCGCCGCTCACCGGCGTCCCTGGCCGTACTCGCCAGGCGTCGATGATGAAGACGCGGCAGATCTAATGGGGAGATTATGACAGAGGTATATCTCCAGTATCGTATATTGCGTTCAGCAGTCTGATGACTTGGTCTATTCCATATTCTTCTAAGGCATTGATCATTTCTATTGTGATGTTATCTGTACCCGGGGTCTTGCCAGTTTTCATATGGTTAAGAGCATTCTGAACTTCCATCTTCACAATTGAGGGACCTTCATTTTTATTCCAATGATGATATTTTCTTCTCTTGTACCATCATAAAGGTCTTTCACATAATCTGACCACGCGTGTAAAATCTGATCTTTTTCTATTATGAATTTGCCATCTTTGGTTTTTAGGCAACCCATTGATGTATGTGTTCTTTTGTTAGTGATGTCATTAATTCTTTTGTGCATTAATTTGGTAGTCCGGGTGTTGTGTTGGTTTTCAATTTCCTTGCAATTTTCATCAAGCCATGTTTCTTTTGCCTCTTTGCATAGCTTCCTAATTTTCTTGTGAATCTCTTCATATTTTTCTTTGTTATTGTTGTTATTTCTTCTTACTTCCATGAGTGTTAAGATGTCTTCCGTCATCCATTTCTTGCGTTCTATTATCTTTATTTTTGGAATGATTGTTTCTGCAGCTTGGTTGATTGATTTATTAAATATCTCCCATTGGTCACTAACGTCTTGAAATAATATTTTAATATCGGACAATGCGTCGAATCTGTTCTTTACCTCTACATTGAATTTATCTTGTATTTCCTCACTCTTCAGTGCCTGTAGAGCAAATTTTGTGTTTCTTTGTGAATATTTGACTTTCTTTAATTTTATATGTAAATTGCTTAAGATTAATTTATGGTCGCTGTAGAAGTCTGCGCTTGGTATAGTTTTTGCGACTTTTAAGGCATTTCGAAATATTTTGTTGATGAGAATGTAATCAATCTGATTTCTGATCTTACGATCAGGACTCCTCCATGTCCATAATCCTCTTGGGTGGTGTTGATACCAGGTGTTTCCAATAATCAAATCATGCTCTTTTGCCCACTGTAAAAGTCTGCAACCCCTTTCATTCTGTTCCCCTATTCCTTACTTGCCTTCTATGCATCCGACCTGTTGATTTCCAACTTTGGCATTCAAGTCACCCATTATGATATTTACTTCAGAATTCTTGCATTTCTTGGAAGCTTTCTCTAAATCATTATAAAATTAATCAATGCTGTCATCACTACTGTCTGCTGTTGGTGCATAAACTTGGATGACATTGACATCAAAAGGTCTTCCACTCAACTTCACAAGTAACACTTTGTCTGATACAGTCCAATATCATTTGATCGATTTTGCTCTCTGTGTATCCATTATAATTGCTACTCCTCGCTGTTGTTTCTCTCCACCAGAATAGATTATTCTATATTCCTCAGATGTTATAATGCCCATTCATGTCCATCTGGTCTCACATATACCTAACAGGTTAATATTTAATCTTCTCATTTCATTCTTAATGTTATCAACTTTTCCATCCCCACTCATAGTTCTTACATTCCAAGTTCCTACTTTCAATGTTGATATCCTTTTGCACTCAGTCGCCTGATGACGGTCTGGAGTCACCTGGTGCACATGACTACCCATACCGGGCGAGGTTGCTCCTTTGGAGCACCCATTTATGCCGTTTATCTGATTATCGATAAGACTGCAGTACATGATATTCTTGGCATCTGTAAAGAAGGTAGTTTGCCATTGCTTTCCTTCCTAGCAGCGACCATACTGGTCGGTGACCGTAGCCAATGTCTCCAAAAAAGAGATCCTCTGCCTACCGTCGTGAAGCTGGAGACCATAAAATACAACTATCTGTTGGATGCATCCACCACCTGCACCCATGGCTTCACGTAACCCTGATCGGGGGGCTAAACGGGTACTCCATCTTTCCCAAGGGTGTCCCGTAGGCTAGCGGAGGGAAGAAGGAGACACCTTACCTTTCCTTTGATAGGGAATACCCCTACCCCGCCACCTTTCTTTTAGCTATCTGGTAATTCCGCAGAATGCTTGAAAAGAATTATTAATACGTTTAGTGAGCAATCAATGCATTACTATCGTGTTATGATGTTTTAAATATGCTCTATGCAACTAGGGAAACGCATGCCCAGTTGAATTGTATGATTTGTTATTATCGGAGATATTTATGTTGAAGAAATGGGGGGGGGGGGGGGGTCCGGTTTGGCAGAGAGAGAGAGAGAGAGAGAGAGAGAGAGAGAGAGAGAGGAGAGAGAGAGAGAGAGAGAGAGAGAGAGAGAGAGAGAGAGAGAGAGAGAGAGAGAGAGAGAGAGAGAGAGAGAGAGAGAGAGAGAAAGGAGAACTATTTGTTCAAAGTGAATGAAATTTACAAACAATATAAATGACATTTCCTCTAAACGTAATATTTGTCTACATAAATCCCATAAACCTTTCGCTTTCCATAAGACCTTTCGCTAGCGGGGAAAAAAAAGTGCATGCAGACCTTGACTGTACCAGACCACTTTTTTTCCTGCTCACTTCGCCGATTTATCTGTCACCTCTCTCATTCCAATCACCCAGGGTCCTAGGCTACTAGTCACCTTTTCGTGGCCTAATTTGGCATTGAAAAGCCCCGAGGATCAGTCATTTTAAAATTTTTACGCTGACTCGGCCATGTGTAATTCGTTATCAAATATATCTACATCTTCTTCTTTACAGTCTGCTGTTGGCGCATATACTGTACTTGTATTATGTTAATACTCGGAGGTTTACCATGGGGATCCAATAATAATACTCTATTTGAGATTGTCCACAACCCTTTACCTGTCCTAGCACTCATTTGATCCAAAATTATGCCAACTCCCCCTGTGTAGTCCTTCCCTGCTAAGTAAATAATTCTACACTTATCTAAACATTTTGTCTTGTACCTGGCCATGTATTTCACGAATATTTAATATAGTTATTATCTAACTTTCCATTCTGGCGAGGTGTTCTGACATTCCATGTACCAACATTTAGTGTATTTTTAACCTTTAATTTACATACGACGATTGGGTATCACCTATAGCACATGAGGTGCTTCATAGAACCTGTGCTTTTGTATGGATGTGAAGCGTTAATAATGAGCAGACAAGCTGGCGAAAAAAACAGCTGATGGCTGTGGAAATGTGCTTTCTGGAGAGAATGCTAAGAATACCAAGGACACACAGAAAAACCAATGTCCAAGTCCTACAAGAAACAAATGAAACCGTAAACTGATTAAAGAAATTAGACGAAGACAGTCACCGATTTTTGGTCACGTTATGAGAAGAAATAAATTGTAGAACTTGGTGACATCTGGAAAGATGGATGGGGAAGAGAATCAAGGGGAAGGCGGAGAAGTAAATACCTGGATGGAATTGTCACGTAGCATGGACGAGACAGAAACACGGAGCTGATCCACGACTCTGGTGATCGAGTGATATTGCAAAACATGACCGCCCACGCTTACCGACATGGCACATGATGATTCTTTCTACCAGACGAAGACACTCCAATGGAATGCCCATTAACGTCGTTATCTTTATCGGTTTCATTTACATGCATGATTTTCTTGGAAAAATACAGCGGTGGCTTCCCTTTACCTTCGCCAGTTTGTGTATAGTTGACTCCAATAGCATTCGAGTACCGTCGGCGGGCCTGATGAACTGACGTCGCGGGCCGGATCCGGCCTGCGGACCGTAGTTTGGTGATCCCCAACGTATGGGAATGTCCTGAATTTAGTGATGTCGGTTTTTGACTCAACTCAACAAATCAAATCAATTCAGCTCTACAGTGGGCTGAGGGTGGGGAGAAACATGTCCCTGCCAGGTACCTGTTGTGGGTTTGTTACAGTGTCAGGAAATTGATGTGTGTGTGTGTGTGTGTGTGTGTGTGTGTGTGTGTGTTAAGGTGCCAGTAGCCTGTTGTGGGTTGGTTACAGTGTTAGGAATCTATTGTGAGTGAGGTTACAGTGTCAGGAACCTGTTGTAAGTGGGTTACAGTGTCAGGAACCTGTTGTAAGTGGGTTACAGTGTCAGAAACCTGTTGTAAGTGGGTTACAGTGTCAGGAACCTGTTGTGGGTTTGTTACAGTGTCAGGAACCTGTTGTAAGTGGGTTACAGTGTCAGAAACCTTTTGTAAGTGTGTTACAGTGTCAGAAACCTGTTGGAAGTGTGTTACAGTGTCAGAAACCTGTTTATTGATTGATTGACTGATTGATTGATTTAGAAACCGACATCACAGCATTCGGGACATTCCTATAAGCGCTCCGTTCCCATCCTCAGCAGCCAGCGAAAAGTTCCAACACTAATAGTTCCAGATGCAATCTGTTTATATGTCCGTCTCGCCTTTCCCCTGAGCGTCGATCGTCGGCCAGATCCCCTCGTCACACCTCGCTGTCTCATTCTTACCAACTATGGTGATCCATTTGCTCCTCCGAGGTGTACACGTGCTCCCACAAGGCCGCAACCACGTCTGTCTTGTCATGTATGTTGGTGTGTTACAGTGTCAGGAACCTTTTGTGAGTCTGTTACAGTGTCAGGAAGCCGTTAATGGTGTGTTACAGTGTCAGAATCCTGTTGTTGGTGTGTTACTGTGACAGGAACCTAATGAATGTGTGTTATAGTATTAGGAACCTGTAGTATGTGTGTTATAGTGTTATGAAAATCGCATTTTGAAGGCCTGAGTGCGCAAAGAAATATGTGGCTTGTCTTTTCCCTTCCATAGCAAACCTCGTGAGCCATTCTGAACTGATGTTTGCATGTGGACTAGCTGTCCCTATTACCAGTGTCCCACGCCAGTAGGCGAACCCACTCCAACATCTCAGGTAATTGTAACTGACGTCTCCAAGTCAAGGAGGAGACGTCAGTATTATATTGTATTGTATTGTATTGTGTTGTGTTGTATAGTATAGTATAGTATAGTATAGTATAGTATAGTATAGTATAGTATAGTATAGTATAGTATAGTATAGTATAGTATAGTATAGTATAGTATAGTATAGTATAGTATAGTATTTATATCAACAATATCTTATTCAACCCTCCTGTGTCATAATTGGGATATATAGTTAGGCACTACGGTTAGATTTACTGCATTATTGCCGGAATTTATTTTTTAGCAGTAACGTTCGGTTATTTGTTCTTGTGTCTCCCATATGGGGACAGTAAGCGTACTCGTTCTGTTAAATTTCCCGATTATTTCAAGATCGCATTAAAACAGAAACCGATTACGGAGTATTGTAGTTGCCTCTATTGTCTACGAATGTTTACATCTTGGCTTCTCAAATTTTTCGTGTAACGGAGATAAAGACACTGTCTTTTTAAGACGTAAGTAGACTCGTAGATTCCGTTTTATATAGACTTTGGATAACATCAGACAGAAGATGCATTACAGAGATAAAGAATAGAATTAGGACCAGCAAATACTGCATTCTATCAGATGAAGAACATTTTATGCAATAAGTTCTGTCATTGGGGGTCAGAGAAAGAATTCTTAAGTGTTACATAGAACTAGTTTCAACATACAGCTACTTCTTCTGCGCCTCAGAACAGGACACAATAGATTACGCAACCACATGTATACATAATTCAAGATTTGTGACTCAGCCATGTGCACATGTGATTTGGCGTCGCAGACCGCAGAGCACATACTCCAGGATTGCCCATACTACAACATATCCAGGCGAACCTTCTGGCCTAGAGAAATAACAGTGGAAGATAAACTCTATGGACCGCTGAGTGAACTAAAAAAGTCTGTTAGATTCATACAAGAGACAACATTGCAGTTATAAACATATATCAGGTGAACTAAAGAAGACGAAGAACATACAGCTTCGAATCTTGGACAATTAGTAAACAAGCAAACAAATCCCTGGAAGCCTTGGAGATGTGGTTTTATAGAAGAATGCTGAAAATTCCTTGGGCAGCAAAAATGAGTAATCCTGACATTTTGAGTGAAGCTAAGTTACAAAGGTAACTTATCATAAACATAAGAACCAGTCATAATTTTGGTGTCTATATCATGAGAAGACAACAACTGGAACATGTTGTGACAACTCGAAAGACTTGTGGACAGAGAGAGAGAGGAGAGAGAGATAGATAGAGAGAGAGAGAGCGAGAGAGAGAGAGAGAGAGAGAGAGAGAGAGAGAGAGAGAGAGAGAGAGAGAGAGAATTCTCGACAGTCTTGTATCGTGGCATGGAAAAGAGACAACACAGGAATTGAAATATACTGTTGGAAGCCGCAAGATGTGGAGAAGAATGATCACCTACTCCAGTCAGCAAGGCACTTGATGGTGATAACACAGAGAAGAGCCCCTTGATAACTAAACATGTAAAGCTGTAAGTTGGTGCCTCTCAATGTGCTCCAGTGACCCCTTAAATAGGTCCTTTAAAGTTGAGAAAAGTAGCATGGCATTTAACACACAGAATGGTTATAGTCTAGCAAGTTAGAGAACATATTTTAACATACACAATGGTTACAGTCTAGCCAGTTAGAGAACATATTTTAACATACACAATGGTTACAGTCTAGCCCAGTGTTTCCCAACGTGCGGCCCACGCCCCATTGGAGGGGGGGGGGGGGAGCAATTCGATTGTTAAGGGGGACAATTCGAAAATGGAAGAAATAGGCTGGATATAACAAAACGGGGAGACTTGAGACTGAAGTTAACTAAATTGGAACCTGACATACAATCTATTTGCAGCAAGCATCAAGCGCAAGGATCTCACTAAATTTAAATAATTACTAATAATTAAAATAACATAGAAAAATCTTTCATTAAAATTATTTTGTACTTGAATTTCAGTTCTCCATTATATGTTTTGAAAATTTACTTATTGTGTTTGCTCAATAATTTCCTAGCGATTATCGGTCCATTGGCTAGGATCGGGTGCATTTGCTGCTCTCTCTCTCTCTCTCTCTCTCTCTCTCTCTCTCTCTCTCTCTCTCTCTCTCTCTCTCTCTACCCTCCCCCACCTCCCCCCCCCCCCAGTAGTGCGCCTGGTCTGGTCGGGGGCCGGGATGATCAAATAAACACCCATCACATATCTTCACCTTAGATGTGGGCCTGGTGGACCACTGTGGGCAATAGCTCACAGAGAGACTAAGGGTCCACACAAAAAAGGGGGAGTCGGGGGAACCAGCTTGTCTGGGGTAACCGCCAATCCCACCCCCCCCCCCCACCCCCCCCCCCACCCCCCCCCAAAAAAAAAAAAAAATTCAACCAACACAGCCGACACACAGCCCTGGCCCCTCTGGGAACCGTGAGCCCTCCTAAAAACAAAAAATTGCAAGTTTCTTTGGTGAACATTTCAATATTTGACTATTAAAAATGATGCATATGTTGGGGGGGCGCGGGGGGGGGGGGGGCATAAGAATTTTAGAAAGGCTTAGGTGGGGCATAGCACAAAAAAGGTTGGGAAACACTGTGTTACATTATCATAACTGTATATGTATGTATTTGTTTAATTAACGCATGTGACACTCAACACTAACAAACGGCAACGCTCTGTAATACACACAAACAAAAGAAACACGCATTACACCTTGTAAATATACATTGCTTTGTATGAAATTGGCAAATTACTGAGCGTAATCTTGTCTAGAAATCAACAATCAGCTGAAAGATGCTGATGTTGACAGCAATGTCCTGTAAAGGATATGCAAACATTTTTTTGGGGGTATAAAATAAACATTTTGGGGGGAAAAATAGATAGAGAGAGATAGAGAGAGTCCGTAAAAGAAAGAGGGCATAATATTTACTTAACTGTTAACAAGGGATATGACTCCTCAGAATTTGTTTCGGGTGATTTAATTTGATATTACGCTGTTGAATAACTCATACTGGAATCTGATTCTCAAATGCTATCATGATAGTTATAATGTGAAGATTATAAGTGGGGTGACATATTTTGCTTCTTTATTGCGTATATTTTAGATTCAGTATAATGCAATGTAATAACAGTTTAAAATACCTGCACGACCTTGAGGGATATTTGCCATTTGACAATTTAATTTATTTGTTACTCTGGTTTCTCTTTGCAACGTATACAATTTTCGCCTACTTTATTACATTATTGTTTGATTCAACCTGTGGAATGTTATTTTATTAAATCACCTTCCTGTTTGAAGAAAAAAGTAAAGACACAACACATAATATGCTTTCATGCATAATCACTTCTAACTAGCATGGGAATTATCACCCCAGTGTTGGAAGAAGTAAGTAAAGGTAATGACAGAGGAAGTGAGAGAAGGACTAACCAGGAAAAGTAACTAGGCAAACTAAACATCCGAGACAGCTCTGATTGGTAACATGAGTTTATATGAATGATATGCATAATCACCCTGCCCTGTACCATTGCTATTCAGGATCAGATCTTGCTGGGTGCATTCCATCATGAACTCTCCATCACTCATCTACTAGCCTTGTCATTCACTGTGTCTGTGTCCTCTGTGAGAACATCAGCTCAAACAGATCACTATGTACAAGAGCAGAAGAAGAGGTAGCTTGTCAGATAAATTGCTGATGTCTGATACCAGTACAAAGAAGAGACACTGTAGCTCTTAACTTGTAGGTACTTCCTGAGTCTTCTACTTTCTGTAACTTCTGTCTGTAGCCCTTTTCATTCTTGTCAACTGGAGAACTATCATCAGTTGAACATATATAAATAGGATCACCATGTTTATTCACAATAGGTGAGGAAAACGGTGTTCGCAGATATCGCAGATTATTGCAGATCCATTGCAGATCATTGCAGATTCATTGCAGATCCATTGTAGATCTATAGCAGATTTTGCAGATCCTTTGCAGATCTATCACAAACTTATAACAGATCCATTGCAGATCTATTATTACCAACTTATCACATGGATGGACAGACAGTTGAGTGAAGGAAGAACAAAACCAGAACCAATGCCAATATTTAGCTGGAGAACTAATTAGGAATTCTTACACTGCGTTAAGTGGTTTGTTACCCAGAATACGTTAATAGAAAACAATTCACAGAGGAGCTGCCAACCTAATATTTCCCAGAGACTCTAGTGCATGGTGTTTCTGAGTATCATTCCAACAGCCAGCATGTCAGACCCAGTCCTATCTTACCATCAATTCAAATGAATAAACTAGACTGTACTCAATTGAACATATACTAACTTGAGAACAATCACATTCAATAGACTGAGAACAATTATCAAACAACTCCAAGTCTTATTTGTGTGTAGAGACTGTTTAATTTTACAGAACTTTTCACAATCCTTGGAAATTCCAATAACATCATGTGTAGTTCAGAGGCATTTTAGGAGGAGTTTGTGGTTAAGCACTGTGGCTATCTGAACTGAATCATTCCTGGATCAAATGGGAGTTAAATTATCCTTACAGGACTTAATAACATTATCGCTTGTTTTAAAGACTGATTTACATGTTTCAGAATTGCTTCACTACTTTATTTCCACAGCATTTTATTCAATAAACAGATTTTACTTTTTAAAAAAAAATTCGCTTACTTTATTACTTCTTGGGTTAGTTGGGCAGTTGTTTGAATTAAGCTGCCGTATAAACAAAGTGATAAAAGCTTTAAGGCATCTGTGAAATTAGCAAGTGTGTTATTCTAACTAAAGGATACTGAAAATGACAAGTTCATCTCTTACACTGACGTCAGATGTGCTCAACGGAAACCTGCTCCCCCGCACAGGTACGATTGTTTTGTCTCTCTCCGGCCCTGGAGCCACCGCCAAGTGGACGCCAGCGTTCATAGCGAGTGCACTCGCTGGGGTTGCCGGCGTGCAGCTAGGTGCGATAGCCAGTTTACACAGGTATGGGTCACCGACACGGTGGTTCGTGACATTAATAGAAGACATGCATGTCAAACTGTACGATAGGCTACACCGGGTTCAGTTACAACTACCGAATTCGGACATCAATATTTGTCTGGAGCATGCAGACAAAGAAAGGCAAAAACTTACTTTGCATTGGATCCCGGCGGCAATGAAGATAGAGGGAGTTAAGGCAATCGCCGTACATGCTACTGGGGACCCGAATGTGAAAGTATTTCCACTAAAAAATTCTGGAGGTAAATGGGGAGCCTTATGTAACCCCGTCCAGGACATCCCCCATTACATAAATCTGAATATTACAGGGGTCACCAAAAACACTCACACAATTCTGGTAACCTTGCCCAGCAGGAGAACTGCTTGCCATTTGTGTGGTATGGACGATGCCAGAATACTGTTGTTCCCTCATTCGTAACATAATTTGAATCTGAATTTCCATGAAACCAACAGTCCGGCTTAACTAGATTAGGCTCAACACAAACTAATAACATTGGCAGTAACTGGATCCTCAAACTGGCAACGTACAAAGTAGAATCAGAGACGGCTGGTTTCAACTGTAAATAATGCTGTTTTAATAATACAGCTAACAACGTTTGTTGAGATCACATATCAATTTGCCTCCTTAAATTGCCTCTTTTTACGAGGCGGGTATTTAAGATCTAATGACAAGTTTATAATGTTAACTACCCAAACCTTGTTACGGAGTATTCGCCCTGGCCGCTGTTCATCTGTATACCTTCTTCGTTCTGTTAACCAAGTCTGGCTTCACTGCCGCGTCATTTCAGTCTAGGTTTTCCGCCCGTGTTTTCTCCATAACTATCGCTAGCAATCTGCTACAATATTCTTCTCTCTGTTGTCATCTTGATAACCATTGACTAATATCCACAAGATTCCTAGCCACATCAAAAATGCTCCGGCATCCAAAACTCCTGCTTATCCTTCAGTCGTCCCTGCCAGTCTCTGTTGTCAAAACAACGTCACTGTCTTGTTCACGTTGGTGCGCACTGGTTTCTGTGCGTGGGTTTTCCGATCGGTCTTTTCTGATACTAACTATCCATCATCATCATGTCAGCGCGTTATGTGGCAGACGACCACAGGTCCAACAAATGTCCAGCCAAACATACAAACAAGTCGGTTGTGGCACAAGAAGATCTAATAAATTTTCCACCTCTGAGAAGGCAAGGACCAGCACACATCAACAAAACGAACAACGCGGAAATCAATTTGAACAACAGCCCAAACAACAAGAAAAGCAACAAACGGATACGCCAACAGACAACCAAGAAAACTACATTTTGGAAACGCAAACAGAAGAACCCTTTACAACTGTTTTTCACTCCCAAACCAGAAAAAGACAACTACGAGGATTAAGTCCAAACTCAACAAGCAGTACTAAGGAAGAAAAAGAAAAACAGTACTCACCAACCAAATCAACGCCAAAAAAAATAGAAGGAAAGACAAACAGAAAATACTGACGAAACCACCAACAAAGACACCTTAGATAATAAAACTGAATCAGAAATGATATCTATGAACACTACTTACACTGATACTGACACTAAAGAAGATGGCCTATTGTTTTAAAATCTACAATAAGATCAGTCTACATCAGGACACAAGAAAAAAAATAACTATCTCAACTAAACAACCTCGCTTGTCTCTGTTTTCTTATTATTGTTAGTCAACAATATCATTTGATTGTTTTGATTAATTTATGATGAATAATGATATTATTATTATTAGTCTGAACATTTCCGGTTTACGCGTGGGTTTACGGTGGGCAGAGGATCTATCAGTAGAGACAATGACTACGGTCATCCGATCAGTAAGGTCACTGCCAGGAAGGAAGAATGGTAGACTTCCCACCTTATTGATTCCCGGGCAGAGGAGGCTCGTGAGTCTTGGTTGGTATTTTTTCTAAGAGAGGGAACTCTAAATCTCAAACCTCCGCTGCCTTGCGGGTATACCCATATGGGAAAGGCTTCGGGAGTAAACCCTCTGGACAAATCCGGAGATGGAGTCCCTAAGGCAGTTCCATGTTGTAAACAACATAGTTCTGGCAACTCCTGCGACGGCACCAATGCCAAGTTGCATTGGCTACTGCCTTTCCCTTGGTCAACATCGGCGACGTGGAGAGGGGGAACTTGCTACTGGGCAACAGCTGGTTCACCGATTTCCATTGCCCAGGCTTGTGCCCTGAAGAGGTCACTTCAGCACCGCGTACAGCGGTGACACAACACGGGAAGCAGCATTTGCCGGTTATAAGTCTTAATGCTCGATTGGCGTAGAGCAAGGCGCCAGGGGCTACTTCCGACGGTGGGAGAGATCATCGTATCTCACTAGACAACTACCGCCCGCCTAAGCTGGGCATCCCCCAGTCAATAAGGTGTTGTCTCGCCACGGTTCATCTGCTCCTGAGGGTGTGTGGAGCTTAGGGGGAAATCCTGACACATGGACCGCAATCTATACACCTAGCAACAAGAAAAAAAAAAAAAAACCGGCCCTAAGGCTAGGAACATGGAACGTAAGAACCATGACCCCTGACATCTCAGACAATCTAAACGATATTATGGATCTCCGCAAAACTGCAGTGATAAACAACGAACTACCAAGACTGGGGATAGACATTGTCGCCCTGCAAGAGACCAGACTCCAAGAATCTGGAAGCATCAAGGAGAGGGACTTCACTTTTTACTGGCATGGCAAGCCGTGCGGAGAGACCAGGGAGCATGGAGTTGGCTTCTCTATCAGAAATAAGCTGCTTAATTCCATCATACCACCAAGTGATGGCACTGAAAGAATACTGAAGCTCCAACTCCAGACAGAGGCAGGCCCAGTTAGTATTATAAGCGTTTACGCCCCAACACTAACTGCAACATCATAATCTAAAGACAAGTTTTATGACGACCTTAGCATAGAAGTCAGTGAAACACCAGAGAAACAACATCTTTTTATCCTGGGAGATTTCAATGCCAGGGTTGGTTCCGACTACAAATCTTGGCCTTCATGTCTAGGCCAGTTTGTTGTTGGGAAGATCAATGACAATGGACAACGTCTCTTGGAATTCTGCAGCCACCATAATCTGTGCGTGACCAACACCTTCTTTGACACGAAACCTCAACACAAGGTGTCATGGAGGCACCCCAGATCAAAGAACTGGCAACAACTCGATCTGGTGCTCACTAAACGCAGCAATCTCCGCAATGTACGGCTGACTGGCAGCTATCATAGTGCTGACTGCGAAACCGACCATTCACTCGTCTCCAGCAAGCTGAAGATAAGCCCAAGAGAATCTACAGAAGCAGAACAGAAGGAAGACCACGCATTGACACCAGCGGCACCCAAAATAAAGAGGAGGTCAACAAATTCATGAAGGCACTAGCGGATACTTCCTGGCCCCACAAACGGAAACTCCACCGAGAGATGGAATGATTTTCGCGACACCATCTACAATATAGCACTATCAACATTTGGCAAGAAGCAAACTAAGTCAACCGACTGGTTTGAAGCACACTCTGAAGAGATTCTCCCAGTTCTGGAGATAAATAGACATGCATTCTCAATGTATAAAACATCACCTTCAGAGAAAACATTGCAGGCATTGCGGACAGCCAGAAATAGAGTACAACAGATGGCAAGAAAATGTGCGAACAGGCACTGGATACAGCTCTCTGCTCAAATTCAAATTTGTGCAGACACTGGAAATATAAGAGGAATGTATGAGAGTATCAAGCAAGCTGTCGGCCCATCAAAGAATAAGATGGCCCGGCATTTCTCTACTCAGCATTACAGGCAAGATTTTTGCCAGAGTAATCCTTAAAAGATTACACAATCTTGCTGAAAGAATCTACCCCGAATCGCAGTGCGGATGTAGACCCAACAGGTCCACCATCGATATGATTTTCTCACTCCGGCAGCTCCAAGGAAAGTGCAGAGAACAGAGGAAGCCATTATATATTGCCTTCATCGACCTCACAAAGGAATTTGACCTTGTGAGCAGAAGCGGCCTTTTTAAGGTCCTTGAAAAGGTTGGATGTCCACCTTCCCTTCTTAGTCTCGTGAAATCATTTCACGAAAGCATGCAGGGGACCATTTTATTTGACGGCTCAACATCCCAGACATTCAGCATCAGCAGCGGAGTAAAGCAGGGCTGCGTGCTTGCTCCTACACTCTTAGGTATCTTCTTCGCCGTTCTCTTAAGGCAGGCATTTGGGACTGCCACTGAAGGCATATACCTCCACACAAGATCTGATGGCAAACTTTTTAACCCATCTAGACTCAAGGCAAAGACCAAAACAAGATCAAGATGCGTAAGAGAGCTACTTTTTGCAGATGATGCAGCACTGACTACTCATACAGCAGAAGATCTTCAACGGCTCATAGGTCGTTTTGCAGCGGCCTGCAAAGACTTTGGACTCACCATTAGCCTAAATAAAACACAGGTGATGGAACAAGATGCTGGTGCGCCTCCGTCAATCAAAATTTCTAATTACGAACTGAAGGTCGTCCACGGGTTTGTGTATTTGGGGTCGACAATATCAGATAATCTTTCATTAGAGACAGAAATCGACAGACGCATTGGAAAGGCAGCCACAACATTTTCCAGGCTTGCTAAAAGAGTTTGGGAGAATAATAGACTAAGAGAGCGTACAAAAGCTCAAGTATATAAAGCTTGTGTTGTTAGCACACAACTCTATGGGTCTGAATCCTGGACCCTGTACTCAAGACAGGAAAGGAAGTTGAATTCCTTCCATATGAGATGTCTGAGACGTATCCTGGGCATAACATGGAAAGACCATATAACAAACAAACATGTGCTTGAAAGAGCAGATATTACCACAGTGCACACCCTCCTCAAGTAGAGACGTCTCTGGTGGCTGGGCCACGTATCTCGAATGGAGGATGAACGTATTCTCAAAGATCTCCTATACGGAGAATTAGAAACAGGAAATAGGCCAACCGGAAGACCCCATATGCGATATAGGGATGTGTGTAAACAAGATATGAAAACCCTTGGAATAGATCCAGACATGTGGGAAAGAGTTGCAACAGACAGATGCTCCTGGAGAAGAGATGTAAACGGACTGGTGCTCTCTGAGCGCAATCTGATCCAACAAACTGAGGATAGGTGGCACAGGCTTAAAGCGCAGTTACTTATTGCGGGACTTGCCTCGTCTTACAGATGCGGAAACTGTGACAGGGATTGTCACTCTCGCATTGGACTATACAGTCACCAGCTGTGCTGCCAGGTAACTCCCAAGCGGCACAACTATATAGTCCTTCAGGACTGAAAGAGGCCTACTACTACTAGTGGACCATTCAATGACTGCTAGCTTCAGGCTGACAAGATCTGTAAGGCAAGGGTGTCCACTATCACCACTTCTGTATATACTGACACTAGAGCCATTATTAGAAAAGATCAGACAAGATACCAGCATTAAAGGTACTTTCATACAGGGAATAGGAGAGCAAAAGGTCATTGCTTATGCAGACGATACTGCATTCTTCCCTACAAGCAACACGTCCATCTGAAACATATTGCACACTTTATCCCACTTTGGGAAAGGCAGTGGAGTCAAAATTAATATGCAAAAATCACAAATTATGGGCCTGGGAAAGTGGAAACAAGAGTATGATTTCCCTCCAGACCTAACACATACACAAAATATGAAACTGTATGGGATCACATTTCCATGTGACCCCCGAACAACACACAAAGAAACATGGCTACAACTAACACAACAGATCACAGACATGCTACAAAGGTATAAATACAAAACAGCAACAATATTTAGTAGAAGCATAATAGTTAACACATACATCATACCAAAAATAATGTAATAAGTGACAGTGTTAAACCCTCCAAAACAGGCAATCACACACATAAATAAACAGATAAGACATTTCATATTTAGTAACACAATACACGGCATACATCATAAAACTCTCATACAGGACAAGATACAAGGAGGAATGGCACTTCAGGATATACAAACAAAACTACAAGCACTTAGAATCAGCCACATAGGCAATATTATCAGACATCCAGAACAACATAGATTAGCATTATATTATATAGCAGACAAAATAAAACATCTCACAAAACTAAACAGTGCAGCAGCACATTATCAGGGCATACTACCATCCTTCTATCACACTTGCATACAGGCAATACAAGGACATGAACATTTAATACACGAAACAACACGAGAAATATACAAACAATTAGTTAGTAAACAAGCACCATCACTTAAACTGAGAATCAAAAGAGGACAAAAATATTTCATGTCAGACAACGCATCCACCTTTTCCACCTTACACAACAAACACATTACATCTAAGGCGAAAGAAGTCACTTACAGAATGATTTTTAAATGAATCTAATAATACCCAAAGTACCTTTCAGATCCAGACAAATAGGAAAATGCCAACTATGCAGGAACAACACACAAGAGACAGAGGAACACATTTTCTTCACATGTCAAACAGACACAGATGCAGTGGAATCTCTACAACAACTAATACAAACACACACAGGCAAACAAACAGACATTTACAAGTAAATCTTTCTGAGTACTCTTCCTAAAACATCCACACACAAAAAACACACACACACAAAACTACTTCAAACACTAGCAGAATACAGAAAATTAGATTGGACTTGCAGAATCAAGGCAAGGTTCACCTCCTTTACATACAACAGAAACTTTTTTTTACTAATGTTCAAATACAAACTATCTACTATTTTTCCTGATTGAAATGTGTAAAATCTCCTTAATTTCGTTTTCTCTTGTTATTACTACTACCATTGTATTACTTTTCTCATTATTATATTTGAATGTTCAAAATGGAATATATTGTGGGGGGGGGGGGGGGGAGTTGTGGTCAGGTTTAAGTCCTTCCCATTGTATTTGATGCTCAGACACTCAGGCAACTTTGGCCCAACTATCTCCCTCTGGACAG
>JACEFZ010011160.1:75000-105799 GCA_014155875.1 Cepaea nemoralis
TCCCTGGTTGCACTTAGAAAGAGAGATGCACACAAAAGTAACCTATTTAAAAAAACTGGTCATGGTGGTTAATAGTGAAAACATGGGCAGAGGTGTGTCAAAGAGGCAGCACAGACAAGTCACTGAAATTGTTCTGGCGACTACATAAAAGCATGAGTTGGGTAGTCAAGAATAAGAGAATTTCTGACTTACAAGGTGCTGACCTCATCTAGCAGAGAACTGACGAGGACAAGGGCAAAGCCCTCTTTGAACGCTATCTAGAGAAGAACAAAAAGACAGACACGGGAGGCCGAAATCTTGTCAAGGAGGTCACCTCTGACAGGAGCACAATTTAAATGTTGAACTTTCTTACCTTTCAGAGGAAATTGATTCATTTGCAGGTTGATTTATGAACTTTATCTTTCGTTTTATTATTTACTATATCCACAAACTATCTGACCATCTCGCATAATCTATTTAAAGCACATAGAGAATTTCCTTATCAAGGGAAATAACAACACTCTCTTCTAAATGTTTTCATCATAGGCCAGTTTTGCGAACATAGACTAATTAATATTATATCGTACAGAAAATTAAAATCCCGAAGATGAGCTAATTTCTGAAATATGCGAAATGCCTTCCATTGTTAGAAAATTAACTTTAAGAATACAAAATACGATTTTTGATTTCATAATATTTTGAGGACAAAAACTAACAAGATCCGAAATGATGTCATGAAACCGAAGTCGCTTTCGCACTCGCTCTCTGCCTCGCGAGTTATAAAGACAGATATAGACCGGCACAAAGAGTCACCTTGGACTCCCAGACAGATCAAGACAGTAAGGAGGAAGAAGAGGGTTTCCATCTGGTCACTAGGAAAAGGGGACGCTCAACCAAGAACCTGTCTGATGGTGAGAGCTCGACACCTCCATCCCCCGAAAAACCTGTTACCACGCTGCTACCCCTCAACAACCACGACTACCCTACACCGTCTGAAGTGCAAAAGGCAAACAAAAAGAAATGTACTGAAAAGCGGGAAGACGAATCGACCCGCTCAGAACAAAGCAACAAAGGCACTCAAACAAATTTGAACCAGCCCATTTTTGACTCGTGGCCCACAGCGATTCTGTCACGCAGAAAAAAGGTCCCCTCTATAGATTAATGAAGCTCTATAGTGATGACTCGGCAAATATTGAATCAACATTGTAAAGAAGCCAGTATTATTTCCAGTATTGGGAAAAAGTCATTATAATTTCCAATATTATTTCAACATTGTGAAGAAGCCATTATTCATTACCGGATTGAAATGAAGTCAGGAGGAATTACAGTGTTGTGATGAATCCAAAAAAAAAATAATAGAATCTTACAACCATATTATTATTATTACTATTATTATTACTACTACCATTAATATTAATTTTCCCATTATTATAGTTGAATGTGCAACAAGAAATATATTGTAGATGTGTGCCTGTGTCGTTGGCAGTAACATAGGTATGCGTCTGTGTGTGGGGGAAGGTGTGTGTGTGTTTGTGTGCGGTGCGTGTACTTGCGCGCGCATGTATGTTGTGTGTGTGTGTGTGTGTGTGTGGATGTGTGTGTGCGTGCGTGCCTGTGTGCGTGTAGCCGCCTTTAAACCAAGGCGATATCTCAAGTATTAAAATTATGTTATATGGTAATGATATGTTTGAAAAGAGAAAATATGCACAACCATGTATAAACAAATTAAGGTACCCAGTAAGCTAAGGTGGCTTGTAGTGGTCAGGTTTAAGTCCTTCCCATTGTAATTGACACACAGACACTATCACAGTATTGGACCAATTATCTCCCTGGGGACATGCCATGGACTCTAATTGCTAGTTATCAATCCCCGATTCTTGTCCACCAAACAAAATGTGTCATGGACATTTACAGGGCACACGAGCGTCACCCTGTAATTTGAGACCAGGCCAACAACACCAAAAATGTGAAGCTTAACCTCTGTAGCCATGTGGCCCAGAAATTACAAAGAAGCCACATTTTAATGGGAATGAAAATTTAAAGTTTATTACCCAAGCTCACTGTATTCAATGTAATGCTGTCTCCAGAAAGCACGAGATAGATCAAGATAAAAGGTGTGTATGTATGTGAGTGTGTGTGTGTGTGTGTGTGTGTGTGTGTGTGTGTGAGAGAGAGAGATTGATAGATAGAGAGAGAGAGAGAGAGAGAGAGGTAACATGCATTCCGAGTTTGGAGATGGAAATGAAGCAATGCAAGGAATGTGTGTATACATGCACTATGCCATAAATGTTACATCAGTGTGTCCCAACGTGGGGCCCCACGCCTCACAAGGGGGGGGGGGGGCAATTCGATTGTTATGGGGGGGGGGGCAATGCGAAAATGGAAGAAATCGACTGGATATAACAAAACGGGGAGACTTGAGACTGAAGTTAACTAAATTGGAACCTGACATAAAATCTCTTTGCAGCAAGCATCAAGCGCAAGGACCTCACTGAATTTAAATAATTACTAATAATTAAAATAATATAGAAAAAACTTTCATTAAAATTATTTTGTACTTGAATTTCAGTTCTCCATTATATGTTTTGAAAATTTACTTACTGTGTTTGCTCAATAATTTCCTAGCGATTATCGGTCCTTTGGCTATGATCGGGTGCATTTGCTGCTCTCCCCCGAGTAGTGTGCTTGGTCTGGTCGGGGGCCGGGATGATAAAATTAAAACCCATCACATATGTTCGCCTTAGATGTGGGCCTGGTGGACCACTGTGGGCTATAGCTCACAGTGAGAATAAGGATCCACACAAAAAAGGGGGAGGCGGGAAAACCAGCTTGTCTGTTGTAACCGCCAACCCCACCCCCCGCCCCCCCCAAAAAAAAAATTTCACCCAACACAATCGACACACAGCTCTGGCCCTTCTGGGTACCGTGAGCCCTTCTAAAAACAAAAAAAAACAAAAAACATTCAAGTTTCTTTGGTGAACATTTCAATTTTTGAATATTAAAAATGATGCATATGTTAGGGGGGGGGGGGGGGGCGAGGGAGGGGGAGCATAAGAATTTTAGAACGGCTTAGGTGGGGCATAACACAAAAAAGGTTGGGAAACACTGGTCTAGCCAGTTAGAGAACATGCTTTAACATACACAATGGTACAGACTAGCCAGTTAGAAACCACATTTTAACAAACAAAATGGTTACAGTCTAGCCAGTTAAAGAACATATTTTAACATACACAATGGCTCTAACCAGATAGAGAACATATTTTAACATAATAATGGTACAGTCTCGCCATTAGAGAACACATTTTAACATACACAATGGCTACAATCTAACCAGTTAGGCAACACATTTTAACATACACAATGGTATAGTCAATCCAGTTAGAGAACACATTTTAACATACACAATGGTATAGTCAATCCAGTTAGAGAACACATTTTAACATACACAATGCTACAGTCTACCCAGTTAGAGAACGCGTTGTAACATACACAATGGTACGATCTAGCCAATTAGATAAAGCATTTTAACATACACAATGATACAGACTATCCAGTTAGAGAACATATCTTAACATACACAATGGTACAGTCTATGCAGTTAGAGAACACACTTTAACATAAATAATGGTACAGTCTAGCCAGTTAGAGAACACATTCTAACATGAGTCCTGACTGAAATGAGCATGTTTGTTGTTAAACTTGGGCTCCCAGGCCCACCCAGCCTAACTTGGGCGCCAGCAAATGATCAGTGAATGTAACAGTGGCTGGCATTACACTGACCACGTCAGCTACCATGTGCCTATAGAACTATTCATTCATTCATTCATTCATTCATTCATTCATTCATTTAGTAGCATGTCCTTTGCAGAACCTCGCTCCCGTAACAACCTTCCGGAAAACTGCTCGATCACAAGCAAGATGTCCCACGTTTGATATACCCATCTGTAGATCATCTGCCACATCCTGCACTCATCTTCTCTTTGACCTTCCTCATCCTCTCTTCCCAATCATATACCGCTCCATTACTGTTCTCTCCAAACTTTCATGGCATTGCAAGTGACCAAAATATTTCAATTTTCTTTGTTTTATCATCTTTAATAGCCAACCCTTTTTAGTATTAAGCTCTTGAAGTATGGATGCATTTGTTCTTTACTTTACCCAAGATATTCTTAGAACCTGTCTATATTCAAAGGCAATGATGCACTGTTCAGCTTGTTTAGTAAGTGTCCAGGTCTCACAGGCGTATGTTGCAATAGAAAAGATGCATGCTCTTAAAAATCTAAATTTTGTAGTTCTATCTGTCCCGCTTCATAATTTATTCAGCTGTTTTAAGTCTTTGAAGAGCAGTTGATAGTCGTCGTTTAATTTCTTTCATTGTGTCACCATTGTTGGTAATCAATGATCCAAGATGTGCAACATTTGTCACCACCTCCAATCTTTTCTCATTAACATATATTTCTTTCTCCATAGTAGTTTTATCTGTATGCATCCGGTATAAATCCGGTAAAATACGGCAAAATGAACTGCAGTTTTGCAAGATGAAAAACATACTGACCAATAAACATATATCAATTAAAACGAGAATAAAGAGTGTTGAAGTGCTACATAGAACCTGTACTTTTGTATGGATGTGAAGCGTGGACAATGAGCAGACAAGCTGAAAAAACATCTGATGGCTGTGGAAATGTGGTTTCTGAGAAAAATGCAAAGAATACCACGGAAAGACAGAAAAACCAACGAAAAAGTCCTTCGGGGAACAAATGATGATTGTAAACTGATTAGAGATTAGACATGGACAGTCACAATTTTAGAGAAGATAAAGAACCAACATACCTTGGAGTAACATTTGATGACAGGCTGACATGGAGAAAGCACACCAACAAAGCAGTAGCAAAAGCCAGAAGGAAAATTGCCATCCCGAGAAAGCTAAGTGGAACCACATGGGGAGCCAGTGAGAAAATACTTAGCAAAGATTATCAACAGAGCATACGACCACACCTGGAATACAGGTCAACTGCGTGGTGTTCAGCATAAAAAACCACACTACAAGAGCTTGACAAGGTGCAAAATCAAGCACTTAGAGTCACTATTGGAGGGGTGAGATCAACCCCTATAGTAGCAATGGGGAAAATGGGGAGGACATAAGCACTGAGAATGCGCAGAGATATGAAAACACTAATACAAGCAGAAAAGTTCCTCAGTTTGCCATGCCACCATATGAAGAGCCGATTTGAAAACTTAGCTATGGAGCGGTTGAAAAGATGTAGTTTTATCCACCAGGCCAAACGACTCTGCAGAGAAACCGCCGATCTACCCACAGTTGGTATGCCCCTGACAACTATTCCAGAGCGAACTCCATTGAAAGATTAACAAAGGCTATCACTATCAATCCAGACACAAATGAGAGGAATATTTGACAAGGAAGAACAGAACAGTGTACAGCTCAGAACAGCCACTCTCAGCTTCCTTGATGACGAATACTGTAACAGTAATGGAGTACTGGGGTATTATTAGGATCTAGTGGGAAACAGATACAGCACGATTGAGCATTGAGACTGAAAGCGGTGAGAGATGCTCAATCGTGACGTATTGGGTTGGCAAGGGCAGTTAACATCTAGCCTTTGAGAGGAGAAGAGGCTGACTTGTCATCAGAATGAATTAAACTTTGTCTATATTAAATCAACCAGTCTTGTTGAGTTCCTGCTCTGTTACAGAACTCGAAATGTTGCCTAAGACCGAGGATTTGAACCTGATATAGTCCGGTTGATAAAAAAAAAAAAAACAACGCGAAGTAATGCCGAAAAAAACATCGCGGAGAAGATGTTCCATGCTCCAGTTCTATAAGTAACCAGAAACACTTGCGGCACGTTGTGGAACAACTAGTGAACGTAATAAGGCGCAGTCAAAAGATAGCCAGTAAATTGTAAATTTCAGTTATCTGTGAATACAGAGGCCAAAAGCCCGCCCAGGGGTGGTCCTCTGTAAGTCTTTTTCAAGACTTGAGATAACAAATAAATTAGCGTCAAGAGGCTTGGTATAACCGCCGTTCTGCAGTTTTTTTTACCGCAAGAGGCTTAACATGGCCGGTGCCTGAATTTTAACGTTTTCAAGAGGCTTACCATAGCCGTTGTCTAGAATTATCACTTCCGAAGAGCCACCAAAGCCGCTGCCATACATCGTTGTTTCGGGGAGCTGACCAAGACTGCTCTAGGATCGTGTCTGGTCGATTTGAAACTTGCTGTCTAGACTTCACGGAACTTTGGAAAAAAAGGGGCAGTCCAGCAGTCCGGTTGTCTGATCGTTGTGAACGAGAAAAGCCGGCCCAGAGTGATCCTGTCTTGAGAGAGCAAGAGTTTGGCAATCCAGCAATCCAGTCTGAACATTTTGTCGGTCGGAACAAGAATTCAAGAATTCCGTTGAAGGTCAATTCAGTCTGAACATTTTGTCGGTCGGAACAAGAATTCAAGAATTCCGTTGAAGGTCAATTCAGTCTGAACATTTTGTCGGTCGGAACAAGAATTCAAGAATTCGAATTCCGTTGAAGGTCAATTCAGTCTGAACATTTTTTCTTGCAGGTGAGCGAGAATTTTCCAATAGCTCCCTCAAATTGACCCCTTGCCTCCAATTAAAGTTTCAAGGTTAAATTAAAGACTGTAAGAATTTCTCACCTACAATCAGAACTCTTCCAAGGTTCGTGTAATCAGGTCAAATTAATGGAGGTGATCATGAAATATCAGGACAGCATATAAATACCTCGTTTTTCCGTTGATTGGGCCATATTTTGTTTGAAGCAGTCAGAATATCACTAGGCCGTTGGCTGATCCTAATCCTTTTGGGCTTTGTTACTTCTGAGTCCTTCTCAAAACGTCGATGATGTACCCCACCCGGGGTGAAATCAAAGGCTAGAAATCTGGTCGGGACCCAAACAGGGGTTGAAGTTTATCCAGGCATCCCAAGAGAAGTGACGAGGTTACCTGGGGGAAGAGACAGACTGCCTGAACTCTGCTACCTGAACTCCGCGACTGATTTTCAGCTGACGCAGACTCCTGGTGTTCGAATTTAATCTGACGGCGAGTCGAGGAAAGTACGTGCTTGGATCAGGAAACAGAATCAGGGTAAATTGTGTGATTCATAAACATAGTAACTGACTGAACTGTTTTACGAAACAAGTGAATTGTGTTCCTTAAATTAGGAAATTGCAATTGTGTGGTTGTTTGCTTGCTCTGT
Source organism: Cepaea nemoralis (assembly GCA_014155875.1). Classification (NCBI taxonomy): domain Eukaryota; kingdom Metazoa; phylum Mollusca; class Gastropoda; order Stylommatophora; family Helicidae; genus Cepaea; species Cepaea nemoralis. The sequence continues at coordinate 82,207 of JACEFZ010011160.1, forward strand.
TTAAGAATATTTCAGCATGGCAGATTCATCAAGGCACAGTAGAGAATTATTTCGGCTGAGCTCAAGACAAGTTTGTTTTTTCCAGGTACTAAGAAGCATATAGAAGAAGATATTGTTTTTAGGCTAAGATAGCATAAAGAGTAAAAATGCACCTGAGCAGAGACTTAGGACGCGTGACTGCATGGTTAGGAGAGTTAAAGGTGGCAGTCAGCGAGGTAGAATGTTTCGTACACTGGTTACAGAGTAAAACAACTAATGTAAGAGGTAATGAGATAAAAAGGAACAACAAGAATAGCCGAGGACAGCCACTAGTTAATGAAAATAGAGGGCAGTATAGAAGCATTTATGTTAATCCAAAGATGACTAGGGTTAGGAGCTGGTATAATGATCAGAGATACAGAAATGGGCATGAGAGAGACTGTTCTAGGAGTTGGCCATCCTATACTGTAAGCGCTAGAAAAAAACGTGACGAATGGTTTGAAAAAAGACAAAGACAATATCTAAACTCAGGTGTAAGAGACAGAGTTGAACCTGTAAATAAAATACGAACTAGTCCTAAAATGGTTGCGAATGTGACTAGTGGACAGGAAAAGAAGACGACGGTTTTAGTAAAGAAAAGAAACCGAGAGACACAGACGCAGGCAGGTAATACGATAGAAAATAGTACACAGACTCAGGTACAACCAGCCAGCAAGATAACAAAGGGAAGTCAAACTGACTTAATAGAGACGCAGTCAAAACCAACTCATTTGACTAAGAGAGACAAGCTTGAAATTAAGAAAGATAAACAGACAAGTGCCAAAGATGTTAAAAGACGGGTGAAGAAAAGTATTAAGCAAAGGAATAGTATGCTTGTTAATAGAGGTAGTGCCGTGTCAAGTTCCTCAGCTATAGACATGAAACTAATTCCTAAATGGTGTAGGAATATAAGCTGTCAGAGTTCAGGTTACGGAGAAGACATTCCTACAGCCGAATATTATAGTGATGCTGAAACAGATATTAATACTGATGATTCAGAGAATGAGAGAGCTGCACTACGAGCAGATCCTGAATCGAAGAGTGATGTTCCCTCATACGGTATTGTTGCTGGTGGACAGAAGGACAGAATTTTGGTTAGTGACTCTTTGGAACAAGATACTGCTTTGTATGACAAGAAAGTAGGGAAAGCTAAGAGACGAATACCAAGAAAGAGAAAGAAAGTCAGACGTTCTAAAGGCGACTATGGGAATGGAGTCGACGTGGCTGCGGTGAACTACTATAATGAATCTGATGAGGGAACTATTATTAGTGTGTCGTCTGAAGACGAAATGGGGAGGTACAAACGTTACGTAAGGTACACAGGAAACAGTGAGCAGACTGACGCAAATAAAGGCGTCCTATTCTATTGTTACCTAATACTACTGGTCTCTTTTACGGACCAGTAGTTTATACACAAAATTCTAAGAACACAATAACCCTATTCTAAAATAATAACAATCATTTTACGGGACCAAATCAAGCAAAACAACATTATACATGAGGCAATAAAACAATTGTCTTCTCGCTAAAGAGAAGGTTTTCAAAAAAATACAACTCCCTTCAAATTACTACGTACAGTGGCCCATCCTCATTGGCCTTCTATATTAATCACTGTAACACATATTTCTTCCTACAATTCATACCTATTTTGTTATAAAACAAAACAATTCAATGTCAAGCATTAATGCCAAAATACTTATATACATATACATATATATATATATATATCTATATATATATATATATATATATATATACATATACATATATATATATATATATCTATATCTGTTATCTACAGATCATCATAACGCGGAACAATACTTGTTCTCCTCAAGCAAAATCACTACTACTTGATTATCTCTCCTCACTATTTTCTATCTTTTTCTAGCCTAACTCCTAATACATCATAACATCTGGAATATCATCTTAAACAAACACTGTAAACTACAGGTTGACTCCTTTTATCTATTCCTAATGTGGCGAGTATTCCAATGTTGACTCAATGTATCAGCCATCATCTACTTATTAATTAACCTGTGGCTCGGCACACCAATTGTTTCCCTTGGCTTTATACCAAACATCACTACCACTTCTTAATCATTACTGTTTACTACAGTATCTCCACCATGCTACTCCAATCAAAAGAACTTGTCTATTTACTATAGACCTCTCACCAAAGCAACTAACTCTACTTCTAATTTTCTCGTCTACCCTACGCAATTAATATTTCATCCTCCTGCACTACTCTAAGCTATCCTCAAGTCTCTTCTAGCACTCTTACATCGTGACGACAATCAAACCGGTCACCCTCCTCGGAACACGTTCTCCAACATTCATTTAACTAAGCTTGTTTACCTTTGTATCTTTCAACTTTCTTCCCATTTATTGGGACTTTCAGAACTGCAAGCCACGCCACTTACAACTGACAACGGACCTCACTTTCCTCGTTTCTCAGTCTTAGGCACTCTTGCTTCGACATTTCCCTGTCAAGAATACTAAACAAGTTTTGTGAAACATCATTCAGAATGTTAACTCTGTTTCCGTTATACAACTTCTATAATTTCCTTCCAACATCAGATATTCTAACGAAAAGACATCACAATCCTCCAATCATTTTCTTTCTATCTCTCAATTTTCGTATACTCTATGTTCCACGTTTTATCAACGTCACTTAACAACTACTCTTCAGATATTCACACGGACCATACTACACAACCTCGCACTCATTTCATGACTACTCTCGCATCGCGACAACCTAACGTGTCCATACTATTACTACAAAGAGAATTTAGACGCCAATTCAACATTCCAGCAATCACTCAGCACAATCTAAGCGTATTGATCTCCTCTACACACATTGACACACAATATATCAGCGCCACTATTACCTTTTTTCTACGTACTTCACTTAGGCAACGTCTTCAAACAGTTATACTCATGTATGAACCACATAAAACCAGACGAATTACTCCACAGAACTTTCGCAATTCACTGCTTTCTTATTTCTACTTTCCTCAATCATTCACTCTTTTACGAAGATCAGACTCTATACATTATCTCTCGCAATTTATATCTCTTTTATAGCACTATCTACTATCTCTTCAAGACAACCAAACCTCATTCCGTTGAACCACTAACCTCGTAACTATTATTCTATACTTCTCCACACACAACAACTTTCTTCTTTCTCCACAAGCACGACGTAACTCGTATTTTTCAAGCATCCACTTTTATTCTCACGTTCAACTGGCTATTTTACACCCAGGATACTCAGTTCCTCCTCAATCTATATCTCCTCACCATACACTCTCGGTTCACTTATCAACCATACTATACTTACTTCTCAAACTCCCAAGCGAAATTATCTCAGACATCACGTCATAGCTCTGAGTCAAAGCATTTCTAGTACAAACCTTCATCCTCTACTAATTCTGTGCTGAATCTACCCTATTTTACTTAATTTACTCTCCCTACGTCGTAACCAAACAGAAGATATCCTGTATTACGTAATCCACGTGGAATATCATTTGCCGTAACTCTCTAGCCTCGACAACACCCTCGACTATTCTGTACCATGTGATACTACACCAACAAAATTCATCTGCCTATTTTAGACAGCTCATATACCTATATGCTCAAATCGCAATTCTTCTCATACACCAAAACCATTCCATTTTCCTCACCCAAGGAACTTTAACCGTTATATAGTGTGTCTAAGTTAAATATTTCGTTGTCTCTCAATATATCAACCCGTCTTTCTCTTATTATGTCCTCTTCACTATCTGTTGTCAACCTGTTAAAGTACTCAGGTCTTAATTCTCTGAGTTTTCTTATGTTATCTTCTGTTGTCGAGGAGTAAATTCCCGCCATCTGTCTATCACTATTCTTCTTCTTAAATGAGTTCATCATCACCATCATCATCACCATCATCATCATACCTTTAGTTGAGTTGAGGGGAAACATAAATGATTGTTATAAAAATTTGGGGGGGATATGATGTTCTGTTGTGATTTTATTTCGTTGTTTTGTGTGTTAAGCTGTAGTTAATTAAGTTATGTTTAATTTACAGGGTTTTGTCTAGAATAAAGACAATACAGGGGGCTTTAATTAGGATCCTTCGTTCAGAAAAGAGTTAATAGAGAGACACATTCTCTTAGTGAAGAATAAGTTCATGGGTGCTGTGATAGTCAGCATAATGAGGTTGATATGGTACTGGAAACATGTACCGGGGATGGTTATGGGAAAGAAAAATATGGGATTGGAAGCCACATGGGAGAAGAAAAGATTAATGAATACAGCAGTGGAGTAAATGAGGGGAAGTTTTGAACATAGTTTCCATGGGGTCAGAAGAGCCATGATATATACGAGATTGCTGGGTTATAGAAGAATAAGAAAATTACCCCAGATGAAGAGTAAACATGAATTGGATCCATGCTTGATTAGACACTGTAGATAACAGTACAATAGTAAAGGGGTGTAAGTGTGTTAATGAGAAATGAACATAGTGGAGACATAATGACATGGGGTTTTTGAGAGTCCGTAATAGATGGACTGAGATAAAGTCGATTGCAAGTAGTCACAGACAGGAGTTAGGAGTAGTATAAGGTTGCTGTTGATGACGGCATAAGTGGAGGTTTTAGTAGATATGCCCATAAGAAATGGACATTAAGAGAGAATATTTGACTGAGGTTTAGGAGAAGATTAGTTATGCGAGGTGATGAGGTTATGTGACGTGATGTGTATAATGTTGGAGGAGGTCTTGGGATAATAGACCTTTTTAATTGTGTCCTCGAGATGTGTTTTGTGGTTAACATTACAATGTGAGGTTGAGGTAAGGTAGTGTCTGTAATATATAGACACTTGGAAGTGAAGAATATTTTTGATGATTGGTATTTGATGCTGTAGATAGCAGCGTAAACTGTTACCATAATGAGTGGTACTGTGGGAGATATAAGTGTTTTAGACTTTATTACATAAAGTCTCAAATGACATAGGGGGGTAAAGGGGTGTGTGATTTAGGTGAGTGTTGTTTTTTTTGAAAGAGTTCTATTTCTTCTTTTAAATTCCGGTGGCCACCGATTCTTTGTCTTCCTATCGTGTGAAAGTAATTTCAGGTTAGTAGAAAGTGGAGAATTAGGGGGGTTAGTGATGATAAAAGGGAGTGGGTATCAGCGTTTGAAATAGTAAGCGGAATGCTTATGAAGTGGAAAAGAAGTAATTAAGAAGAGGTGTTATGATGTATTGTATATAGTTGAAATTGAAATGTTATTAAAGATATGTAAATATGTTATGTTTGTTTGAAGGGCCAGAAACGAAGAAGAAGTGGGTTGATATATAGCAGGGGAAAGAGTTAAAGAAATAGAATATTTACTTAAGATGGAGTTGGTTTGGGGAAGGTTAGAGGAACTGTGAGAGATAAGGAAAAGGAGGGAATAGAGTAAGGGGATTAGGAGTAAAGATTTTTCCTTTATAAGGAAAAGTCTTTAATAAACATAGGGAGGTGTAACAGTAATGGAGTACTGGGGTATTATTAGGATCTAGTGGGAAACAGATACAGCACGATTGAGCATTGAGACTGAAAGCGGTGAGAGATGCTCAATCGTGACGTATTGGGTTGGCAAGGGCAGTTAAGATCCGGCCTTTGACTTGAGAGGAAGCTGACTTGTCATCAGAATGAATTAAACTTTGTCTATATTAAACCAACACGTCTTGCGAGTTCCTGCTCTGTTATAATACCCACAGGACCTCTGGATCCCAATCTACCAGATGGGTCAGCATAAAATACTGTTCGAAATGGAGGAGCTGGAGTGTACATTGAATACCCAAATAATACTAGGGACAAGGCAAGAGTTCCGACAGGAAAGTACTGCCATAACATCTAGCAGAAATTGAGGCAATCAAGATAGTATCAGAGAAATTACTAAATATCAGCCATGGTACACAACCTGTAGTGCTATTGACAGATGCAACAATCAGTACTCGAGGCGCTCCTGTCTGGGAAGCTGCCAGTACTAAGAACACTACTTTCTGAGCTTAGCAGTCAGCTTAAGGTCACGGTACAGTGGATACCATCCCACTGTAGAGTACCTGGAAACGACAGAGCTGATCGATTAGCTAAGGAAGGATCAAGAGAAGGACAGCCTGATGTGCCCATTACATACAACAAACAGAAAAGAATGATCAAATCAGTCAGAATGCCACCAAAACCTGCTCACGACGACTACCACGTTATGGACAGGCCGGAACAAGTCAATATTCTGCGTCTCAGAAAAGGAAATAATAGATTACGCAACCATATGTATATAAAATTCAAGATTGGAGACTCAGCCATGCGCACATGTGATTTGGCGTTGCAGGCAGCAGATCACATACTTCAGGATTGCCCAGACTACAACATATCCAGGCAAACCTGGTCTGGAGGGACAACAGTGGAAGGTAAACTCTATGGACCGCTGAGTGAACTAAGAAAGACTGTTAGATTCATAGAAGAGGCAACATTGCATTTATGGACATATTTCAAGCGAACGAAAGAAGAAACAAAAAATGAGAAGAAATTAATTGGAGAACTTAGTGACAACTGGCAAGATCGAAGGGAGGAGAGCAAGGGGAAGACTGAGAAGTAAATACATAGAAGGCTTGGCCACGTGGCATGGTGGAGACAGAAACACGGAGCTGATCCACGACTATGGTGATCGAGTGGAATGGCAAAACATGACCGCCAACGCTTATCGGCATGGCACATGATAGATCGATGGTGAATATTCAGTCTTCTAATTTCTTTCTTAATTGTATCAATGTTTGGGATGGGTGTGGTTAACTTCCTTTAAATTTTTGTGTGGCCCTAGGAGGCCAGTAAAACAATGTGTTTTTTAAAAAATCGTTTATTATGTACAAAAACAGTGTCTTTTTACATTTGCGAATACAGCGTATACATTCATGCACATGTGACATTATATTCTTGGCATAGGTGTAGTAATCATTTGCTCCCATGCATACCAAACCATTTAATTGAAACTTTCACACTGCAGGCAACCTCATGCAAGCTTAGTTTCCTGTAAGCAAGTTCAATAGTATTGCTGAATCACAAGCACTCCCCTTAATCACAAGTGCAAAGGATTTGTTTGTGGCGTGCTGGGCTGAAACCGGAAAGCGGTCAACAAAGAGGGAGATAGAGAGACTGGGGGAGAGGGGGAGAGAAGGGGAGGAGAGAAAGAGAGAGCGCGTAGAACAGATTGGAATTTGTTTAGTTCGCTACACAAGATAGGCAAAATTACCACCACTACAAAGAGTTTACATGAGCTGGCTTCTGGCGAAGGTCAAACCTCGGTCGACAAGACCACTGACTCACAAAGGGCACCCTTCCATCGTTGTGTCTAGGTTGGGCCAATAGACTCAGTAACAAAGAAGGAACATGTATTCAGTTATTTGGCCCTTTGTTCCCCAATGATTGAGCTTAGTGGTACACATTAGGAGTATAGAACTATCTGTGAGAGTGTGTGTTTGAACATGTATGTTATGTAGTGTGAACTTGATGAGAGTGGCGCTTGCTTAATCTGCGAATAGCTGGGAGATTTTCTGTTGAAAATCGGTGATAGTATGTGTGGATGTATTGTGTGGTGATTGTGAGTGGCCGAGTTTCGACTAGACCATATTATGTTTCTATACTCCGTTAGTGCTACGCGTAGTTTAGTGTATTTGTCTTTTGTTGTTGTAGGTATTGTATTTAGGAATATTGCTTTATGTACGTCAGTTTTCTTGTTTGTGTGTGTTTCTATTAACTGTTGTAGTGCAGTCTTAGTGGCTGTGATTGTTGGGCATCCATAGAAGAGATGGTCCTCTGTTTCCTGAATATTGTGACTACATAATTTGCATGGGGCTATTTGCTTGAATGTCTGTGCTGCTTTCTCTCTGTTTTCTGGGTCATATTATAAATTATCCTGTATGTTACTTCTTTGGATTTCGATGTCATATGTTTGTTGTGTCAGTTAGTGAAAATACAGCTATAGTGTTTCATATAATATTTGTATCCTCTTTTGATTCTCAGATGTAGTGGTGAGGCTTGTTGTTTCACTAAATATTTGTATATCTGCTTGGTTGTCTGTTGTATTACATGTTGATTACCTTTAATTGCTTGCATACATGTTCTGTGGAAGTGCGGAAGTGTGCCGTAATAGTGTGGTGTTGTTTTGTCTATTTTCTTCAGTCTGTGTAATCTAATTGCAATATAGTATAAGGCTAGCGAGTGTTGATCTGGATGATTGATGATGCGTCCTATGTGGTTGATTCTTATTGCTTGTATTTTTCTGTGTAGGTCCTGTAAAGCTACTCCTCCTTGTTTCTTATCTTGTATTATTGTCTTGTGTTTTATACTGTTAATTGTGTTGCTGAAGATTAATTGTCTGATGTGTTTGTTTATGTCTCTGATTGTTTGTTTTGGGGGTGTCACATATTCACTATCCATCATTGTACAGCGCGTCAATGTTTCACACCAACCCAGAGATTATCAAAACAATTACAGCACGATAGAGAATCGAACTCACTAAGCGACACTAATGACAGACAGATGCCAGGATAATAATAGAAAAGTTGGCGTCAACAGAATAGAATATGAATGGTAGAGACACATCACGTGGATATAGCGTCCCCCAGCTTGGGCGCCGCTTTAATAAAACTGCGCACTTCTACGACTTCAGAGCAAGCGAGCAGTCGCCAATGCTATGTGTTGTCCAACTTTCAAACTTTTACAACAGGCAGTTCGATCTGGTCTGAGGTAAGCTTGTAAATTCTCAGATCTAAGTGGTACCAAGATGTATAAAGTAAAGGTATCCAGTGTTGTGCGTCCAATGAATTGTATTTTTGATAAAATAAATCTCTGAAAATGTGAAAAACTGCCGACCGCAACTTCAATACCAGCGCCAATTCCCCGGCGAAACCGACATCTTATAATTTCTCAAACTGCAAAACTCTGACATTCTACACTACATCTAACAACTTCACTATGTGCATATGACTATAATCTATCACAGAATAATGTATGAGGTGAAATTTCCAATGCACTCAAATGCTTTTCATCAAAAAACTTCTAGAAAACGCTTCTGCAGAGACAGTCAGCTGGTGCAAACGGAACACTACCTCGCTTTAAAAATGTACTTAATTCTGTCTATTTGCAATCTAAAGAACTGAAACAGGAATTATACTCTTCCTTTTCTCTTTACGAATTGAAAACAAATAGTATTTGATAGAAATTAGTTTATTCATGTGTCAGATTTTATTTAGACAACGCACTACATCAACTGCATTGCTTAAAATAGGTTTACGTTCACAAACGCCATTTGTGATAGCCGACCTACTTAATCTGCTCAGACTAAAGGGTGAAAATTACCTTGGTCTATAGCCAACTGTGATCGCCAACAGAATGGACATGATGTGCACTGGTAAAAGATGTAGGAGAAGTATAAGTAAACAGAGAGGAGGCGAGTATTAGGGAAAAGTACTTTAAGTAATAACTTTTTTTCTAATATATTGTGTCATGACCTTGTATAGATTACATTTTGTAACAAATACACATCAGAAATTCTGTATGTTGGACATGAACCACAATAAAAGCACACTAGATGAGTTAAACTCATATTAACTGATGTAGATGTGAGGACAATTAGTACAAGCTATGGAACCCCACACAACAGAAGTTAACTCAACACAATACACTTCACACCACGCAACTCCACACCACAACAGCAGGAACAAGGAAATGATTTAGAATAAGAAGAGGAAGACAAGTAGTTGCCTTGGAAAGTACAGATAAACAATTATATACACAATGTAGAACAAATAGAGTAATGTGGATGTTTAAATGTATGCCATTTATACAAATGCATCTCATCCTTGTCTTGATCTTGCCTGTCAGCTTGATTACAATGATTCAAGGAACATCACATTATCACTCTTATCTGTGTCTGACTGTACACTACTCACTGAACTACAGGTCCACTGAGGAAATGCATACAGCAGGTACCAGACAACAGAAGCTGCATCCAGTGTAATAATCTCTGACCCACCCCAAAGTAACACAACAATACTTCTTCTGATCTTATCATTTTTGTTTTGTTATGTTGTGTTTACACTATGAACATGCTGTAAAGGATTATACATAGCTGTATGAATTTTAAACAGTGATGTCTTGGTGCCACACCTAACCAAAAAAGAGGGAAGATGAGTGAACGAGATGATCAACACCTGTGATGGCAGATGACTCCAGCCTTAAGCAGAGAATGAGAAGCCTTCAGTGAAGCTAAACTGGCCCAACCTGAAGTGGATCCATCAGACCATGGACCCAGGCTTATCCACATCTCATCACACCAGGTTTTCTTATCACTCACACAAACTTCACCCTCTCAGGAACTGATTTCTTGATTTATGGTTATATGTAGAAGAACTTAACTATACAACATTTGGTAGTTTAAAACATCTCACTATACAATGAATGTGATTATTTATTGACTGACTATATTTGGTCCTATGAAAGATTTTTCTATTTCATTCTGTAAATGTCAACAGCTGATGGAAAAAGAAAATGTCAATAGGCCAAAAGACACTGGCCCAGTCAATAAATTTCTTTAAATGTGAATATCTCTTCCATTTAATTTGTCAGTCCAAACTATCTGTGGTATCTCTATCTGATTGTGTAAAACATGTTGTCAATGCTCACTTGTGTTTGTTTAATGTTTAATTAACAAATACACATTCACATAAGATAAATTCTTAATTAAGGAAAGAGAACAGGAGACTCTTCATCTTTAACTGTTCCAAATCCATGTTATATTGCACCTGATTCTTATTGAGAAAGTCTTTTCAGACAATTTCTTAAGATGGAAGAAGGGGGTTCGTGAGCTAATACCATTAAATTCCAGGTGGAAAGACAGGGGACAAACCTAGTGATTACTTTTTCTATTAAAAGAGGACCACACACCCTTAGACAATTAAAGAAATCCGAGTCTGTAAATCTTTCAAGGGTCGTATTCTTGATCTATTTACAAATAAGAAGAGAAGGGGGCCCAGCTTCCTTTAACAGAGATGGGTCATGCACTTTAGTGATTGCCAGTCCCTTCAAAATATACGACAGGGGGGTCTAACACTGTGGCTATATATATATTATTTTAGGAATGATGAAGGTGTTTACAATTGTGCTTCTAACAAAAATTGTTGATGTCTTGTATTTGAACCTATGTAGTATGTCTATAATTTGTTTTGTCAGTGATTGCCATGTTTCTGTATGAGTTTTTCTGGGATTGGATGAAAATGTGATCCCATATATTTTCATGTTATCTGTGACTGTTAGATCCGGGGGAAAAACTGCTTTATTCTTTCACTTCGCCAGACCCATTATTTTAGACTTCTGTATGTTTATTTTGGCCCCACGTCCTTCAGCAAACTGTCTGAAGGTGTGAAGTATGTTCGTTATGGAAGTGTTGGTTGTAGGGAAGAAAGCGGTGTCATCTGCATAAACAATTTATTTCCGCTCCCCAGACCCTTTAATGTAAGTGTCCTGTATAATTGCTTCTAAGAGTGGTTCTAGTGTGAGTACATCATCATTGGCAACTTGCCGTCTTGACAGACGAAAGTTTGTGCTTTAAAAAGGCAGAATAACTTTTGCCTATGGCGGTAGCGAATGTGACTGATAAGACCAATTTGCGCTGTAAATGTCCGTTCACAGTGGGTGCATGTGAACACGTGGTCATTTCCACCATCATGCATCATCTTACGTCTCAAACGCTCGGTGTGTGACTTATCTGTAATAATTTTCTCCTTTGTCTTTATTCCATTTCTGATGTTTGCCCTCCATGCAGCACGTTTAGCTGTGACTTGCTCCCAATGTGCATTATCAATGCCTGTATCAGTCATGTCCCGCTTACACACATCTTTGTATCGTAGTAGAGGCCGACCCTGAGATCTCTTACCCATCTGTAATTCACCAAAAAAGATGTCCTTTGGTATTCTACCATCATCCATCCTCCTAAGATGTCCTATCCATCTACGTCTACGAAGACTGAGCATGGAATAAACTGTCACACAACCTGATCTTTCCAATACTTCAGTATTTGTGATTTTGTCTTGCCACTTAATACCAAGAATTCTTCGCAGATACCGCATATGAAAGCTGTTTAAACGTTTCTCTTGGTGTGAGTAAGTTGTCCAGGTTTCACTGCCATAAAGAAGAGTACTAAGGACACAGGCTTGATAGACAAGGACTTTTGTTTTGGCAGTAAGCTTCCTGTTCTCCCAGACTCTTTTTCTTAACCTGTTCATAGTTGTTGCTGCCTTACCAATCCGGATGTTGATTTCCTGATCTGGGATAATTTGCTATTTACCACTGATCCTAGATATGTAAAATGGTCTACCATCTCTAGTTCGGCGTCGTCAATAAAGATTGATGGTACCCCATGTGCACCTTGTGACATAATCTGTGTCTTCTTTTTGCTAATTGTTAAACCAAATTCAAAACAAGCATTGGAGAATGCAGATAGTAGACATTGCAATTCTTCCTCAGAGTGGGTCGTAACTGCAGCATCATCTGCAAAAAGCAACTCTCTGATTAGTACCCTTCTAATTTTGGTCTTGGCCTTCAATCTCTGAGCATTGTAGAGGCGGCCATCTGAGCGTGAGTGAATGTATATACCACCATCCTGATCATGAAATGCATATTTCAGTAGAAGTGAAAAGTATATTCCAAAGAGGGTGGGAGCTAGTACACAACTTTGCTTAACTTCATTCTTGATTTCAAATTCTTCAGAAGTTGCACCATCAAACTTGATTATACCCTTCATGCCTGTGTGGAACGATTCCACAATGGACAGAAGAGTTGGTGGGCAGCCAATCTTCTTTAGTGCCTTGAACAGACCCTCACGACTGACCAAATCAAATGTGAGTACATATAGGACTGGTGATAGTGGACACCCTTGTCTGACAGATCTAGTGATTCTGAAACTGGCAGTGAGTTAATGATTTGTAAGCAAGTTTTTCCCACAGAGGGGAAATATTGAAAAAGAATAAACTTTACATTGAAAGTATGCATTTAGAATTTTAATATTAAACGTTGAAAATATAATATCTGACATTATAATTTTACTATTCAAATTCTAAAAACTAAAGAGGGAGATTTCAAGTTAGCAATTAATATTACAAATAAGTGGATGATTTCTTTTATCAAATCTTAGTCATGTCCCTTCAAACGATATAGGATGTTTATGTCCCTTACTCATTGCTATAGGTGTGTTTCTTTTAGCTATCTGGTAATTCCGCAGAATGCTTGAAGAGAATATTATTAATATGTGTAGTGAGAAAACAGATGGATGTCCTGAAAAAAAAAAGGAAAAAGAATTTTGGAAAATAAAAACAACATATAACGGGGACGTAAAGATACACACTGACATTGAACAGATACAGGCATGAATGACGTCCTCTCCACCTCCTGGTTTCTGTCTTCTTTCTTAAGTTGAGGTTATATTTCCTTTCCTGTTCGGCATTTGTATTGCCTGACCAGCATCTGTATCCCTACATTACTCTCTACGTGCAGGCATTTCGTCATTGTCATTGGTGTGTTGGAATTGGTGAAATAGTCTCTTAACTCCCTTCGCTCATTATTGTATTCGCTGCATGATATTAGAAAATGTTCAGTGGTGTCTTCTTCCTGGCATGCTATGCATAAATGGTTTTCTCTTGTGCCTTTCCAGGTTCCCAGTCTGAGTTTCCACAGTTTTCTGTTTGCTGGTGCTTTTATATTGTTAATGACTTGTAGTTTGTTACTGGGGTGGTCCAGTACCTGGTATGCATATCTACCTTTAGCATTGTCTCGCCACTGTTTCCTCCATTCTTGCAGAATGTAGGTTTTTATGATGCTCTTTCCTTCTATTGTTCCTAGTCCTGTATTAATTTTATGTATACTGGTTAGGCCTCGTTTTGCCGCTCTATCTGCTTGCTCGTTGCCCGGTATACCCCTGTGAGCAGGTATCCATCCGATGGTTACTTGACATCCTGCGTATTTAAGGTTGGTTGCTGTCGCTAGTATAGCCTCGTTAACGTCGGGTCTACTTCCTCTAGTGAAATTTCCTAGTATTAGCACTGATGACAGTGAGTCTGTTAATATACATAGTTTTGTTGGTGGGTTTTCGGCTGCCATCTCCAGGCCTTTTAATATGGCTACTAGTTCAGCTGTGCATACTGCTGTCTGGTCTGTTAGTTTGAACTCTCTTTTTAGATGCATGCATGGTATCACTACTCATGCCCCTACCTCGTCTTGTACGTTCTAGGACCCGTCCGTGTATATTGTGAGGTTGTCTTTACTAATTTCATCTATGTAGGCCTCGGCCGTGTATCTAGCCTGTGTATCATCTGTGTTCTTGGTGATGATCTTTGCTAGGCTGGTAACTATAATTAGAACTGTTAATACCCATAGCGAGTTTACTGGCTTATAAGTTATTCTCTGTTTTATGGTTTCTTCAAGTTCTGCATTTTCCTTAATCTTTTCCGCTGCATCCCAGCCCGCCGGTCTTGGCATCTTTAAAATCGGGATGCCTCCCCATTTGCTGCGGTTGTCGCTGAAGGTTTGGTAGGCCGGGTGGGTTTCGTCTTGTACTACCTTTAGCCAGTAATTGTATGACAACTGCTTTCGCCTCAGACTCAGTGGCATTACTCCTAGTGCTACTTCCATGGCTGCTTTAGATGTCCCTTTGCTAGCGCCCAGTATGGTGTTTACTGCTTGGGTTTGAATAGTGTCCAGTTTCATCTTGTTGGCCTCTAATGCTGCTTCGTATACAATGCTGCCATATTCTATTTTGCTTCTGATGAGCGCTTTGTAGAATATCATAACATTGAAAGTATGCATTTAGAATTTTAATATTAAACGTTGAACTTAAAAGTAGAATATGAAAGGTAATTAGGTAAAGATTGAAATATTGTTCTATAAGGAAGCTAACAGATTTATTATTAAAAATGAAATATCTACATTATAAATTTACTGTTCAAATTCAAAAACATAAAGAGGGAGCTTTTACGTTAGCAGTTAATATTGCAACTAAGTATATTATTTCTTTTTTCAAATCTTAGTATTCTCCCATAAAACAATATTGGATGTTAATGCCCCTTACTCATTGCTGTAGGTGTGTTTCTTTTAGTTATCTGGTAATTATGCAGAATGCTTGAAGAGAGTTATTAATGTGTGTAGTGAGAAATCAGTACATTACTGTCATGTTATTATGATGTTTTAAATATGCTCTATGCAACTAGGGAAACACATGCCCAGGTGAATTGTATGATTTATTATTATAGGAGATATTTATGTTAAAGAAATGGGGGGGGGGGGGGGGGGGGTTACCGATTAGAAAGCAATGCACTATGGGGCAGAGAGAGAGAGAGAGAGAGAGAGAGAGAGAGAGAGAGAGAGAGAGAGAGAGAGAGAGAGAGAGACCGGGGGGGGGGGGGGTGAGAACTATTTTTTCACAATGAATTAAATGTACAAACAATATAAATGACATTTCCTCTAAACATAATATCTGTCTACCTAAATCCCATAAACTTGCACGGCCTTTCGCTAGCGTGAAAAATAGTGCATGCAGGCCTTGACTGTACCAGACCAGGTTTTCTCCTGCTCACTTCGCCGATTAATCTGTCACCTCGCTCATTCCTATCACCTAGGCCATAGCCACCAGTCACACCTTCACCTTTTCGTTGCCTAATCTGGCATTGAAAAGCCCCGAGGATGACAGTCATTTCAAAATTGTTACACTGGTCCTCGGCCATGTCTAATTCGTTATAAAATATATCTCCATCTTCTTCTTTACAGTCTGCTGTTGGTGCATATACTGTACTTGTATTATGTTAATACTCTGAGGTTTACCTTGGGGTTTCAATAATAATACTCTATTTGAGATTGTCCAAAAATCCTTTAACTGTCCTAGCACTCGTTTAATCCAAAATTATGCCAACCCCCCTTGTGTAGTCCTTCCCTGCTAAGTAAATAATTCTGTACTTATCTAAACATCTCATACATCTCTAAACATATCGTGTCTAATAATAGCAGACACCGGTGGTGAGAGGATGCGTCGCAACAGATGGCGTTTGTGTTTGTAATGACGAGCGGAGCGTCCGATGATTTGCGGTACCCATCTCCCAAAGCCCAATCATGCTGGTAGTAGGGATACATCTACTAGGGGAGGGAGATAAAGGGGAGAGCCTTGCTACACTTACAGAGGGACGAGGGGGATTAAGGGATGAGTTTTCTGGGGGGCATTCTAAAATGGATGGGATGGCCTAATTCGCCATGGACCCCGTTCATTCATTTTTCACATCGGATCTGGGGTAAGGGAACGCGGTGACTTGCCACCAAACATATGAGGTGGAACTACGCACTCTGGACTCTTCAGGAAGAAGGCCACCCAAGAGGAGTTCTACGTGCTCCGGGACAGGGATGCCAGAGCAAATCCTTTCACTTCTGTTATAATTTATTAATGATCTTGAGTTGTTAATGAATTATTAATTGATTAATTAATTATGACAGTGGGCAGTGTAATTATGACAGTGACATATTATACTGTACAGTAATATATAATTAATTGTGGTGTCAGGTCTTAGTCAGATATGACTGAGCTACCGTATAACAGTAGACGGTACTACCTGGTTTCTGTTAGCGCTGAATGTTGGGCGGCGCTTACCAAACCCGACACCCCACATTGTGCCAACGGCTTCGGGCGGAAGAGCGCAATTGGGAGGGTACAAGCCTTACCCTGGTGCGAGGAAATGCAAGCTAAAGACAAAATGTCATGGCAGGGCAGACCAGGCCCTAAGCCTTGATTGGCGACTGGTCTAGGATCGAAGCTCCGACAGGCGGACAGTTAGAGCATTGCTTTGCTGATCCGGCAGCTTCTGCAGCTTGTCTTGTTCCAGATGTAGGGGTGTTACCTTTCCTCTGGAGTAAACTAGGCAGGCCGAGAGAGGGATCATGCTGCATGGGCAACACATGATCTCTATATTTTAGCCCAGGCTTTGTGCTATGGAGAGGCAATAACTCCATCCCTGGTCTTAACTGGTCTCGGAATCAAAGCGAGAGGCAACTGTTACGGGTTATAAGTCCTTGTCAGTTGGCGTAGACATGGGGCGCCACGCGTTGCCTCTGACGGTGGGAGACACCTATAGGTGTCACTGATCAGCTACCGCCCGCCTCAAGCTGGGCAGCCCCCAGCCAATTGGGTGCTGATCCGCCACAGCCTGCCTGCTTCAATGGGTGCTTGGGGCTAGGACAAAATCTGAATCGCAGGCTGTAAAACCAATGCACCAGGTACAAACAAAAATAAAAATAGAAACCTCAAGCTACGGCTTGCAACCTGGAACGTGAGAACCATGTGTCCAGGATTTTCCACTGACTTGACCAATATTGACGATGTGAGAAAAACGGCTGTGATTGATGCCGAACTCAATTGTCTAAACATTGATATTGCTGGCCTGCAGGAGACTCGCCTTGCTGAGGAAGGGTCACTCAGGGAAAACAACTACACCTTTTTCTGGAAGGGTAGAGGGCAGGCAGAAAAAAGGCAACATGGTGTGGGCTTTGCAGTGAAGAATTCGCTACTGGGAATGATTGAAATTCCAGCAGGAGGAAATGAAAGACTATTATCCCTGCGCTTGGCAACCTCTTGTGGGTTTGCCACCATTATTACTGCATATGCACCGACACTCGATTCCTCTGATGATGTGAAGGATTCGTTCTATGAGGAGTTAGACTCCGTGATCAAGGCAGTTCCAAAATCTGACTACATTTATATGCTCGGTGATTTCAATGCTCGTGTGGGCAAGGACTCGAGTTCATGGCCAGTGTGCCTTGGAAAATACAACATCGGTCGCATGAATGAAAATGGGCAAAGGCTGCTGGAGCATTGCACCAGTAATGACCTATGTATTACAAACTCCTTTTTTAAAACAAAAGAGATGCATAAGGTCACATGGAAACATCCAAGATCCGGCCATTGGCACCAGCTGGACTTAATCATCACACGGAGACAACATCTGAACCATATATCATTGACTCGTAGTTACCACAGTGCTGACTGTGATACGGATCATTCTTTGGTTGTTGCAAGGGTTAGACTGAGACCAAAGAGAATCTACACAGCTAAACACAAATCTAGCCTCAGGATTAATATTATTAACACTCATGATCCTGAAAAGTGCTTTCAGTTTCAACAGCAACTTGAAGACGCTTTCACTGATACACCAGAAAATTGTACAGTAAATGAAAAGTGGGGTCAAATTAAGGAAACTCTTTATAAAACTGCCGTAGGGGTTTACGGCACTGTGGATCATAAGAGGCAGGACTGGTTTGCGGCCAACAGCGAGACTCTGCAGCCCTTGATTGATAAGAAGAAGAAAGCTCTCTTAAGAAACAAGGAAAGACCAACGCGTAACACTCTGAGTGAGCTTAGGCAAGCTAGGAAGGATGTGCAAAAGGCTGCCAGGCAGTGTGCAAATGATTATTGGATCAAGTTATGTGAGTCCATTCAAATCGCAAGTAATAAGGGAGACATAAGAAGCATGTATGAAGGAATAAAGAAAGCCTGCGGTCCAGTGATCAAAAGAAGTGCACCATTGAAAACCTTGACTGGAGAAATCATCACTGATAAGAAACAGCAGATGGACAGATGGGTAGAGCACTATTTAGAGCTGTACTCAAGTGAGACCAAGCTAGCGGATGATGCCCTCAACGCCATAGAGGCTCTGCCAACTCTTGACCACCTGGACACACTTCCCACCATAACAGAAGTTAAGTGTGCTATAAATGAACTTGCATCTGGCAAGGCTCCAGGTAAGGATGGAATTCCAATAGAGGTTATCAGGAGTGGGCAAGACACACTCACTATACAGATCCACCAGCTAATAGAGCTATGCTGGCGTGAAGGACAAGTCCCACAGGATTTCAAAGATTCGAGCATCATAACACTGTACAAGAACAAGGGCGATCGGAGCGACTGCAACAACTATAGGGGTATCTCACTTCTGTGTATTGTTGGAAAAGTATTTGCCAGAATTGTTCTGCGCAGACTTCAAGTCCTAGGAGATCAAGGTCTACCCCGAATCACAGTGTGGCTTTCGACAGAACCGGTCTACCACTGATATGATATTCTCATTGCGACAAATGCAAGAAAAATGCCGTGAACAGAATCAACCACTGTTTATTGCCTTCATCGACCTCACAAAGGCATTTGATTTGGTCAGTCGTGAGGGTCTGTTCAAGGCACTAAAGAAGATTGGCTGCCCACCAACTCTTCTGTCCATTGTGGAATCGTTCCACACAGGCATGAAGGGTATAATCAAGTTTGATGGTGCAACTTCTGAAGAATTTGAAATCAAGAGTGGAGTTAAGCAAGGTTGTGTACTAGCTCCCACCCTCTTTGGAATATACTTTTCACTTCTACTGAAATATGCATTTCATGATCAGGATGGTGGTATATACATTCACTCACGCTCAGATGGCGGCCTCTACAATGCTCAGAGATTGAAGGCTAAGACCAAAATTAGGAGGGTACTGATCAGAGAGTTGCTTTTTGCAGATGATGCTGCAGTTACGACCCACTCTGAGGAAGAATTGCAATGTCTACTATCTGCATTCTCCAATGCTTGTTCTGAATTTGGTTTAACAATTAGCAAAAAGAAGACACAGATTATGTCACAAGGTGCACATGGGGTACCATCAATCTTTATTGACGACGCCGAACTAGAGATAGTAGACCATTTTACATATCTAGGATCAGTGGTAAATAGCAAATTATCCCTAGATCAGGAAATCAACATCCGGATTGGTAAGGCAGCAACAACAATGAACAGGTTAAGAAAAAGAGTCTGGGAGAACAGGAAGCTTACTGCCAAAACAAAAGTCCTTGTGTATCAAGCCTGTGTCCTTAGTACTCTTCTCTATGGCAGTGAAACCTGGACAACTTACTCCTACCAAGAGAACAACTTAAACAGCTTTCATATGCGGTGTCTGCGAAGAATTCTTGGTATTAAGTGGCAAGACAAAATCACAAATACTGAAGTATTGGAAAGATCAGGTTGTGTGACAGTTTATTCCATGCTTAGTCTTCGTAGACTTAGATGGATAGGACATCTTAGGAGGATGGATGATGGTAGAATACCAAAGGATATCTTTTTTGGTGAATTACAGATGGGTAAGAGATCTCAGGGTCGGCCTCTACTACGATACAAAGATGTGTGTAAGCGGGACATGATTGATACAGGCATTGATAATGCACATTGGGAGCAAGTCGCCGCTGAACGTATTGCATGGAGGGCAAATATCAGAAATGGAATAAAGTCAAAGGAGAAAATTATTGCAGAAAAGTCACACACCAAGCGTTTGAGACGTAAGATGGTGCATGATGGTGGAAATGACCACGTGTTCACATGCACCCACTGTGAACGGACATTTACAGCGCAAATTGGCCTTATCAGTCACACTCGCTACCGCCTTAGTTAAAAGTTATTATGCCTTTTTAAAGCACAAACTATCGTCTGTCAAGACGGCAAGGTGCCAATGATGATGAATTAATTATTCGTTTAATTGATTGATTGATTGTTTAGTTATGTTGAGGAGGGGGAACAGTCCAGACTGACACCCCCAGAAGATACAACCACTACACTATAACATGGTTAGGTGTATTATAAGGTTGAGAGAAGATTAATGGAAAAAAAGATAGCACGAAGTGGTAGGATCCTTGACAAGGATCAGCACAGACTACATCTGTATGGTTCGGGACAGATGCTTCCCAGAAGAGCTATTCGCTTTGCTATCTGATCTATTGATGGACTCTCGTGCAAGAACCTCCTTGAATGGAGAGATGATCTCATATACCTTATTGTTATGGTTATATGTATATCTGATGCATGTGTTGTGGTTAATGTGCAAATAAGGTACAGTTGTATGTGAGTACTCTCACCGCCCTACTACTCTTTTCAGGATTTGTTTATCCGATGGTGATTTTGATAAACCACTATGGAATAGTGTGGACCAGCTCGATCCAGTGAAATGCATGATGCTGATTAATATTTTCATACTGGGAGCGATCCGAGGAATGCAAGAATCACCACAAACCTTTGACATGAGTTATGTTTTTTCACGGCTCGTCCAGCCGGACGCCGTCTTGATAAGTCTGACGGAGTGAAGTTTGCAGATCCAGTTGGCATCTATACTGAAGCCACTACGACTACCTGAACTTAATTGACCCCAGGTGAAACATACTCTGTGGCTCGAGGTATTGACTTTTGTTTTAGAGAACTTTTCAATATTACAGGTGAATGTTCTTCAATGAACAGTCAGAATCTTACTATGAAGATGACACCACCTAGATTGTTTTGGACCCAGCCGGTTCTGAGGGACTTTGAACTCAGAGAGCTGACACGCTCTGATGCTGTTCTGCTACTAGTGATTCGCAGAGACATGGTTACAGTGGCAAGACGCCACACTTTGATGCTATTCTGCTACTCTTACTTCGCACAGACTTTGTTTCAGTGGCCAGGTGCCGCGCTCCAATATTGCGATGCTGATATTGTGTTTCAGGAACATTGTTGCTGTTCAATTAAGCTATGACGCTCTAGTGTGCCGAGGGTCAGTACACTACATTGATAGTCTTATTATAGAGAGCTGTTGAGATTTTCTCAGTGACTTTGTTATTTTGCGGAGCTATCACGCTCCAGTCTTGTGCAGTAAGACGATTATCCAGAGAGGGACGCCTATCAACAAGATCAACCTGATCAACAAGTTGTGAGTATCCAGTGGTGATTGGTTCAGTCATCGAGGGACGACATCATTGAATCGTGCAGTTGTGAGTCTCTACTATCGGACATGGGAATGGCCATCCCGACATAGTCATCACGGTGGACTTGGAGGAAGTTCACTGGGTCTACACTTTAGATGTCTGCTACGCCGGAAGTTAGCCGGGTGAGTGCACGGCAACGACCAGACTGGTGCACGGACTGATCTTACATTTTGGCTGATGAGATTGGATCATCTCTAGTTCTTCACTCCTCTCTTCCTTAGCTCTGTAAATAGACATACTTCTATCCCGGCTTTTCAGCCTTCCAACTCTGAATTACTTTGTAAATAAATTATAGGCTTTTGTTACCATGTCTTGGTGTGAGGGTACGACTGTTGTCTTGTCCGAGTCCCCTGTGGGTGGGTATCCATAGGTGGGAAGGGAAGGACAGGTGGAGTCCCGGCTCGGTAGGGGCCTGGTAGATGGAAAGTCCTATTTAGTTGGTCAGAGCAGTGTGGGGGATATAACTACCTGTGCATTACCTGTCCCAGCCCCAGCGGTCTTGTTACAACAATACAATACAATACAATACAATACAATATTGATTTCTCGTCCTTGACTTGGGGACTTCAATTACAATTACCTTAGATGTTGGAGTGGGTTCGCCTGATGGCGTGGGACACTGGTAATAGGGAAAGCTAGTCCACATGCAAACATCAGTCCAGTATGGCTCACGAGGTTCGCTATACAAGGAAAAGACAAGCCACTATTTCTTTGCACACTCAGACCTACAAAATGTGATTTTCCTAACACACACAACAGGTTACTAATAGTAGAACACACATTCAGTAGGTTCCCGTCACAGTAACATACCCACAACAGGATTCTGACACTGTAAAACA
Source organism: Cepaea nemoralis (assembly GCA_014155875.1). Classification (NCBI taxonomy): domain Eukaryota; kingdom Metazoa; phylum Mollusca; class Gastropoda; order Stylommatophora; family Helicidae; genus Cepaea; species Cepaea nemoralis. The sequence goes on from JACEFZ010011160.1 coordinate 104,924, forward strand.
TCCACAACCGGTTCCTGACACTGTAACACACTTACAACAGTTTCCTGACACTGTAACCCACCCACAACAGGTTTCTGACACTGTAACACACCCACAACAGGTTTCTGACACTGTAACACACCCACAACAGGTTCCTTACATTGTAACACGCCAACAACATGTTCCTGACACCGTAACACACCCACATCAGGTTCCTGACACTGTAACATACACACATCAGGTTCCTGACACTGTAACACACCCAAAACAGGTTCCTTGACACTGTAAAAACCATCCCACAACAGGTACCTGACAGGGACATGTTTCTCCCCACCCTCACTCCACTGTAGAGGTGAATTGATTTGCTTTGTTGACTTGAGTCAAAAACCGATATCATTGCATTCGAAACATTCCCATACGCCAGGGGGTCACCAAACTACGGTCCGCAGGCCGGATTCGGCCCGCGACGTCAGTTCACCAGGCCCGCCGACGGTACTCGAATGCTATTGGAGTCAACCATACACAAACTGGCGAAAGGTAAAGGGAAACCACTGCTGTATTTTCCCAAGAAAATCATGCATGTAAATGAAATCGATAAAGATAACGACGTTAATGGGCATTCCATTGGAGTGTCTTCGTCTGGTAGAAAGAATCATGTGCTATATCATCATCATGTGCCATGCCGGTATGCGTGGGCGGTCATGTTTTGCCATCTCACTCGATCACCAAAGTCGTGAATCAGCTCCGTGTTTTTGTCTCGACCATGCCACGTGGCCAAGCCATCCATGTATTTACTTCTCTGCCGTCCCATTGTTCTCTTTCCCATCCATATTGCCACGTAAGGACGTGACACAGTCTAATTTCTCCAATCAGTTTACGGTTTTCATTTGTTTCTTG
>JACEFZ010011161.1:0-114809 GCA_014155875.1 Cepaea nemoralis
TTTTTTCCCAAACTTTCGGACGTTTGAAATGACCAAAATATTTCAATCTTCTTTGATTTATCGTCTTTAATAGCCAATCTTCTTCAATATTCAGCTCTTGAATCATTGATGCATTTGTTCTTTTCTGCATCGAAAATAGTATTAGAACTCGTCTATAACATTTATATTCAAAGGAATTTATGCGCTGTGCTAAGCTTGTTTAGTAAGTGTCCAGATCTCACAGGCGTATGTTGCAATGGGAAAGATGCATGCTCTTAAAAATCTAATTGTTGTGGTTCTGTCTGTCCCACTCCATAATTTATTCAGTTCTTTTATTCTTTGAAGAGCAACGGGTTTAACAGGCAGACGGATCGACTTCATTGCACCGCATTTTATCCCATATAGCTCGTCTCCAGAAAGCGTTGCTCAATACATGAACTACGAAGCTCCAGCGACGACCCGCAGGAGTCTCCAAGAAAATTGAATAAAATTAGTGGAACTGTTGTAAAGCGGTGGAAATGTAAACAACATAAAATAACACAAGACAACTGTGTGTCTTCTCCGTAATTATATGTTGTGTTTTGTGTATGTATTTGTTTGCTGATGAAGGATAGTCGTCGCAACGTCTTGTGTTGTCCGTAAGTGGTTTCTATAAAGCTGCATGACTTATTCTAAAGTGTTTCCAAGAAAACTGCACTCGTGAACGGAATGCTGTAGCTCAGTATCGAACACACAACCTTCGGTTCGCAAGGCAGGCGGTGTTACCACTTGGCCACAGAGACTCCCTACTATAATATTAATGAATCATGTCCTTTGCAGAAAGCTGCAATCAACCCTAGGTTGATTTTCTAAGCAATTGTACGTTCAGTATTTGCCAAAACTTTCTGAACGAGAAGTCTACGTTGACCCCCCCCCCCCCCCCAGCTTTGCAGATATGATAACAGAGAACCAAACATGTGACATATTCTAGTATCCCCTGGTCTAGTCAGGAATTGTGCTACACGGCTCTTTATTCAATATACTCGGTAGCACTGCAGTCGTCGCGATATCGCGATATCGACACAGATACATGATGAAAAAACATGACACTATTTCCATAAGTAACCTCAGTACAGGTACATCAACGCAACTGTCTTCGATCGGCCTGATGATATGACATAATTGCCTCGTACTTTATCCCGTGTACGATCTCACTCACTGCCTGCCTGAGATTCCTTCCTCAGCCCGAACTCCGAATAACTGGCTAGTTTTTCCCGAACGTAGTCCAAACACTGAATAACTGGCTAAGCCTCAGAATCAACTCTTCCTGAATGCCACTCTCTTGGCTGGTTTCCCTCACTCAGCCAAAAACGCCACTTCCGCTGAAAGCCTGGCTAAGTCTTCAATATTTAGCCTCAGAATCAGCTGTCCCTGTTAAGTCTCCCTGACTTAACTCAACGACCGGGCTAAGTTCCCTCACTTAGCCCCCGAATTCAACTGACTATAATTTTCCCAGACTTGTGTCTTTATTCTCTCTTCCCGGACCTCCCAAGAAACACTTTCTAACCCCTTTTAACCCCATTCTAAATTCCTCCAACATTACATTTCTGGTTTTCCTTTGTCTATTCATCTACTATGACGTTTTTGCTTTCATTAGTGATTTCTGCTTGACCCGTACGTGTTCTAACAATAACGGTGTTGGATTCAGCCATTGTCTTGTGATTTTCTTACTCCACCTTTCTGACCTAGCATCCGTCTCATTCTTATCTGACCCCTGTAACCTCGGTTGTATTATAAGATTCTTAGCTAGTACATTCACCCCACTTAGGCGCAAGTTACATTACCCCCTCCTCAAAAGAAAACATAGTTTTCAAATGATGGGAGAGTAATGCTCCTCTAAATGTATGACTGCGTACAGTAATGATGCGTGAGTAGTAGTAAGTCTACATCTCTCAAACTCTCTATTACATCTCTTGCTCATGTCAACTACCACACTAAATAATACACCATGCAATAGCAAGTAACGTAACACGCATGCATACAAAAAACAATTCCAGCTTACATACCTACAATATCATAACGGACACCCGAAGTATGCGCCCTCGCGAATTGTGATCAGTAACCAGATATTCAATGAAACCACAATGAAAAATGTTGAGATGCTACATCGCCCCTGTACTCCAACACACAATGTTTTATCTTAAACAGCCTCTAATTCATTGTCCTCGTTGATCCATGCCCTTGCTTATTTCTAGATAATAAATATGCCTTGGTATTGTCCTCTCCACGTATTGGTACTGAAACACATGAGCACTCTAGCCGTAAGATACTCCATTAATGAATACGTGAGCTCTTCCTTGCAGCTGTATGTACGAGTGTCACTGGTAGGTGATCTGTCTACACAATGACTTATCAGCCCATTGAGCGTATCGACCGTTGCACGCATAGACTCCATAATCGCCAGGGCCTCATGTTGCAAACTTGAACCTTTAGTTTTTGGTGGCGTGAGTTCACTGCTGACCTGTAGCACTGGTTACACGACTGGATTCTTCTCATGTGTCATGCATCCACCAGGTCCTGTCGATGAATCGTCTACTTGAGCGTACATTGTAATTCAAGATTAGGGAGAATTACAATGGAATGATTCAAAGATTGCTTTATACTTTTGGGTTCTGCTACCCACTGTGGTGTCCATACCACCTTGTTGGATCTGTTTTTCTGTGTCCACACAGACAACACTGATGTGATAGGTGACATAACTTTCTTTTTGACTGTATTATAGAACTGCGTGATGTGTAACATATTTTTCACATCTCTCATCATCTGAAACGTAAATTGTCGCCCCTCGTCAGGAAAAATTTCATTAGGGACACCCAAGCTAGAGGGTACCACTAATTGTGCTTCAGTCGCCGCTTCTGTTGTACTGTGTTTAACAATTAAGGGTTCTGACATCTAGTGTGCCTATCAATCATGGTCAAGATATACCTAAGACCCCCGTTGTCAATCAAAGATAATTGGTCACTGATGTCAAAAGCATTCTGTTTAAATGGCCTAACTTTTGTATCTGTCGCTTGCATCTGTGCACAGGATCTGCTGTCCAGCTTGCTATCTTTACTAAATCCTGGCCAATAAAGCTGGGACACGACTCTCTGCTGTGTACGCATTATTCCTATGTGTCCTGCAAATGAAATATCATGAGCTGTTCTCATATTCAGATCTCTATAAACTAAAGGTACTCCACCTTGCCTGCTTATCGTCTTGTCATCTGACAACTGGCAAGTGAAACTATTATTCTTCCCTTCGAAGCCCCACCTCTCATTCGTTAATCATTTATATTCTGGAGTATTATACACCTGAAAACAGTTGTCAAGAGTGATGACTTATCTTTGACAGCCACTAAGGCTCTGTTTGAGATCAGTCTTCTCCTGATCAGTTGTGCTATCACTAGTCTCTGTCTGGTTTTCCACTTTAAGTGTCGCTTCGTCTTCAGCTATTGTATCTAATCCCGTTTGTCTTCTGGTAACTACCGCATTACTTCTTACACCATATATGTGTCACCAGTTATCAATTTCCTCCTCTGTACTTGCTTTGACTGTTGGCACATTTCCAATGACCAAGTCTGCGACTGAGGAGTACAGGACACACGCTGTCACTCTGCCTGTAATATATGGTGTTGTCACTGTGATCACGGCTAATGGGTAAAATTCAACTGTCCCATTGAAAGTTATGCACCTGGCCATTTTCCCTGTGTACGCCGAGGGATGTACCAGACTTTTTCTGACTCCGATGGTCGTACACCAGGAATCTCTAAGATTTAATTCTGGACTATCATTAACAAACCCACTTTGCAACTTCAGACTTCCTCCTGTGTGCACTAATGACCCTGCTGGGAATGGATGCCCTCCCATTAAGACTGGCTCGCTGTCTTTATCAAACAGAGGTTTGCATCCACAACAACTCTCATTATTGAGTGTCTCAATCACTTGGGCTGCATTTGAGTGCCCAGTATCTCCCACCATACATTGATACTGGAAGTGGGCATTCCTTCCACATTTGAAACAAATTATGTCCTTCCTCCTGTTATTTGTTTGCCCACTGGATGACTGGACATCACATTGTGATACTTTGTGCCTCCAACTGCCACATAAAAAATATAATCAGAAGTAAAATTCGCAGATCTCTTAAAATTCCCCTTGTATAATGGGTAGCGTCCTGATTTGCTAAAATGGTTTTTACGGAAACCATTGTCTTGAGGTCCCTGTCGCTCATTCCTATGTTTGAGCCCACATTTTTCGACCATGGTCTGATAACTGGATTCTGATCCTGTTTAGTATATGCCGCACAGACTATTTCCTCATCAATTTGTATGCCAATAGAATAGTTTGGGTTTGCAGCCATGTAGTTTTGCCCTAACTGGAACATTGTTTCACTGTCCTTTAGTTTTCGTTCTTGAAAGAATGCCACTAAGTCTGTATTACATGACGATAGTACCTTGTCTCGTAGCATCAAGTCCACTAAACGATTAAAGTCTCGTCCTACTTCTGCTAGCTCTAGATATTTATTAAAGATTAAAAATAAAATGATTAAACATTATTTTTCTTTTATTACAGAGGTTCTTCAAAGTATTGACAAAATCTGTAAAGTCCTGATTTTTCTCTGGCACAAATTGTCTGAACTTAGTTCTGTATCCGTGATCAGGCATTACCTTTTCTCTGGAGGAAACTAGGCAGACCGAGTGAGGGATTATACTGCATGGACAACAGATGGTCTCGACAGTTCAGCCAAGGGTTTATGTTGTGTACAGGTTATTACGCCTTTTTATTTTTGGAAACACAATCGTCTGCCAAGACGGCAAGGTGCCAATGCAAGTAGTAGAGGGTACTTTCGATGGACATTATTCACCCATGATTTAAAGTGTCAGAATAGTTACTGATCACAGTTGTGCTACGGGGTATACTTTTATTTTAGTCACAGCGGCCTTAACTGTCTTCCATTTCTGTGGACGAAGTCAGTAGTGGTATTACATGTGAGTTTACGCTCCCACTTAAGCTACACCCTTCCTGTGTCTTCACAAAGTGGGGCTAGAGCCAAGCTCTACAGGGTCTTCTTTCCTTGCTGATTCTACCAAGCACCTTACCTTGGCTGTGTTTTCAATAGATAGTAGATGGGAACAGTTGGAATTTCTTTAACCCATTCATGCTGTCCACATGACTCTCTTAACGTAGCCACATGCCTTGTCATCTAATTAGTAACAACAATCTGAAAGTGAGAAATCTAGAGTAACAACTATCTGAAACAGATAAATCCACAGTAACAGCTATCTGAAACAGAGAAATCTATCATAACAACTATCTGCAACAGAGAAATCTATAGTAGCAACTATCTGAAACAGAGAAATCTATCGTAAAAACTATCTGAAACTGAGAAATCTTTGGTAACAGCTATCGGGAATAATACGAGCTACAGTAACAACTATCAAGAACAGAAAGCACCAAGGTAACAACTATTTTAAACACAAATACTATAGCAACAACTGTCAGGAAAACGAAAACTCGGGACATGAAGTACTAACGTAGCAATTATCTGGAATATGAAGTAGTAAGCAACAATTATCTGAAACTGAGAAATCTCTGGTTACAGCTATCAGGAATAGGACGAGCTACAGTAACAAATATCAAGAACAGAAAGCACCAAAGTATCAACTATCTTAAACATAAATACTATAGCAACAACTGTCAGAAAAAGGAAAACTTGGGACAGGGAGTAGTACAGTAACAAATATCTGGGACAGGGAGTAGTAAAATAACAAATATTTGGGACTGGGAGTAGTACAGTAACAAATATCTGCTACAGCAAGTAGTCAGTACAGTAACAAATATCTGGGACATAGAGTGCTTTAAAAAAAAAACAACTATCTGGGATATGAAGTGCTGAAGTAACAACCAGTTGGGACAGAAAGTGCTAAATTAACATCGTGGGCCCCACCAATGTTCATTCTAAAAGTATTGCCCAGCGGCCACAGTATAGTTTGGGAATCCTTGAAGAAGAAAAAAAGTGTGGCGCTGGAGAAATCCCCTGCAAACCTGTGATTCTAAGCTTGGGGGTTTTCTTGCACTCCAGGTCTGAAACTAAGGTAGTTAACACACGACAGCCACGAGCCAGGGCTAGTAATCTTTACCTTCCCCCCTCCCCAACCTCCATCGCCGCCTCCCTCTTATCTTGTGTACCCCTGCCTCTGTTCTCACCTATCGCGATAATGACGTAATAATGCGTGTCTTGAATGATGAAACAAAACGGCTGGCGGGTAGAAAGTGCTAGGGCGAGAAGTGGGAGGGGTTTGGTTGCGAAGTCGCTAAATGATTAGAGTGCCCCTTACTACTGTGTCTGAAGTCAGCGTGGCCGAATGGATAACAGCGCTCGTTACTTGATCTTCCGGTGTGCTGATGTCAAGGTAGCGGGTTCAACCCCTTACATCGGTCAGTTGGACTACAATGTTGACTTCTTGTCCTTGACTTTGGGACGTAAATTACAAGTACCTCAGAAATCGGAGAGACTTCGTCTGGTAATAGGGAAAGCTAATCCACATGCAAACATCACTCCAGTGCACTAGCAGCAGTAGCATGTGTATGCACTACGCTTGAGTTCAAACCGAGCCAACGCCCCCCCCCCCTTTACAACCACTGACTATTGTAACCAGTAGATTTTGGCGTGTCCGAAAGGTTTAACATGCTCTGGCTCAAACTTTCTCTGGTTGTCGTAGTAGGGGGTTCGTACCATACGCTGGTCAGCTGGATGTTAATGTTGACGTCTCTTTCAGAAATTGCTGAACCTAAAATTGCCCAGTAAATCAAGAAGAAATAAGATCAGAAATTAAGAAATCAGAACTATAGTGGGGGTTATAGCGGCACTAGATTTTATTAGAAGACAGCATGTCAAATGGTTTGGCCATGCAAGTAGGCTACCAACTAACAGGCTACCATAACAAGTAATGATGTACAGACCAAATGGAAGCAGAGGAAGAGGCCGACCACGTAAACGATGGACGCAGGGAATAACCGAGTCCATGGGAATATCGATACATGAAGCTCATAAGCGGGCACTCTCCCGCATTCACCACGACACCACAAGGTACAAGAGGAACATGATGAGATGAGATGAGATAGGATGAGATGAGATGAGAAATCAGAAACAGCCAGTAGGAGTTGGGGGAGGATCTGGGAGGAGGGAGGGGGGAGGGGCACTCAGGCCATTCCTATAATCGCTCAGTCATCATCTTCAACAGCCAGCGTAGAGTCCCAATACTAATGGTTCACGTTACAATCTGATTATATATCCGTTTTTCTTTACCTCTTAGTAACGACTGTCTTCCAGATCCTCTGACCAACCCTGACTGCCGCATTCTCTCTAGACCATGATAGTCTATCTGTTCTTCTGCATTATTCACGTGCCCCCCTGAGGGCTTTCACCACGTCTGCCAATCAACCCTCAATGATGCGGCACCAGCCAATCTGTCTGCTTGTTCATTTCCAACCACACCAGAATGTCCTGGAGGAAAGATCCAGCGAATGCTCACAACTCGCGACCTCTGGTATCGATGCATGCCATTCAACACGAATCATGCCAGTCTTCACCTTTGTCCGCATGCTTTGTGAATCAGTTACAATCACAACATGCGTATGCGTTATGTTCTCCAACCAGTGGAAAGCTGCAGTAACCGCCTCCACCTCCATTCTCAGACTTGAGGTTGTGGTGTCATATGCCTGCAGCTTTGTTTTTTGGGTTGTTTTTTTTTCGCTCTCTCGCTTTTAACTCAAGTGTAGTCCATACTTCTAGCAGTATTGGACTGAATTGTGCTTGTGGATTAGCTTTCCCTATCAATAGTGTCCTTCGTCATCATGCGAACCCACTCTGATTTAAGAGGTACTGGTAATTTACGTCCCCAAGTCAAGGGCGACAGGTCAACATCACAGGTCATTTTAGTCCAACTGTCCGGTGTAGGCGTTGAACCTCTTACCTCGGCATCAGCATACCGGATGTTTAAGAACACGCGTTCTTATCCATTCGGCCATGTTGACCTGCTGCCGCTTTATGATGTTTGTGTCAAGGTGTCTTTGTGTCTGAACCTGTTTCAACACATTTAGTTGACTGATTCTGATTGCCCAAGGAATCTCCAGCACCCTTCTATAAAGCCACATTTCTAAGGCCTCAGCTGATGTTTGTTTTCCAGGATTCACGGCCACATGTTGGGGTCTGTTTGGCCGAATGGATAAGATCACTGGCTCTTAAACCTCCGGTGTGCTGATGCCGAGGTGCCGGGTTCAACCCCTTCACTAGTCAGTTGGACTAATATGTTGACTTCTCGTCTTTTGATTCGAGGACGTAAATTACAAGTACCTCAGAAATCGGAGTGGGTTCGCCGGCGAGGGACACTGGTAATATAGAAATCCACACGCAAAAATCAGACATGTCCACTAGAAGCAGTATCAAGTTAATGGACTACGACTAAGCTGAAAGCGCAAGCTCTGTTATTTACTGGTGTTCAACGTATCTCCACCGCACAGTTTTTTTTCTTCCCCCAGTGTAGTACCTGCGCGAGAAGCAAGAAACAGCTGTGGCCGGTTTTACACCAGTAGAAAGGTTTGCGGAAAATTGGCGGAAACTCAACGTTGTTAAAACCTAACATTTGACACATGGGGCGAGACAGGTTTGTGCTATCATTTACCTGCAAATATTGCAGGCAACCAACAGGTAACAAAGTATTTCCGCTGCTGTTGCTGCTGCACTCGAGCTGTGCTGTCTAGTTGCTGATCAATACTTCACACTAAGTACACAAGATGTAGGGAGGATGTATTGTGACTGAGGAGTGGGAAGACAAGAATATGGAATTTATTAAGTAGACAAAAAAGAGAGATGCGGGGATTAGGAAGAAGAAGAAAGGGGGGGGGGGGGTTAAATAGAGGATGAGAAGAAGAAAATCGGAGGACAAGGGGAGGAGAATGAGGAGGCGGGACATTCTACAGAGCAATCTTTTTAACAATTCCTGGCCTTACCGCATTGGTATGTAGTTATTATGCCTTTTCTTCTTACTCTGTCTTCTTAGCACAAAACCTGGGCTGAATTATAGAGAAAATGTGTTGCCCATGCAGCATGATCCGTGTCTCTGTCTGCCTAGTTTACTCCAGAGGGAAGGTAATGTAACAGTACAGATGCAGGGATGATACAAAACAAGTCCTGGTGTGTTTCTTTCAGAAGGTTTATTGAATCATAATAGGCCGATAATAATACAGAGACCACGAGATATGATGTTGCCTTCTCTCGACATTAGCTGTAACTAACCCCAAAAACCAAAACAACCTACGTCACGACTTGAGCATCCTTATTACTGTTCTTATAGGATGCTCAACCGTGCCCTAAGTTTGCACATCGAACCTAATGACAGAGATGGTACTCATTCTGTTATAGTAACACCAAATTACATCGGGAACAAGACAAGCTGCAGAAGCTGTCGGATCAGCAAAGCTATGTTCTAACTATCCACCTGTCGGAGCTTCCATCCTAGACCAGTTACCGACCAAGGCTTAAGGCCTGATCTGCCCTACCACGGTATTTATTTAGTCTTTAGGTTGCATTTCCTCGCACCAGGATAAGTAGGGTACCCTACTCCCCAATACTGAGAAACTAGTATATGTACGTTTCAGTACGTGCTAAAGGAGAAGAAGAGGTTCTTAACCAAATGTGGGAAACTTAGGATATAGTAACTATGTGATGTATTAATTTTGATCAACATTCGGTAGTGAAATGCAACATTTATTGATACAGCACTACTAACATTGGAACTGACATCCCCGTGCTTTGGGTGCAGCTAATCTCATAGAAAGAACGAGGTTTCATATACTTTTTTGTTGTTGTCATCATTTTCAGCAATCTAAAAGGCACACACTCTCTGGCAAAAGTATATGCTTGATAGGATCAAATAAAGGAGCAAACAAAATAAGCTGTTGTAGCGTAAACACTGGAAATAAATCCATCTTCGTGAGAGGCACAACTAATGCCAAACCACCACTGCCTTGTGGAAGTTCTTATATGAACAAAGGCTACCGCAACAAAGTCCGATAGAAAATGTGGGCTAGGAATACCCACAAGCCCGGAGAGATAATCTCACTAAGGGAGGAGTAATCCAGAAAAGAAGCCTCAACCGTGGAAGTCGGAAGATGAACGGGACCAGAAAGCGGGCATCTGCTCACAACAATGTATGCTCTGCACCATGTTGTATGTGACCCATGCTGGAATAGAAACAGCAAAAGTTGATCTCGAAAGAAGAAAGCTAAAGGAGCTTAGCTCTAATAGGAATAGCATCATCATCATGTGCCATGCCGATAAGCATGGGCGGTCTTTCGCACTGCCATTAGATGTTTTTGAGCTTCCATCCATCCATCATGTGCCATGCCGATAAGAGTGTACGGTCATGTTCTACCATCTCACTCGATCACCAGAGTCGTGGATCAGCTCCGTGTTTCTGTCTCGACCATGCCATGTGGCCAAGCCATAGGGTATTTAATTCTTGGTCTTCCCCTTGGTCTGTACTCTTCGATCTTGCCAGTTGTCACCAAGTTCTCCAATTCATTTCTTCTCATGACATGCCCAAAAACATTTCGACTGTCTACGTCTAATGTCTCTAATCAGTTTACGATCTTCATTTGTTTCTTGAAGGACTTGTTCATTAGTTTTTCTATCTGTCCATGGTATTCTTTGCATTTTCCTCAGAAACCACATTTCCATAGCCATCAGATGTTTTTCAGCTTGTCTGCTCATTGTCCACGCTTCACATCCATATAGAAGTACAGGTTCTATGTAGCACTTCAACACTTTTTTTCGTTTCAATTGATATATTTTTATTGGTCAGTATGTTTTTCATCTTGCAAAAGGCTTGTGACAGGATCGCCTCGGCTGTTGTGATTGAACCCAAGCCCCGAGGTGTCCCTAGCACTCTCGTGTATTCTGACCCCAGGGGCTAGACAGGTAAATACACTGTAACTTCGCTGCTGACCTCGTTTAAGTTTAATGAGTCTACACGCCCCTCCCAGATTCTAGACCTCTACTATCTACCCTCTATCTTGGGACAATGAACACTTAGGCATCGTCCGAGACCACACTCAATAACAGTAGAAAAGAATATGTCAACATACACAAAGTTTATTCTACCCTAAAGACAAAGGAAGGAATTGAACACCCTGATAGAATATAATCTATTTACAATACAGAGAATATAGTAGAGACAGAATCAGAGAATCAGAGATGAGTCCATCTTCGTCATCGGCTGAAAGGCAGTTCACTCACCCGGCTCCCTCCCAGTATGGTTGACTGGAACCTTGGAGACCACTCCGTCCCAAGAGCTAGGCTCGGCAATCAATGGAGTTAACCACTCGGACCACCCCTGACTAGAAGAACTATAACTCAGCAATGTCACAATGAGTCACTGGCTAATGACCCAAAGACAGTTCTTATTCAGCCTGGCTGGGAGACCCTCTACCCTGAGGTGTCCCCAGGTAAACAATCTTGACATCCATCGTTGGAGCAAAAGACCAATCTCATGCTCATGAACTATAATACCTTACCCCTGGTTGGGTAACAGAAAGTTGCTATAGCAAGTTCACAACAGTTCACACGAATGTGTATAAACTCTGGCAGATGATATGAGAACAGCTGTACAGTCACAATTGACCTGACTCCCTCAGAGTCAAGTACGACATAATCATCAGGATTAGCACAATGATGATTGAAATATACCTCTGTCAATGTTTGTTGACTCTGCTGACACTAAAGTTCTGAAGCACACATATTGATGACTGATAACAACCTGGCAGTTGGTCAATAGATCACTGATGAACTGAACCTCATGTACCCATTATGTCGTCGTAACCATTAGACGTCCAACTGGTGTGGGTCTAGTCTTGACCTCTCACTAGTAGACGTAGTCACAGCATATATGATAGTGCCGACAAGTGCACCTTTGGTTGTACCGCGTTTAGGCGGATGTTAACCTGACAGGAACTGATGTACTCCCAGAGCTATGACACTGCCCCACCTTGGCACGTCTCCCTGGACCGAGCTGATCATCATTTCTTCACTATAGTTCAGTTGATCAATCTACACAAGCCTAATAGCTTCAGGTAGTGAAATAAGTCATCTTAGAAATAGTAGTGCCTCACAGATCATAACAAACCTCGTGGATTACAAAAGGCATGATGGTTCACAAGTAGACATGGTAGGTTCGTAACCAATTACTCGCCCTTACAGACGTAGTGGTTTCTGGAATACAAACATCCTGGTTCATCAACAAGCAACCTGGTTCCTCAACAGGCAACCTAGTTCCTCCAACAGGCAATCTAGTTCCCCCAACAGGCAATCTAGCTCCCCAACAGGCAACACCTGAACAGGTGAACCGACCACAAGTCCGCTGTCAAAACTGTCTGATGGCCATTATGCCTTTCGGGATGACAGTTAGCCGAATTCTGGTTGTGCGACTGCACACACCGAGATGTCGAAAGTGAATGAGCTCTTACTGCCGAATTCCCTCCTACGTGCGTCTCAACCCGCACGAAGAAATAGTGCACCACGTTGTATCCTAACTTCTCGAGAAACCTGAATTCTCCGCACTTGAGAATCTATTTTCTCCTTGCACGAGATAATGTGACTGTACTGAGTAACCTGGTCACGCAAGTCCAGGTGTTTCGAGAACATTCTCGTCGTAGAAACCTTCTCGACTTTCCCCAGTTGATTAATAACTGGGGAAGTACCTGATGACGCGTTGGGTTCACGCGGAACCTCTAACGACACAGCTCAGATACTGCATCGTTTCGTCACAAGGCTACCTTCGCCATGGCAATTCTTGTTCTAATCTCTTCAAGGCATCTGCCATCAAATGTTATGACTGTTCCGAGAAAGTTGTACCGATTCACGTGTTAAAGAATATTCCCATTCACTTGTATATTACATTGTGGTATTTCCTTCTTCCTAGTGATGACCATAACTGTATCTTCTTACAATTCAATTCTAACTCTAGTTATTCACTGTGTGCAACAACCGCATCTACTAAATTTTGCAGGTCCTGTTCATTGTCTGCAATCAAGACTGTATCATCTGCGTATCTAATGTTATTGATGTATTGTCCCCCAATGTGAGCTTGCCTTACATTATCCATGTTTCACATCCATACAAATGTATAGTTTTATGTAGCACTTCAACAATCTTTTTCCCCATTGCAATTGACATCTTTTTGCTGGTCAGTTAGTTTTCCATCTTGCAAAATGCTACCTTTACCATAGTTACTACCTAGAATCTGTTGACTAACGATGTATCAATATCCCTTCCTTTCATGTGCTATGTCCGTTTGTTTTCTTAAGCCTCCCATCACTCAGTGGAGCTTAGATCCTCTACTACCTCTATTAGCTAAATCCTCTACGGGATTTAGTAGCCGATCTCACGCAAAGCCTCCTTAGTCGTTTCTTAGGACACACATGGTAGATTACAGCGTTACTCGTCTTTGCTTCGTTCATAAGCCCCGGGAAAACAATGGGGTAGTCATTTGCCTCTATGCCAAAAAGGACCCTTGTATGGAGCATTGAGCATTTGGTGTTAGATCCACATTTTTAACAAACTAATTGGTACTCTGTGGATAGTGTAGTCAGTATGACGCCTTTACTTCCCAACACATGCATTAGTACCCGTTCTTGGCTTTGTTGACATGGAAGTCCTTCTCAATTTTAAAAATGAGGTCCCACCTGATGAGGATCGAATGCATGATCCCGAGGCTTGCAGGCGAGCGTCTAGCCGCTACTCTTTCTCCTGGATTCTATTCGATTATGCCATTACTCCAACCTTGTTCAACCTCAAGGAGAAGTTATAGTAGGGTCCACCCCTGGCTCAGATTTATAATCCTGTGACTGGAACAGCCGAAATTAGCAGCTGCCTACGTTTTTACCCTCAAAATTTTATTAATTTGAAGGCGATTGTTGTCCATAGAGGGTAATGCTAACGTGGCCTTTATAACGCTGACACTTATAATGAGAGGATAACTACGAGAAACAAACACGAAACAAAACTTTAAATTACTTCCCTTATTGTGTAATTCAGGCGTGTGGTCTTGCGTTGTTTGCTGTTAAAGTGGATGCTGCATGGCCTTGCAGGACGTTGCATCAACCCCAACCCAAAGTGGATTTATTAGGCAGTGTTACGCTTTTCTAACGTTTTATGAATGAGAATTCAATGTTTAAGTCCTAACTGACCGGCGCATGAGACGATCTCACAACTGCTCTTATCCATTAACCACGCTGACCTATTATTCCAATTCTCCGTCGCCTAATTTCGAACTCCTCGACAAAGTATGATGAGGAATTATGTGACACTGCTCGTCGCACTATCCTTTAAGCCACAGTACTGCTGTATAGTAAGACTTCATAAACTATGATCTACCACTTTAAGCCACAGGGCCAACTACTGAGGATAGGACTTCATAAAATATCTGCCACTTTAAGCCACAGCGTCGACTACTGTAGGATAAGACTTCATAAAATATCTACCACTTTAAGCCACAGGGCCGACTACTGTATGGTCTCATCACATCTCATCATGTTCCTCTTGTACCTTGCGGTGTGGAGGTGAAGTATAAACAGAGGGAGAGTGCCCGTTTATGGGTTTTATGTATCAATATTCCCATGGACTCTGTTAGTCCCTGCGTCCATCGTTTACGTGGTCGACCTCTTCCTCTGTATGGTAAGACTTCATAAACTATGATCTACCGCTTGAAGTCACAGGGCCAACTACTGAGGATAAGACTTCATGAAATATCTACCACTTTAAGCCACAGCGTTGACTACTGTAGGATAAGACTTTATAAAATATCTACCACTTTAAGCCACAGCGTCGACTTCTGTTTGGTAAGACCTCATAAAATATGATCTACCACTTCAAGCCACAGCGCTTTACTTTATGGTAAGACTTCATAAAATATGATATATCACTAAAATGGTCAGCTGTGGCTTTGCGGGTAGTCAGACCCGCAGTTTCATAATTCCCTGCCATACCGAGTAGAGAGTTCAATCTGAACCGCGAGCGATTTGGAAGCAGACCGCTTCGCTTTGATTTTTATGGCATGAACCGTTGACCGTTCAGAAAACAATGGTAAATCATTGAACTTAAAACGCCTAGTAAATCACAATCAATAAATTCCGGGGTTGAGTACCACGTCATGTAAAGGACATCAAGTAACTTGAGCTTAACGTACCGATAATAGACTGAAGGTCGTGTCTGGTAAAGCGACGCAGGGAGGGACGGGACTTAACTCTTGGTTTTCTAGGAGTGGGAATGTGTGCTCAAATTCAAGAGAAAGTTTAAGCAGTTTAAACCCCTCACCATGCTAACTTCCATTCACAAGAATTAATTGGTACTCAAGACGATAGAGGCACGAACGAACGAAGAAACTTTATTTTAAAACGGTTACGAATTGGAAACACAAGCTCGTTTAACATTCTGCGTCTCTCTCTCTCTCTCTCTCTCTCTCTCTCTCTCTCTCTCTCTCTCTCTCTCTCTCTCTCTCTCTCTCTCTCTCTCTCTCTCTCTCTCTCTCTCTCTCTCTCTCTCTCTCTCTCTCTCTCATTGCATACATTATTTCATTCTACATAATTTTTTAATGTTAATTTCAAACAATAACAACAACAATATACGCATTATAAATGCATGGTAAATGTGCAAAAGATCCTTACTATATGACTAAGTATAATTCTAAGTACTATTAATGTAATTGCTATAAAGCTAAGAGAACTATACTGTAGAACCAGATAGATGAATGTTTTGTATACTAGGATGTTTAAAGAAATGTAGTATGTAATGTAAACTTGCCAAGAAATCACAAACAACCACAAATGCTGGGATAGACTGCGATATCCTGTAAATGATATGCAATTAACAAGTCTGTCGTGAGATAATGTTGAAATAGTTTGCAATTGTATGTATATGAACTAGTGATATCTTTGATTCACCATGGAAATTGTTCCACATCTCAGATGTGGAGTATGCTAAGCCTGTTTTGTATAAGACTACCCTCGGCTTGGGAATGAGTGGTATGCTCAGGCCTTTGCTATGCTTTGCATTATATTTAACAACGACGAAAGATAATTTGGAGCATTCTAAGTTATGCTTGTGCGAATTAGTCTGAAAGTATTGAAATATAAGCGCATAGAGGGTATCAATAACCGAAGAATTGTATGTAGGTTATAGATGTCAGTTTCATGTTTACAATAATTTAAAAGCCACTGCTCGTTTCTGGAGTGACTATAGTCGCTTAGTGACTGAACTGGAACAAACATTCCAGATTGTGGAACAATAGTCGATATGTGTCCGTATATGAGAAGTATTGACTATCTTTAATGTGTGTGTGTGTGTGTGTGTGTGTGTGTGTGTGTGTGTGTTTAATCAAGGAAATGTTTAATTTGGGTAATAGTCAATATATGTGCGTATGTGATAAGTATAGAATATCTCTACTGTGTTTGTGTCCTGGCGATGTTTAATTTGAGCATGTTTGATAACTGTTAATTGCTAATTGTGTAACGAATGCTTGGACTTAAGAATTAAAGGTTGGATTTCCATCAGAATATCAGCTCTCTTCATTTTCTAATGTCTTGACATGCTGATAAGTCACCTGTTCATGTCAAAGTCACCCGTAATGCATCTTCCGATTGGTTGGCTGTTGTGAATTCTGTGGAGGACTTTGTTAACGATAAAGTCGTGTGTTGGCCTTTGGCAGTCTATGTACTAAAACTATCTCGCATCTATCCGAGCAAAGCTATTCTAAACATTTATATCTGGAACCGGTACCAAATTATATATCCACGGGGCTGTGTTGCGGAATTGTTCATCACCTCTCTAATACCAGAAACCAGCGGGGTATGTCATCTCGGTACTTGCATTTCCCATCTGCGGAGAGGCATTTTAGTATGTGACCAGGTCGTGCGTAATTTATCACAGCATGTACAGACTGGCTGGAGATATCGTTGTCTTGGTATTGTTTCCTTCACGTGTTTTGGTATTTCTTTGTATTTTAGTGCCGTGTGGTGAAGTTATCCCTCATCATCATCATTTGTCATGCCGGTAAGTGTGAGCAATCATGTTTCGCCATCTTACACGATCACCAGAGTAGTGGATCAGCTCTCTGTTCTTGTCCCGACCATGCCACTTAGCCAAGCCTTCGAGATATTTACTTCTCTGCCTTCCCCTTGTCTTTCCCCCTCAGTCTTGTCAGCTGTCACCAAGTTCTCTGGTTTATTTTTCTCATAACGTGCTTCATAAATGTGATTGTCTACTTCTAATTTCTCTAATCAGTTTGCGATTTTCATGTACCTCGTGTAAGACTTCCTTATTGGTTATTTTGTCTGATCATGGTATTTTTTGCATTTTCCTCAGAAACAACATTTCCACAGCCATTAGATGTCTGCTCATAGTCCACGTTTCTCATCCATATAAAAGTACAGGTTCTATGTAACACTCCAACACTTTTTTTCTCGATTCATTTGACTTCATTTTATTAGTCAGTATGTTTTCAATTTAGCAAAAGGCATCCATTGTCATGGTGATTCTTGTTCTAATCTCTTCAAGGTACATTCCATCAGATGTTATGACTGTTCTGAGATAGTTGTAGCGATTCACTTGTTTAAGAATATTCACATTTACCCTTATATCACATTGTGGCATTTCTTTCTTCTTAGAGATGCCATAATCTCTGTCTTCTTACAATTTAATTCTAACCCTAGTTATTCACTGTGTGCAATAGCCGTAAAGTGGTCTCTAGATATGCAACAAGAAAACAGTTAGGTATCCGTGATTCCTGCGAACACAGGAGAGATAATAAACACATAAAGTTTACATACGTCACAGCTAATGCAATTCCGACAAACGGAAAACATTGTAAAATTAACAATGATAATAATCACGTAAAAATAAGATAAAAATAAGCTGCATCTCAGCACAACGAATCGATGTTTAAATTTTAGTAATCTTCATCAAGAACATCACAAGCTGATGTAAAGAAAAACATGAAATCATATCTTCTCTAGATCACACAGTGAGCCGCGAATATCGAATCCACGGACCAACACAAGTGATGGCTATTGAGAGGAGGCAAGCTAGTTGTGTAGGAAGAACTACACAGTTGTGTGGGACAAACTATAAAATATATCAACATTCTAGAATATGACCATCTTGTGGTAACAGACGCTAATCTGTCCCTACAGCTGCCTTGAAACGGAGTATATATAGTGAAATACTCCGGAAAGGTAACCCGGCCTACAAATGCCTGAAGAATTCGGATGTGTCGGCTGAAAGGTGCAAAAATCGCAGCTCAGCTGTATACAAGCACAACACAATTACGTCTAAAACAACATTCCGGACGAATGCAAAAGAAGTATAATATTACCGGAGTTAATCCGTAGAAGTACCACCACCACCACCACCACGATAAATCAGATGTGGTCAGAGCAATTTGGGATTATGTGTCTAGTGTGGACGAATAGATACACTATCATTGCCTGGAGAGAATGGTGGGGCAGAGAATGACAAGATAATGTGCCTGACGCTCAGTACTCCGAGCAGAGGCCAAACCGACACATAAAGAGATTGCGGTTGGTGTCATCAGTATTGGGACTCTTCGCTGGTTTCAACAACAATGAGGACCGAGCATGTCTGAAAATAACCTGGGTTCTTGACTCAACTAAACTCAACTCAGCCTCAACCCGTAGACAACTCAGTGGAAGACAGGGGGAAAGCAATGATGTACATCCCTAGTACATTATAATTTGACTAACCACATAATTTTAGATAAACAACGTAAATGGCCGCTCAATAGGAGCAGCCTCGATGGGCAGGGAATGTCATGTGCCACGAGTAACCACAGACTGTCAGCAGCCAGTTGAATGCCCCGTATTCAGAATGCCTAAAGTGCGGATAAGGAATGTTCACAATATGAACAGTCGTGACAAATTTTATATAAACATTTTACAGGGTAAGATTAAAACCTTTATTGCACCGGGTTTTATCCCATATGGCTCGATCTCTATCTTCAAGAGCTGTGTGCCGAAAATGTCGCACAAAGCAAGTAATCCGCAGCTCCAGTGACGACCCCCCAGGAATCTCCGAAAACGAAGTAGCCCAGAATCGAACACATAACCTTCGGAGCGCGAGGAAGACGGTGTAATCACTTTGCCGCAGGGACTCCCATCTGACTCTATGTAACATAAAATTCGGGAAGAGGGGTGATATCGCAACCCATCACACAGCCAAGTTAGGTAAATGGTGCGGTGAGAGTTTAAGCTCATAGGAAGCTGTTTTATATGCCCTAGACATATTATGTATGTGTATTATTCGAGAGCCTCGGTAGCGTAGTGACCGTACACTCACTTGGTGGTCATGGGTTTGGTCCGAGTCGGGGTAGATTTTAACTGTTGCAATTGACCTGCGCTGGCATGTTCCCCCAGACCTACATGGGACCAGGAAATGTTGTGGGGAGTAAATGCGACCGGGGTTAAACTAGTTACATCACCTACGCCGATTGCTCTAAAAATATATTTAAAATATATAAATATATAGGTCTGCATCATATGTCCATCAATTTTTAAGATGGAAGTTCAGAATGCTCTTAAGAATATGAATTCTGGCAAGACCCCGGGTCTAGATAAAACCACAAAAGAAATGATCAATGTCTTAGAAGAATATGGAACAGACTAAGTCATCAGACTGCTGAACGCAATATATGATACTGTAGATATATCTCCTTAATTCTTTAATTCTATATTTATTGCAATCCCGAAGAAATCATGAGCCTTGGAATGTGATCAACATCGAACAATTAGTATAATGAGCCACACCACGAAGATTTTGCTAAGAATCATCATGCAAAGAGTTAGGAAGAAAATACAACCCGAAATAGGAGAAGGACAATGTGAGTTTGTAGAAGGTAAGGGTACAGTAAATGCTGTGTATATTCTGAGAACATTAATTGAATGTTCTATAGAAGTAAATAAAGGCCTACATCTGTGCTTTATTGACTACACAAAAGTTTTCGATAAAGCAAGACATGTCAACGTGATAGAGATGCTTGCAGATCTACAAATTGATGGGAAAGACCTTAGACTTGTAAAACACATGTTGGAAACAACAAGCTGTCATCAGAATAGATAATGAAGTAGGTCAATACGAGCCTATTAAGAGAGGTGTGCCACAGGGATGCTTAATGTCTCCAGATCTGTTTTTCCTTTTACAGTGAAAATATAGTTAGAAATTTAGAAGATATGCGAGGAATCACGATTGGAGGAGGTAACATCAATAACATTAGATTTGGGGATGATACAGTATTGAATGCAGACAATGAGCAGGATCTACAACATTTAGCTAGATACAATTGTTGCACACAGTGAACAACTAGAGTTGGAATTAATTTGCAAAAATGTACAGATTATGGTCGTCACTAGGAAGAAGGAATCACCACATTGTAATATACAAGTAAATGGAAATATTCCTAAACAAGTGAATCGGTACAACTATCCTCGGAGCAGTCATAACATCTGATGAGAAATGCCTTGAAGAGATTAGAACAAGAATCACCATGGCGAAGGCCTTTTGCAAGACGGAAAACATATTGACCAATAAAAAGATGTCATTTGCAACGAGAAAAAGAGTTTTGTATATAGATCCTGTACTTTTGCATGGATGTGAAGCGTGGACAATGAACAAACATGCTGTAAAAACATCTAATGGCTGTGGAAATGTAGTTTCTGAGGACAATGCAAAGAATACCATAGACAGACAGAAAAACCAATGAAAACGTCCTACAAGAAACAGATGAAAACCGTAAACTGATTAGAGACAGGCGCAGACAGTCAAGATTTGTGGACACGTTATGAGAAGAAATAAATTGGAGAACGAGGGGAGGGCAGAGAAGTAAATACCTGGATGGCTTGACCACATGGTATGGTGAAGACAAGAACACCAAACTGATCCATGACTCTGGTGATCGAGTGAGATTGCGAGACATGAACGTCCACGCTTATCGGTACGGCACATAATGATGATGACCATGTGCCCATAAAGGAACCTCTTATTTTACTTACCTACATGAACAAGTGAAGATGTTATTTATTTGCTACGTAGACATTGCTGTCTGTATATTTACAGCACACTAATAGCATAGTAAAATGTGTGTAATACCCTAAAAAAAAAGTCGCTTAAAAGTCGACAAGGTCGACTTCATTGCATCGGGTTTGTTCCCATATGGCTCAGTCTCTTTCCGCAGCGTGGAAAGCGTCGCACAAAGAACGAACCCCGTAGCTCCAGCGACGAACCCAGGAGTCTCCGAAAAAATACACTCGTGAACCGAAGGACACGGCCCGGAATCGAATCCACAACCTTCAGAGCCCTAATCAGATGGCTTGACTACTTCGCCACGGAGCCTCCCTAAAACGGACGATGTGACCGGCGAGCTCACGTGGTCTCCACATACCATGGGTATCCTGTCCACTAACCAACCGGGGTTCCCCAGAAGGCTGAACTAATGTAACACCTTAAAATGGTTGTACCATAAATCACCCTTCAACTGCCTTGAGGCATGTTGATTGCATCATAAATCACCCTTCAACCACCCTGAGGCGTGTTGATTGTATCATAAATCACTCTTCAACTGGCTTGAGGCATGTTGGGCATATGGTGCCATCTCAAATTTGTATAGACCATTCGCACTTGAGAGGTCGTGTTTCCAGTATTACACCGGTAGCTTTTACTTCCGAATACATTTCCTGAAACATATTAGAGCAGTGGTTATCAACCGGTGGGGAATCTTCCCCTCCCTCCTAGGAGGAATTTTAGGGTTTCAGGTGGGTTGGGGACAGGGATTAAGACCACAGAGTGGCAGACTCAAACTGGTTTCAGAACTACATAAAACGTGATAGTCCCCCTTTCTTGAATTATGTGTGAGCGTGTGGGTATATATCTAAGGGTGTGTGTAAAAAGGGAATGACATTTTGGAAAGAGGGGGGGGGGGGGGAGACATTCTGAACATATGGTGAAAGGGTGCATAGGGCCAAAAATGGGTGAGAACCACTGAATTAGATGCTTGATGGACACCCAGCAGCCCAGGTTAGTTATTAAAATGCACCTGGTTGCGAATGTGAATCCACCACCACTGGTCCGACAAGCAAACGTCTAGGCACTACCCTACCGCGGGTCGTAAACATTCTGTATATAATAATCATCAAGAAACTTGTCGGCTGGTGTGAGTGATTATTCTTTTTCACAAATTGCGCTCTCCGACGGCATGGATCAGTTCATCTGTTGACTCCCTTCAGTGCCATGACACAAGATTATCAAGAATTTTCTCACGCTGTCTTCATCTGTCTCTCTTTCCACAAATATTTTCAGTGGTTACAAAATGTTCCAGGTTTTCTCTTCTCATAATGTGGCCCAAACAAACGATGACTGCCACTGTTTGATGTTTGTAATAAGTTGTCTTTGTCACTTAGCCGCCGTCAAAATGTTCATATTGCTCATTTTGGTTATCGAATGAATGTTTAACATTCTTCTATAAAATCACATCTCAAAGGCTCTAGCGAATTTTTTCGCCTGCTCCATACTTTTCAAACATAAGCTAATGTTTTTGTTTTTTTTATGTTAGTTCCCTTGAACTCAAGCGTAGTCCATAAAGTGCTACTATTTCTGGTGCACTGGACTAATTTTTGTGTGTGGATTAGCTTTTTCCTATTACCAGTGTCTCTCGATGTCAGACGAACCAACTCCGACTTATGGGGTACTTGTAACTTACATCCACAAGTCAAGGACCAGAAGTCACCATTTTAGTCCAACTGACCGGTGTAGGGTTTACTACCTCAGCATCAACACGCCAGATGTTTAAGAACAAGAGCTCTTAAACATTCGCCATGCTGCCCTCTATTAATATCTAGTCGCAGAGTTTAAAAGACAACATGAAAGAAAATAAATTGTAAAGTACAATATTTGTGCAGTTTATCATAGAATATAAAAACACTTATTGTGATGCTAAATTCTATACACGTTTCTTTATTAATTAACTTAAACACAGTAGCCGCAAACAATATGTTCCACAATTCAATTTATTGCCTTTCTTTTTACGCTGCATTTCTTCAAGTGCGTACTGCAGAGATGCATCGTAATATTAGTTAGTTAGTTAGTCAGTCAGTCAGTCAGTCAGTCAGTCAGTCAGTCAGTCAGTTAGTTAGTTAGTTAGTTAGTTAGTTAGTTAGTTAGTTAGTTAGTTAGTCTTTCCTCTAGAGCCTAAGGCGGCGCATAGGGCAGAAGTCATGGCTCCCCATGTCTGGCGGTTCGCTGCTACTTGTTGTAGATCCTGGATGTTCACTTGGCCGTTGAATTAACCTTCTCTGATGGTGGTTCTACGCAGGGTCTCTCTTGGTCTTCTCCGTTTTCTTTCCCCTACTGGTGACTATAAGAGGGCTTGGTTGGGGAGTCTTGTCTTGTCCATTCTGAGTACATGGCCGATGTAGTTCCAACGGCGTTTTCCTATAAAATTGGATACAATATCTTGCTTAGTCTCTTGTCTTATTTGCGCAATACGACAGGCAATAAATCGTGCAACATGTTATTTGAGGATTCTGTGTTTAAATTCACTAAAGAAATACATTATTGTGTATTCATTAACTGCTGCTCAGCGTTGTTATTTTTAACATATGTAGATCATTGTCAGTGTGCGTTTCCTTCGTCCATTTTGCCGAAGGTCCTGCAACATTATGGTCGTTGTCAGTTCGTGGTGGAGAATATACAAAACTGAGACTGTACGCTGGGACTCATTGTGGTAGATTTTTCACAGCCTGGACAAGATCTGGGGATACATCGAGAAATGTTCAATCCATGGCTATAAATATTCAATCCATGATGAGAAATGGTAAATCCATAGTTAGAAGTGTCAAATCTATAGTGAAATATGTTCATTTCATAGTTATAAATGTCCATTCCAAAGTAAAAGTTTTCAGTTCTTAGAAATTCTCAGGCTATAGTAAAATATGTTCAATCTTTAGTTATCAACAATCAATCTATAGTAACAGATGTTCAATCCATAGTTATAAATGATCAGTCTATAGTAACAGTTCAATCTTTAGTTAGCAACGGTTAATCTATAGTAAAAGATGTTCAATCTTCAGTTATCAATGAGCAAGCTATAGTAAAAGATATTCAATCGATCGATATTAATGATCAATTTATAGTAACAGATGCTCAATCTCAAATTTTCAATGATCAGTCTATAGTAACAGATGTTGAATCCAAAGTTTAAAATGGTCAATCAATAGAACAAGATGTTCAATCCATGATTATAAATGTTCAGTCCATAGTTATACATGTTAAATCCATAGTTATAAATGATCAATCAATAGTGAAAGATGTTCAATTCTTCTTTTTTTTCCGGGCCTCTTAGTCCAACATACGGCCGTATGTCCAATGTGGTCCGCAGAGACCCTTCTTCAAGTGGTAAGTGGTCCATTTTTTCCCCATTTTGTTTCGGTTTCCCCGTCTTAGTGGTCAGAACTACAGACATTGCTGCACTTTGATGTTAGCGAAATAAAACCAAACGAACGTTCGAACCACAAAGCCATAGCATAGGGCCTCGGTGGACCACATAGGGCCGAAATACTTCTATGTGCGACTAACAGACTAAAACAAACACACACAGACAGACATACACACACAGACACACCACACACACACACACACACACACAGATATATATATATATATATATATATCATATATATATATATATATATATATATATATATATATATATGGGTGTATACGGTGTATTCCATGCTCAGTCTTCGTAGACTTAGATGGATAGTACACGTTAGGAGGATGGATGATGGTAGAATACCAAAGGACATCTTTTTTTTAGTGAATTACAGACGGGTAGGAGATCTCAGGGTCGGCCTCTACTACGATACAAAGATGTGTGTAAGCGGGACATGATTGATACAGGCATTGATAATGCACATTGGGAGCACGTCGCCGCTGAACGTGTTGCATGGAGGGCAACTATCAGAAATGGAATAAAGACAAAGGAGAAAATGATTGCAGATAAAGCGCACACAGAGCGTGAGAGACGTAAGATGGTGCAAAATGGTGGAAGTGACCATGTTTTCACATGCACCTACTGTGGGCAAACATTTGCAGCAAGATCTGGCCTTACCAGCCACACTCGCCACCGCCATGGATCGTAGTTATTAAGCCTTTTTGAAGCACAAAGTACCAAACTATTGTCTGTCAAGACGGAAAGGTGCCAATGAATATATATATATATATATATATATATATATATATATATATATATATATATATATATATATATATATATATATATATATATATATATATATATATATATATATTCTCGCCAGGTCTTAGTCAGATATGACTGAGCAACTGCATGATAGCAGACGGTACTACCTGCTTTCTCACTACTACTTCTGCATCTAACCGTAACCCGCGGACTCTGCACTAATTACTTTAGACGTTGAAGACAATTGTAATGTGCCATATATATGTACATTTCCCTACATGCTGACAAACTGGCTGGCTCTGCACCCCCTGTAGATGGCCAGCCCATGGATCGTGCCGATGTTTATTAACGTCCTTAAAGATATGGCGAGAACAGAGGACTTTGACGTCAGTGATTCTACATCGCTGTCCAGGATGAAAGACCTTGGAGTAAGAATCGGCACAGCCAGACGCGAGAGTTACATCGGGAAAACAAAACGCCTCGTCAACCAACACAGAACTGGCACTATTAGCCACCGGACGCTGATGCATATGCTGGGGGGAGGATCTGAGCACCTATGGACATGTCCGGAGTGCAACGAAGATACCCCAACTGATAACTGATAACTGATTTCCCTACAACAGTCATATGGACATAAACATTGACGTCTCGTTCAGAAACAATGCAAACTATTTAACATAAAATTTAATTTAATTAATTAGGGGGCTGCGTGGTCTTGAGGTATGATGTTCGCCTCGAGTGCTGGAGGTCCCGGGTTCAAGCCCCGGTGTGGACCGGGACTTTTTCACTTGGACCTCTAGTAATAAAATTTCCCCTGGTCTCTGGGTAGTGAGATTCTCTGGGTAGTGAGATCGGACGTCCGTGCGTATTGTTGCGCACGTAAAAAATCTCTTGGCAGTTGGAAATCGAAAAAGAGTAGCCTAACGGGCAAAATTTCCAGTTAAAAATCTACCCAAAGTATTTCAGGATCCTCGCCGTGCTACGGAGTTCGTGCACTGAGCTGAGTTTCTCCAATCTCAGGTTTGAGTTAGGAGAAGAACGGAGCACTTATGGGTTACACCCGTGTGCCGTGATGTTGATCCATCGACTAAAACTAAACTAAAGCTAAACCTGCTTTCTGTTAGCGCCGATTGTTGGGCGGTGCATATCAAACTCGACACCCCAAATTGTGTCAACGGCATCAGGCGGTGGTGCGCAATTAGGAGGGTGCAAGCCTCACCCTGGTGCGAGGAAATGCAACCTAAAGACTAAATGTCATAGCAGGGCAGACCAGGCCCTAAGCCTTGGTTGGCATTTGGTCTAGGATCGAAACTCCGACAGGCGGATAGTTAGAGCATTGCTTTGCTGAAATGGCAGCTTCTGCAGAGTGTCTTGTTCCAGATGTATTTATATTACTTTTCCTCTGGATTGAACAAGGCAGGCCGAGAGAGGGATCGTGCTGCATGGGCAACACATGGTCTCTACAATTCAGCCAAGGCTTTGAGCTAAGGGGAGGCATAACTGCATCCCTGGTCTTAACCGGTATCGGAATCAAAGCGAGTGGTAGCAGTTACGGGTTATACGTCCTTGTCAAATGGCGTAGACAGGCGCGCCACGGGTTGCCTCTGACAGGTCGGAGACACTTACAGATGTCACTGATCAGCTACCACTTGCGTCAAGATGGACATCCCCCAGCCATTTGGGTGCTGATCCGCCTCAGCCTGCCAGGTTCAACGGGTGCTTGGGGCTAGGACACAATCTGCTTCGCAGGCTGTAAAACCAATGCATCAGGCATTATAAAGCAAAATAGAAGCCCCAAGTTAAGGCTTGCAAACTAAAATAACAAATACTGAAGTATTTAAAAGATCCTGTTGTGTGACGGTTTGTTCCAAGCTCAGTCTTTGCAGGCTTAGATGAATAGGACACATTAGAAGGATGGATGATGGCAGAATACCAAAGGACATTTATTTTGGTGATTTACAGATAGGTAAGAGATCTCGAGGTCGGCCTCTACTACGATACAAAGATGTGTAAGCGGGACATGATTGATCAAGTCATTGATATTGCACACTGGGAGCAAGTCACCTCTGAACGGGTTGCATGGAGGGCAAATATCAGAAATGGAGTAAAGACAAAGGAGAAAATGATTGCAGATATGTCACACACTGAGCGTATGAGACGTAAGATGGTGCGTTTTGGTGGAAATGACCATGTATTCACATGCATCCCCTGTGGACGAACACTTACATCGCGAATTGGTTTGATCAGTCACATTCGCTACCGCCATAGCTTGTCGCTATTATGCGCTTCTGAAGCACAGTGCAACAAACTATCGTCTGTCAAGACTGGGAGAGCACGATAGATAGACAGACAGCCAGGAAGAGAGAGAGAGAGAGAGAGAGAGAGAGAGAGAGAGAGAGAGAGAGAGAGAGAGAGAGAGAGAGAGAGAGAGAGAGAGAGGAGGGGGTGGTATAAATGTTCAGTCCACCGTTATACATATCTAATCCGTTATTACGATAGCGGGTAGCGGGGTAGGGGTATCCCCTATCAAAGGAGAAGTAAGGCGCCTCCTTCCCTCCGCTAGCCTACGGGACACCCTTGGGCAAGGTGGAGTACCCGTTTAGCCCCCCGATCAGGGTTACGTGAAGCCATGGGTGCAGGTGGTGGATGAAGATGAAGAGCAGCCGACAGATAGTTGTAGGTTATGGTCTCCACCTTCACGACGGTAGGCAGAGGATCTCCTTTTTGAGGAGACAATGGCTACGATCACTGACCAGTATGGTCACTGCTGGGAAGGAAAGCAATGGCAAACTACCTTCTTTACAGATGCCAAGAAAATCATGTTGTGTTCACTTATCGATAATCAGAGAAACGGCGTAAATGGGTGCTCCATAGGAGCAGCCTCGCCCGGTAGGGATAGTCATGCGCACCAGGTGACTCCAGACCGTCAACAGGCTACTAGGTGCAAAAGATTAATAGCATTGAAAATAGGTACTTGGAATGTTAGAACAATGAATGCAGATGGAAAGTTAGAAGACCAAGGGGAAGACCTAGAAACAAGTATCTGGATGGCTTGGCCTTGTGGCATGGTCGAGACAGAAACACGGAACTGATCCATGACTCTGGTGATCGAGTGAGATGGCAGAACATGACCGCCCACGCTTACCGGCATGGCACATGATGGATGGATTACGATTACTCTAGAAATGAAAGCACCAACACTGTAGCCAACAAAAATACATTCATTGCCAATACGAAATTAATAAAATATGCTGTTGCCAAAGAGGAGCTTATTTTCATCTGTCAGTGGCAGGGTGGGTTCAAACATGTCTCGTCAGACCTATCAGGGACCGATTTAAAATGTGATGTCCTTTGCAGGTCATTGCAGTCAAACCCAGGATGATGTTCTAATCAATGTTGCGTTCAGTAGTTTGTCATTACTTTCTGAACCAGAAGCCAACTTTCAAGTCTAGCTGATCGATGTAGGGAATGAACCCAATACCAGCACACAGGACGTTTAATAGCCTGCGAATTTAACCCTTCGGCCACGCTGAACTCTTCTGAAACCCAAATTGTCTGTTAAACCAGGACAATACACTGTAGCAGGATCCAACCAGAAAGGATAAGTCGACTATTGAATTTCGTGCAGAACAAATTAGTAGGACAATGACAAGTCTAGCAGCCAGGTAGGGTATTTACTTGATCCTAGAAAGATTATGCTTATGATTTATGGAGGAAATTGGAGCAAAGTCGCTAGTCACAGGCCCTTCAATAACAACTCCCCATGACGCCTAACGACATAAGTGGAAGACACAACAACAATAACAACAACAACAACAACAACAACAACAACAACAACAAATCTGTGTCGCTGTCACAATTTGTTACTGCATTAAAATAAGCTCCAGTAACGGAAATTGTAATAAACGACAGAATGTAACAGACCAGGTAAACAACTGCTAGAGGTAATCAGTATATCTGTCTGTCTATCTGTCAGTCTGTCTGTCAGTCTGTCTGTAAATCCATCAATCCATCCATCCATTTATCCATATATCCGTCCGTCCGTCTGTCAGTATACTTATCTATCAATGTATATTTCAGTGTATCAACATATCTGTTTCTCCACCTATCCATCTATTTGTTTATTTGTCTGTCTATGCACCAGTGTATCTATGTAATATATGTCTGTTTGTCCATTTGTCTATCTATTTATCATTATGTTTCTCTGTATATCTGTTTGTTCACTTTTCTGTCTTTCTTCTGGCTATCTATCAGTCTATCTATCGTGCTCTCCCAGTCTTTCTGTCTCTGTGTCTGTCTCTTTGTCTGTTTATATTATTGTCTGTCTCTCTGTCTGTCTTTCTCTGTTTGTCACTAACTCTCTCTCTCTCTCTCTCTCTCTCTCTCTCTCTCTCTCTCTCTCTCTCTCTCTCTCTCTCTCTCTCTCACTATATATGCCTCTCTATCTTCTTTGTCCACATCAATGGTTGTCTCTGATGTATGGATGAAGTAACGTATAAAAGAGTAATAGAAGGGCAGAATGTTGACGGGGACTGCGAGCCCAATTCTTAACCCTTTGAAAATAAAGTTGTGTTCGTTCATTCCATCTCTGTATATCTCTGTCTGTCACTCCTATCTCTGCTTTTATGTCTGTGTGTGTCTCTATTTGTCTCTCTATCTGTCTCTGTTTGTCCTTCTATCCGTCAGTCCATCTGTCTGTCTCTTTGTCTGTCTGTCTCAATTGGTTTTCTATTTCTCTGCGTGTGTGACTCTGTGTGTCTCTCTCTATCTGTCTGTATGTCTGTCTGTCTGTCTGTCTGTCTGTCTGTCTGTCTGTCTGTCTGTCTGTCTGCCTATCTGTCTGTCTGTCTGTCTGTCTGTCTGTCTCTCTCTCTCTCTCTCTCTCTCTCTCTCTCTCTCTCTCTCTCTCTCTCTCTCTCTCTGTGTTTCTGTTTCGCTGTCTGTCTGTTTCTCTGCTTCTATTTCTATCTCTGCCAGTCCCACGTCATTCTATCTACATAATCCCCCACATCTCCCTATCACACCCATCAATAAACCCACCTCGACATTCGATATAATCCTTTCCGCTGAGCGTGGAGCTGGCGATGAGTTCCTCGGCCTCATCATGACTCATCCTCTCCCCCATCGTTGTCAGGAAACGTCGGAAGCTGGACACTGCGATCCGCCCACTGCCATTGTTGTCTAGAACCTGCGAGAACATTTCATCGACTGAATTCGCTCTTATTGAACAATGTGCCATTTGAAGTAGCTAAAACATATGCCATTCCCGACTCCTCAAACACAAATTTACCAAACCTTCTGGATTATGAGACATGGATGTTATTTAACATGTACTTGTAGAAATACTGGAGTGGATTATGAGATGTATATGTTACTTAATCTGGACTTGCAGAAATACTGGAATGGATTATGAGACAAATATGTTACTTATCTGGACTTGTAAAAATACCGTATGGTTGATATGGTCAAACTATGAACGTTTTTTTTTCAACACTAACAAGAGCGATACTCGTTAACCAATGTATGGGTGGGTCACGCCGGCCGTGTTTACCGCCTAAAGGATTCCTAGGTACCAATTTTATGCTGGATCGACCTAAGAGCCCGGATCATTTTTGTTTAAATCTCCTTCTAAAGGGCAATTCTAAAGCATAACAACCGGCCCGACAATCCAGTGTGCAAGCTATGACTCCCTTCGGTTCTCTCTCTGTCTGGCTTGTCTATTATTTTGCTACAAAAGTACCCTCTTTTCGACAGTTGCTTTCAGATTAACATCGCAAATGTGGCTGATTCGGTAGCAGAATAGTAGAATTTTTTATATGAGCCTGGGATGGGCCTTAATTATAACTTCTCTTCTGAGGTTCAACGCGGTAGGTGTAATGGGAAAACAACAACATAATTGCTCTATTCCACCTCTTACGATGATACGCAAACTATATGCACTGCATGAAACAATTGATGCCCGCGCAAAAAATAAGGAATAAGGGACGCAGAGTTGTTTCCAAGGCATCAGGGCCAGATTCTATACTGGCCAAGACCTACTAACACGTCCTGGACGATCGTCCTGGGCAACGGGTCTCTTCGGGGTCCTGGCTAACGTAGTAGGATCGCTGATTCTTCCGAAGTCGGAGAGTATCTGCCTGCACGGCGAGGAACCACCAGTCTGCACACCAGTAAGCCGGATATGGGACAACGGATACTCACGCAAACCTCAGTCCGGTATGACATCACACTGATGTTGGACAACAGGATGTCTTCATCCGACATACGGGACTTCGCGCTGGAGTTCACAGCCAGCGGACGCAAGGAAGCAAGCCGCAAGCAATAAGGAATAAGATGATACGACTGGATCACCAATGTGGAGCTCATGAACAGAACTAGACAAGTGCCAGTCAACCAAGAGTGGGTGCTGGTTAGGACATAACCTAAGAGTAGTATTTGTTGTTGTTGTTGTTGTTGTTGCTGTTGCTGTGTTCGCTCGCTTCGACTCAAGCGTCGTCCATACACGTGCTACTATTTCTAATGTACTGGACTTAATTTTGATTGTGAATTAGCTTTCCCTATTACCAGTGTCCCTCGCCATCAGGTGAACCTACTCCGACGTCTGAGATACTTGTAATTTATATCCTCAAGTCAAGGACGGATAGTCAACGTGTTAATCCAACTGACCGGTATAGGGCTTGAACCCGCTACCTCGGCATCAGCACACCGGAAGTTTAAAAGCGGATGCTCTTATCCATTTGGCTCGGCTGACCTCCTGAGAATGGTATAATTAGAAAGGCCTTTGCCGGGAATCCCCGGGGCAAAAGAAATAGAGGAAGATCTGAAAACATATGGAGAAGAAAAGTAGAAACAGATGAATAACTTGGGGAGGACATGGATAGAGCTGCATGGGATTATTAAGTATAAGAAGGATGAAGAGGGTTGTTGGGGGGTCCTATGTACCAATGGATAATAGAGGGCAAAAGAGGAAGAATA
Source organism: Cepaea nemoralis (assembly GCA_014155875.1). Classification (NCBI taxonomy): domain Eukaryota; kingdom Metazoa; phylum Mollusca; class Gastropoda; order Stylommatophora; family Helicidae; genus Cepaea; species Cepaea nemoralis. Next base: position 32,291 of record JACEFZ010011161.1, read on the forward strand.
GTAAATGTGATAAAGAGTGAAAAAAAGAATAGTAAATGTGATAAAGAGTGAAATAAGAATAGTAAATGTGATAACGTGTGAAATAAGAATAGTAAATGTGATAAAGAGTGAAATAACAATAGTAAATATGATAAAGAGTGAAATAAATATAGTAAATGTGATAAAGAGTGAAATAACAATAGTAAATGTGATAAAGAGTGAAAGAAGACGAGAAAGAATATCACACATACCTGAAAAGCAGCAACAATATCTTCTTCAGCATTGTTCCCATAATACACCGCTCCGCGACGGGTGATGTAATCTTCCACTTCCGCAAAGGACAGACTACCGCTTGCTGAAATAAATACACACAGCCGTCATCTTGCTAAGGTACTTCCTTCTTCTTATGTTCCATGCCGTGTGGCATTGGCGATCATATCTGTCAGCAGCTTTTTGTCTCTTGTGCTTCCAATCATCTTATAGTGGTCACAGTGTGGCGTTGGTGATCAAGTATGTCCATGGCATTCTGTCTCTTGTGCTGTCTATCATTTCTGAAACCGATTTTCCTTCATGCCACGATGTCATACTATCCAGCATCTTCTCTCTTGGTATCATCCTGCTTCTCCTCCTCCCCTTTCCACGTGTTTCGTTGTGACGACATAATCTAGCCTTGTCCTGCTCATGAAATGCCCAAAGAATGTAGACTATCTCCATTTGATGTCAGTAACCAGTTTTCTTTGTGAGGTAACTTCTTTTAAGCTATCCATATTGCTGTTTGTATCCGCCCACGGTGGTCTTATCATTCTTCTTCTATAAAACCACATCTCTGCAGATTCCACATAATCCCTCCCTTGTCTGCTAATTGCCAAAGCCTCGTTTCCGTAGATCAGGGCGGGATCAAGTGTCTTATCACACAGAGTGGGCGATGACGCTACAACGTGTCTCACAATCCCTAAATGCGTTGTAAGAATTCATGTTTTCATATTTTCCCATGCCACGAGTAACGGATCTGTTTCTCAACCCTTTAATTCGTCCGGGTTTGCAGTAAGAAATGGGATACCTGTCCTAATGATAGTTTCTCACTCCCCCGCAGAATTAATATGCCGCAGTGACATAGTGGTTAGACCGCTTGTCTGGCAAATTACTGGTCAAAAACTGTCATTTACTGCCAATATAGTACCTTGCGGTGTATGGCAGATTTTCCCAGCTAGGGTACAATTTTATTTCTGCCAGTTTAGCTGGTACCATAATATGCTGGTACTCATAAAATGTTTTTCCCGCGTTTCTATCCTGTTTCAGGATATTGCGGTCAACATCAGCATCTTTCAGCCGTATATTGATTCCTAGGCTAGATTACGCTCATCAGCACGCCACGACTTTCTGAGCGACCGGCTCCATACTCTCATAAGTCACTGGCGCGACTCGAACCACTTCTAATTCTCGTGCGCTCACGTCAACCACGAGAGAATTCGAGGTTAACGGAGAAAGCTGCTAACTCCTCAGCCAAGGAGCCGGCACTCATAATATGTTGGTACTCATAACATATTGGTAGTCATAATATGTTGATACTCATAATATGTTGGTACTCATAATATGTTGGTACTCATAATATGCTGGTACTCATAATATGTTGGTACTCATAATATGTTGGTACTCATAATATGTTGGTAATCATAATATGTTGGTAATCATAATATGTTGGTAGTCATAATATTTTGGTACTCATAATATGTTGGTACTCATAATATGTTGGTAATCATAATATGTTGGTACTCATAATATGTCGGTACTCATAATATGCTGGTACTCATAATATGCTGGTACTCATAATATGCTGGTACTCATAATATGTTGGTAGTCATAATATGTTGGTACTCATAATATGTTGGTACTCATAATATGTTGGTACTCATAATATGTTGGTACTCATAATATGTTGGTACTAATAATATGTTGGTACTCATAATATGTTAGTACTCATAATATGTTGGTACTCATAATATGTTGGTACTCATAATATGTTGGTACTCATAATATTTTGGTACTCATAATATGTCATCTAATCTCATCATGTTCCTCTTGTACCTTGCGGTGTTGAGGTGAAGTATAAACTGCGGGAGAGTGCCCGTTTATGAGCTTCATGTATCGATATGCTCATGGACTCTGTTATTCCCTGCGTCCATCGTTTACGTGGTCCGTCTCTTCCTCTGCTTCCCTGTGGTCTGTACATCATTGCTTGTTGTGGTGTAATCATAATATGCTGGTACTCATAATATGTTGGTACTCATAATATGTCGGTACTCATAATATGTCGGTACTCATAAAAAGCTTGCACTCATAATATGTTCCTTCATTCATCATGTGCAGTGCCGATAAACGTGGATTAACTCAGTGCTATTATCCATAATATCATAATAAGCTTGTACTCATAATATTTTGGTACTCATAATATGCTTCCACTCATAATATGTTGGTACTCATAATACGCTGGTACTCATAATATGATGGTACTCATCACCAGCTTCCGACCCATCCTCATAAACATGGCTAGCAGACCATCTACATAATTTTCTGGGGAGAAAATGCGGCCAGAGAACTAGCCACCTGACCGCTTCTGTTGAATGTCAAGGCCCAGCACTTCACGCCCCAATGGCGGTATCAGCTACAAGACTGCAATTATCTTTTAATTTTAACTCAAGATCTGACCGGAGCCACAGCAATATAACGTTTAGTGCTCTCATTTACTAACTATCTAGTCCGCGATTCAACAACTCAGTAGAGTCTGTGCTTAGTTTTCCTATTAGCATAACTCCGTGGAGGATCCAGTGTCAGTAACTGGGCACAAGAGATGTTTCTGGAGCGGAACTGCTGTTAATGAAGAGAGTTGGTTACTTAACCTCATAATGCCCCGACCTCGTATATTTGACAATTTAACACTTTGTGCGTCCGCGGTAGTATTTGGGACTGCGCTATAAGGTTCCCTTTACATGTCTTCGTGCGCATTTGACATATGTTGCTGTACACATATTTCTATAGGCCCACCTGCGCTAATGTTGCTGTGGTTAGGCTCACACTGGTCGCTTTCACGTCCGCGGACAATTACCTGTAGCCACTTTAGGCTGGGTCGACCAGGGTGATTCAGATTCGAACCTGTTAGCACCGGGTCGGTAGGCGGTAGTCTAGCCACTACGCCATCGTGGCTCCCGATATGGATATACTTTGTTAATGAAAGAGGCCACGGGTGAGACAGAAAGTGTGTGTGTGTGTGTGTGTGTGTGTGAGAGAGAGATGAGAGAGAGTATGTGTAATAGAGAGACAGTGTGTGTGTGTGTGTGTGTGAGAGAGAGAGAGAGTGTGTGTGTGTGTGTGTGTAACAGAGACAATGTGTGTGTGAGAGAGAGACTGTGTGAAAGAAAGAGTGTGTGTGTGAGAGAGAATGTGTGAGGGAGAGAGACAGTATGTGTAATAGAGAGACAGTGTGTGTGTGTGTGTGTGTGTGTGTGAGAGAGAGAGAGGAGAGAGAGAGAGAGTGTAACAGAGACAATGTGTGTGTGAGAGACTGTGTGTAAGAAAGAGTGTGTGTGTGAGAGAGAAAGTGTGAGGGAGAGAGACAGTATGTGTAATAGAGAGACAGTGTGTGTGTGAGAGAGCGAGAGAGAGTGTGTGTAATAGAGACAATGTGTGTGTGTGAGAGTGTGTGTAAGAAAGAGTGTGCGTGAGAGAGAAAGTGTGTGAGAAAGTGTTTGAGAGATATACAGTATGTGTAATAGAGAGACAGTGTGCGTGTGAGAGATAGTGTGTAACAGAGACAATGTGTATTTGTGTGTGTGTGTGTGTGTGTGTGTGTGAGAGAGAGAGAGAGAGAGAGAGAGAGAGAGAGAGAGAGAGAGAGAGAGAGAGAGAGAGAGAGAGAGAGAGAGAGAGAGAATGTTACATTCAATGATGTAATTGAATTGTCTGCCCACGAATAAATAATTATTAATAATAACAATAATATAATCATAACGAAAGTATGAAAGGAAGCAGAAATAGGCACTAATAAATAATGTAGTTTAAATATTAATTGAATTCCTTTACATGATGTCAAATCAACCCCAACATTGATTTGCTGTTTATGATTATCTAGGAACTGTTTCGTTCAGTAGTTTGCCATTGCCAGCACTGTAGTTTAGAGGCAGTAAATTTCAACAATTCAACGACACGCCGAGTGGAGGGTCCAAAAGCAGCTGTAGACGATTTGGAAGCAGACTGCATTGCGTTGACTACTAAGGTATGAACGTCCGTAGTTCAGAAAGCAATGGTAAACGACTGAACTTATACATTCTGAACGCAATAAATCACAAAGAGCCAAAAACGTTAGGATTGATTGCGATGTCATGTAAAAGACATGCAACTAGCTTAGCTTGTCATTGCTTTCTGAACAGCCGTTGCTTATTCTATTGTGGGGAAAATAGTACGAGGGTAAGTTAATAATTAAGTCACAAATGGCTGTGGAAAAATAACTAAATATGATAACAACTTGAAACCAGTTTATTTGCATACATACAGTGTCCCTTTATTTCTCAACATAATTTCCACCAACATTGACAAAGTTATCCCATAGTTTTATCAGTTCTCCCAAACCGGCTGCATAGAACTGCGTGCTCTGTTTTCTGAACCACGTTTTCACTTCACATTCAACTTCGGCGTCATTCCGAAATGTCTCCCGCCAAGGTGGGTTTTCAGTGTTTATGCTGACAAATGTTTGTCCCGTAAAGCGGTGCATAGCTGGGTAGAAAAAGTTACGTGGGCGAGTCAATAAATAAGTCACACAGTTCTGCGGGATGGCAGGCAAATGAGAACAGGGCACGCAGATCTATGCAGTAGGTTTGCGAGAACTGATAAAACTATGGGATAAGTGCATCAGTGTTGGTGGAAATTATCTTGAGAAATAAAGGGACAATGAATGTATACAAATAAACTGGTTTCAAATTGTTATTATATTTAGTTATTCTTCTACAACCATTTGTGACTTACTTATTAACTTACCGTCGTATAATAACATACTAAATAAGTATAGTATAACATATGACTAAATGTTGACTGAGATAGAGTCATATTTGTAGAATATTCATATAAAACACATTTTAAGGGGATCGTGAGTTAGTGTAATATTTGTAGAATATTCATAAAAGACACATTCTAAAGGGAGCATGAGTTAGTGTCATATTTCTAGAATATTCATATAAGACACATTCTAGGGATAAAGTGGTGTAGTGTCATTTTAGTACAATATTCAAATAAGACACATGCTAAATGGAACTTTCCTCTGAACAATAACCCATACGTACCGGTCAACTCGAGTTCATGTCTGGCCTCCTCAAGGTCTTGCTTCGGAGGGGTTCCAGCCTAAGCAGCGGAGTAACTCTCCTAGGTCTCTGACCGGTATCCGACCTGTTGCCGCCTTCGCAAACAAGGCAAACGCTTCCTTCAGTTCCGCTTTCTGTTCGTCTGTCAGTTGAAAATCCTCCTGGCTTTTGGTGACCTAAAAAGGGGGCGATCATAAAATATGGTGAGTAACTGAAACAACAAAATGAAGACAGAATTAAAATGTAAAAATGTAAATAATAATTTCAGGGAAGATAGAAACAGATAAATGCTGCGTGAAAGATCTCAGAATATTATGAACATAATACTACTAGCACTTTGCAGGTTTGACAGACAATAATTTGTTACATTGTGCTTCAATAAAGGCATAATACTATCTGCATAACACAAAACCTGCACTAAATTGTTGAGACCATGTGTTGCCCATACACTATGATCCCCATCTCGGCCTGCCTAGTTTACTTAGAGGAAAGGTAACATTAATACACCTGGAACAAGACAAGCCGCAGCAGCTGCCGGATCAACAAAGCAATACTCTAACTGTCCCCTTGTCGGAGCTTCCATCTTAGACCAGTTGCCGACCAAGAAGAAGAAATATACCGATATTCTACATGACGGGAACATATCAGAAAACTGGCTCATAAACTACGTCGCGTCTCGGAAACTGAAATAATTTGGCCTCACTCAATGCCACAGTGGCTTGGGGAGAACTGATGGAAGTCACGATTCCTGGAAGAAGAAATAGATGTATACCAGCTCTTCGTGTTCCGCTTCCACGCATTTACCTGGAATAATCTTTTGACTATAGGTATAAGTATATGCGTATGGTTGTGTGAGTGTTTGTTAGTGTGTGTGTATGTGTGTGTGTGTGTGTGTGTGTGTGTGTGTGCGCGCGCGCGCGTTGACACGCATCAGTCCATTCAGACTTATAGCATTCCCTTAGTACACACGCAAAGGAGCACCGAGAATGCGTTTCATTATTACCACAATCATACTTGGGTGCACGCTTCAATGCTCTTTGACATTCGCCAATTATGACCAATCTATCACTGGTGCAAACTCATCCATAGAGGCACTCCAGTTTTTACTTTCGATGAACCATCATATCTCCACATTACCTTTACTTGGAATCTTCACTGGACCGTTAACATCCCCTAACCCTGTTCCCATTACGCCATAGACGCTCACGGCTGTCCATATAAGAGTATCAACGCCAAGATTCATGTTAGTATCCCAGCCTGGGATTCTCAGATAAGTACCACATTTTGTTCGTTTTTCATGTTCTTTCCATTATTCTCACTGTTTTCATCTTTCCATTCTTCTCATTTGGTAAATATGCCTTAATGTAATCACTGCAATGTCTTACTCATGTTTACATGTTGTGTTTTGTGTTCACTTATAAAAGACAGTCACCGCAATGTCCTATGTTTTCCGTAATTGTTTTTGTAAGCCTGAATTACTTCGTATTATGAGAAGGTTTCAAAGTAAAACCTTAAAAGTGTGCTACAAATTACAATAACCATGCCACTGTCTTGTAATCTGTTTATATTGTTGTTAAGGATGTCAAGAGTGTTATTCACGTCACATCACGATGCAGACGAACATGGTGATTGATGTCATAAGGACATGCACCATAGAGGAGCAGACTTCTGCTATCCGTTTGTTGATCAGTAAAGGAGTGAAACCTATAGAAATTCATCGGTGACTGAAAGTCCTGTATGATTGGTGATGCATGCCTGTCAGTCGAGTAAGTGTATAATTGGAGCAGGAAGTTACAAAACTTCTGTGACAGACCGGGTCGTTCACACCGAGTAGTGACCAAGAACACTTCTTTCTACAGGAAGACTTGCATTGAACGCAGTGCTGACTACATCAAAAACAGATACATTTGTTCTTTACTTTATTAGAATATATTTATTTTTTTTATAAATTTCAGGTTTTCAGTTTAATCTCCCATGTATTTTATATTGTGTACATTTCCACAGCTTTGCCGCAGTTCCACTAATTTTTTTCACACGCTTACTAAGGAGACTGCCACATGATGATGAGTAGGACAATTATCTTAAATGGTCAGGACTGAAAAATTACAAGGGGATCGAGCTCACTTCCCTGCGGTAGTACCCCACAGACCTCGGCCTAACTCTTAAGACTATCTGCTGAAAGTGTCGCACAGAGCAAGAACTCCGTAGCTACGGCGACGATCCCCAGGGGTCTCAGAAATAAGTCGCATTTGAGAAGCGTAGGATGGAAGTCTGAAAGCGAAGGATGGAAGTATGAAAGCGAAGGAAGGAAGTATTTTATCTTGCCTTAATTTCAATAGGAAACTCTGCCTCTCATATCCTTTGTTGTTGTTGTTTGTCCATCAAGAATGATGATGACCATTCATTTCATCCAGTGAGACTGAAAGTATGGAGCCGTGAGTTCTAAGATGACTGATGAGGCCTATTTTGGCTCGAAATGTTCTTTGACAATGTGGGCAAATAATGCTTGACGTTCCAGAAGGAGGATCTCCAGCAGTGGTTTTTCTGTCCAGCCTTTTCTTCACAGCTCTTGCAGTCCTGGCTGCTTCACAAGTGAATGCACCCTTGCGTAATGATGTACGCCACGAATGTCGGTCTTTGGCAGCAGTCTCCCGGGTGTCATGAAAAATTCCAAAAGCTTTTATATATATTAGGAATGTGTGAAACCAGATGGAGAGGGGCAGCGATCAAGACAGGAGAGGATTGTAAGATTTATTCTGGAGGAGAAGAAAGGCAAAGAGGTGTAGCCAGTATGTTGGATCGTCAAACATCAAATTCTGTTAAAGGATATTGGGCTGTGTCAGACTGAGTTCTACTAGTAAAATTAAACGGAAGGTCTTTTAAAATAAATGTCATTCAAATATATGCTCCAACAAGTGAATGCAGTGAAGAAAGTATAGATGAATTTTATAATGACATGGAGCGTGCTTTGAAGGAATGTAAACAATCAGAAATAAATATTATAATGGATGATTTCAATGCAATTGTGGATATGGGGGAATCCAGACAGCAGGATTAAAAACCAGATAGATTACATCCTGATTAGCAAAAAGGTTAGAAATGCGCTAACAGTCGTAAAAACAGTTCCCAATGCAGACTGTTACAGTGATCACATATTAATTACAGGAACTGAGGGTAAAGTTAAAGAAAGTCAAGTATACAACCGGAAACACTAAATATGATTTGCGTAAAATTGAAAACTAACAAAGAAATGCAAGATAATTTTAACATAGAAGTAAAGAACAATTTTGATATATTGTCTGATCTAGAGATCCTATTTCAAGATATGGATTATCAATGGGAAATGTTGAAGACTTCAATCAGTTTAGCTGCAGAAAAAACTATTCCAAAATTAAATAAAGTGGGTCGTCAGACATGGATGATTGAAGAAATTTTACAGCTAATGGAAACAAGCAGACAGAACAAAACTAACCCTGCCAAATATTAAAGAAATTCACAGAAAAGTCAGAACAGGATGTAAGGAGGAAAAAGAAGCATGGCTCGAGAAAAATTGCATAAAAATTGAAAAACAACACAATAGTAAAAATACCAAACTAATGCACAAAAGAATTCAGAAGTTTACTAATCAAAGAGCACATACATCGGCAGGCTGCCTAAAGACAAAAGATGGAAAAATAATAATAGAAAAAGATCAGATTTTACATACATGGTCTGATTATATGAAAAACCTTTATAATGATAACAGAGAAGAACAGTATGGTATTCAAAATAATAATGAAGGACCATCAATTTTGAAGATGGAGGTTCAGAAAGCTCATAACCATATGAAAACTGGCAAGACCCCCCGGTTCAGACATCATCACAACAGAAATGATTAATGCTTTAGAAGAATACCTAATAGATAAAATTACCAAACTCCTGAATACAATATATGATACGGGAGATATACCTCATGAATTATGTAATTATGTATTTATTGCAATCCCAAAGAAATCAGGGGTCTTGGAATTGAACAATTAGTATAATGAGTCACATCACGAAGAATTTGCTAAGAATTATCATGCAAAGAGTTAGGAAGAAATTATAACCTGAAATAGGCGAGGAACAATGTGGGTTTGTAGAAGGCAAGGGTAAAGTAAATGCTGTGTATATACTGAAATCAGTAATTGAACGTTCTATGGAAGTAAACAAACATCTACACATTTGCTTTATTGACTACACAAAGGCTTTCGATAAAGTGAGACATGTCGACATAAGGATGATTGAAAATCTGCAAATTGATGGGAAAGACCTTAAACTTATATTGGAAACAACAAGCTGCCATAATAATTGATAATGAAATAGGTCAATATCAGCCTATTAAGATAGGTGTGAGACAGGGATGTGTAATGTCTCCAGATCTTTTTTCCCTGTACAGTGAAAATAATTTCAGAAATATAAAAGATGTGGAAGGAATCAACATTGGGGTCGATACATCAATAACATTAGATATGCAGATGATACAGTCTTGATTGCAGACAATGAACAGGACCTGCAACATTTAGTAGATGTGGTTGTTTCACACAGTGAATAACTAGGGTTAAAACTGAATATTAAGAAGACACAGATTATGGTTGTCACTGGAAAGAAGGAAATACCACAATGTGATATACGAGTAAATGGGCATATTCTTAAGCAAGTGAATCGGTATAGTTATCTCGGAACAGTCATAACATCTGATGGGAGATACCTTGAAGAGATTAGAACAAGAATTGCCATTGCGAAGGCAGCCTTTTGCAAGATGAAAAACATACTGACCAATAAAAAGATATCAATTGAAACGAGAAAAACAGTGTTGAAGTGCTACATAGAATCTGTATGGATGTGAAGCGTGGACAATGAGCAGACAAGCTGAAATACAACTGATGGCTGTGGAAATGTGGTTTCTGAGGAAAATGCAAAGAATACAATGGACAAACAGAAAAACCATTGAACAAGTCTTTCAATAAACAAATGAAGATCGTAAACTGATTAGAGTCATTAGACGTAGACAGTCGCAATTGTTTGAGCATGTTATGAGAAGAAATGAATCGGAGAACTTGGTGACAACTGGCAAGATCGAAGGGAAGAGAACAAGGGGAAGACCGAGAAGTTATTACCTGGATGGCTTGGCCACGTGGCATGGTCGATACAGGAACACGGAGCTGATCCACGACTCTGGTGATCGAGTGAGATGGCAAAACATGACCGCCCACGCTTATCGGCATGGCACATGATGGATGGAGTTCGCCATTGCTTTTTGAACAACCGGCACTCATATCATTACTATGAAAACTAGCGCACAGTGGTCTGCCAAATTGCCCACAGCTGTGTTTCGAACGCGGTATACGGATTACGAATTGCGCCCGATACCCCGTCGCCACAGCGACTACATGACATTTAGTCAAAGGGCTGATGCTCGGGTGCCACTTGATCGATAACAACACCAAATACAACAACGCCAGCAACAACAGCAATAACAACAGTTAAAATACTGACTCCACAATCCAACTGCAGAATCTATATTGGAATTACATAAATATTTACAGATGAAAAGTTCGAGTATTTCGAGTTACGACTTTGATCTAAGAATTCCCTCCAGATTCCTCAGTGAGGTTCACTAACTTGAATGAGTTTTGAAAAACTTCCTAATAAAGTGAAGAGCTTTCCATGTAGCGCATCCCCTTTATGTTTGAGCACAAGAGACGTGCTTCAGTATTCAGAGTTTGGCGGACAAAATAAGGGGGAAATGTCTTTTTGTATTTTTTCTTTTTTAAATAAGGGTTCGAGGTTCCCCCAGGAGCAGGACCGTTCGGTAGATTTTCTCCGTATGATGCAAGTGTTCGAAATGCCGCCCCTTAAATGTTTTTTTTTCTTTTCAAAATGCCGCCCCTTAAAGATTTTTAATTATGAATGATTCAAATTGTATTTTGATTTCGCTACTTATGCCACCCTCTTACGGTGCCGCCTGATGCGGCCCCCTCTCTGTATCATGGCACGGCACGGCCCTGCCCAGGGGCGATAGCCGCCCCATCAGGTCCCCACGTCCCCATGTGTATTTCAGATGACCACCTTGACTCGTGGCCCTGGCCAAGCAGCTATACTTTGATTTTAGTCAAAAGGCCAAGAAGAGATGTCTTTAGCAGATTCAGTGCCAAATAAAATATAGGTTTCGACGACTTCGACGAAATAAATCTGGATGGCGCAAAGTGGGAAGTAGCTGTGTGTCACAATTATGACTTAAAAGTTATTAATATGGTAGAATACATGTTGTAGTATCATAATCATCTAGTACCTTGCCAGCTGGCGTGGGTGATCATGTCTCTCCATAAATTACGATCTCCGACGCCAAGAATCAATTCGTGTGTTGACTCCCTTCCGGGTCATGACCCAGGACTGTCAATAATCTTTTCACACTGTTTTCCTATATCTCTCTTTCCGCAAATCTTTCCGGTTTTCACATGTTCCAATTTTGTCTTCTGATAACATAGTCAAAACACGAGGACTGCCTCTTTCTGATGTTTGTAATAAGTTGTATTTGCGACTCAGCTTCCCTTAAAACATCATGATTGCTCTTTTTTGGCTGTCCAAATAATTTTCAGCATTCTTTTATAAAACCAGATCTCCAAGGCTACCAGGGACTTTTTCGCGTGTTGTATTATATATCCAATTAAAGGGGGTTGCTTAGGGGCAGCTATTGTATATAGTCCCATGTCAGATATGGAACGTGGCTTAGGAGAAACAACCATCCCATGTCACTTAAACAAATAAATAGTGCCGTGTGGACACATTGATTACCGAAGTACGATCATAGACCACACTTGTTACAGTACACAACACACGAAGCCTAGTTATGAAGGGAAACTGGTCTTTTTATATTTTAATTTACCGGGACTTTCAGGTCTACCCAGCCTGAAATAGGTACCAGGAACGATGTGGGAAGCAAAGGAGGAAAGCGTTATACATCACTCTCTGAGAAAAATATTTGAGGGGAAATGTGCCCAAAACTCATCTGTCAGAACTGTCATGACTGACTATAGTACCTTGCTGTGTTGGCCAGGGGGTGTGGGGTCTTGAGCCTAGGGAATTAAGGCCGCCTGGCTCGTACAGTCGCCGTGAACTGTGCAGTTTAGAGTTTTCCTTTTGCCTCCGACAGACAAAAAAATCCATCATCTTACTGAGGATTTGAACCTGGCTCTCACTAATGGAAACCCGGTGTTCTAAGCTTCTGGCTAGACGCTCTTCTCAAAACTCACCAAGACCTGTAAAAAGGGCTCTAGACTTCATGACCTAACATCTAGCACGCCCGCCTACCAGCAAGCACACCAGCCTACTGTCTAGCAAGCCCGCCTACCAGCTAGCACGCCGGCCTACCAGCTAGCACGTCCGCCTACCAGCTAGCACGCCCGCCTACCAGCTAGCACGTCAGCCTACCAGCTAGCACGCCCGCCTACCAGCTAGCACGCCCACCTACCAGCTAGCACGCCAGCCTACCAGCTAGCACGCCCGCCTACCAACAAGCACACCTGCCTACTGTCTAGCAAGCCCGCCTAGAAGCTAGCACACCTGCCTACTGACTAGCACGCTCGCCTACTCACTAGGACGCCCGCCTACCAACTAGCACGCCCGCCTACTGACTAGCAATCCCGCCTACCAGCTAGCATGCCCTCCTACCAGCAAGCACACCCGCCTACCAGCAAGCACACCCGCCTACTAGCAAGCACGCCCAACTACCAGCTAGCACGCCCGCCTACCAGCTAGCAAGCCCGCCTACCAGCTAGCACGCCCGCCTACCAGCTAGCACGCCCACCTACCAGTTAGCACACCCGCCTACAAGCTAGCACGCCCACCTATCAGCTAGCACGCCCGCCTACCGACACGGTCATCATATGTTCCACCTCATCGAGGCGGGAATATATTTTACAATTTTAAACTAACATGTTTTCGTTTTATAAACCCAGCTTAACGCTGGTACCAAGACAAGTTTTGGGAAGTCAAAGCCTCCGACCGTATATTGACTTCATCACGAAACGTACCTAAAATAAAACGATGTATACATTGATGTTGGTTGTTTTGTGTGTATGTGTGTTTTAATTCCCCGGTCTCGTCCTCCAGGGACTATTTCCTCATGCGTGTGTGAACATAGCTTAATGAAATTAAGCCGCGCTCGAGTGCTAAACCGCCCTGCTCGTTCAATCGTGATGTTTTAGCTCAACATTCACGTTTACTCGTTTCAACTGAAGTGCACGTTAAGTATCAACCAAGGAATCTAACAATACCAAGGAAACTGCTAGAAGAAAGCTCATAAATAAATTCGCAAGTATTGATTCGCGCGCATAGAAGTAGCAGAAGGAAGTAGAAATTAGAGGACAATAAACACAATGTGCCGTCTCCGTCGCGAAGAAATTACAGGCGCAGTTCGTAATCTCGTATACCACGTTCGAAACACAGATGCGCTGATTTTTTAATGAAATGGTATGGTTGTCGGTCGTTCAGAAAGCAATGGCAAACTATTGAACGTAAACTTGCCCAGCAATCACAACAGCTAAAAAATGCTGGGGTTGACTGCTACGTCCGTAAAGGATATGCAACTAACTTTTAACACAATGTGCAAAGTGAAAGCTAGAGTTACCACATTGGGATTCGAACCTTTTACTCCTAAATGGCGACACCGCCTCGCTGCAAGACAAATGTACTTCCGTGTTTGACTAACTAGTTAGTTAGTTGCATGTCCTATAAAGGATGTCAGAATACAACCCCAGCATCTGTTGGCTATTTGTGATGCACTAGACATTTTTACGTTCAGTAGTGTGCCTTTGCTTTCTGAAGACGGTCGTTCATACCATTAAAATGAACGCAAAGCGGTTTGCTTCCAAATCGCATATACGTGATTTCGAGCCCTCGACTCGGTGTATGAAACACGTTCACTGTCTCTAGACCACAGCGCCGGTAGATGACACTAGACAATGACGACACTATTGGGGTTGGAACGCTTCGCTGGCTTCTGAGGATGGGGACGGAGCGCTTATGGGAATGCCCCGAATGCTGTGATGTCGGTTCCTAATATCAATCAATCAATCAATCAATCAATCAATGACGACAGCGCCTTGCTAAAAGAACAAGTGTACTTTAACCTCGGAGCTTAAGAGATGACAATATCCAGCATGAAGGTGGAATTGGGATCGGCGTGTGCTGCACTCCGATTACTGACAGGTTCTATTCTGCCAGAGCCGTTTTACTATCTGATTCTCTGTAAATGATATAGAAGATCTCACACGGAAGGCTGGTGCATGGGTGCTTTTCGTGGTTACTAGTAATATACTTGAATTTGTATGGATATATTGTCCTGGGTCTCTACTAACATCTAGAGAGATTAACACCGCAATAAAACTGATAATTGTCAAATGTTATATATATATTAAACGCTACTGTATGGCTCGGAAGCATGGATATTGAACAAGCAATGAGAAAGTCGAGTAGAGGCTCTGTAGATGTAGATACACAGAAGAATATGTTGTATTTCATGGAAACATAAACAATCAAATACAGAAGTTCTAGAAAAACTGGGAATGAAAAGAGAGTTGATGAAAGAAATAAAATAGAGGCAAGTGAAATATTTCAGCTACGTTAAAAGACATAAAACTCTTATGAAAACCATACTGGAGGGCAAGGTTGAAGGCAAGCGAGGAAGAGGCAGACAACGATACAAGTGGGAATACGACATCAAGAGAAGAACTGACAGAATGTAGTCAGGGTGAGAGACAGTGTTGGAGATCCATTACAGTCAACCTACATTGTGGAGACGGCACCTGATTGATTGATTGTCCTGGATATGCACGAGTCGATGGCTATTAGAGCTCTGACTGACTGTCTTCTAAAGTGCATTTATGTGGTAAATTATATGATGGGTTATGATACCCAGGGCATGCGAGTGTGAGGAAATAAACAGGCTGTTAGATTGGCTGCTTGCCGCTCATATGTGCGGCGAGCTAGATTATGACAAGAATGAGGTGGTGAATCTTCTCTGGGTACGAGTATAAAGTGAAGCACAGGGCCCACATCCGGAGAGGCCGATTCCACGGGGGTAAGCAGGTTGTCTCGTCGACATTCAACCCTTTGAAGAAAATGCGATTGTACGTTCAATCAGGCTGCTACTTGTGCCTTCAGCAAGGGGACCCTTCGTTGGCTACTGAAGAAAGAGACTTGGCACGTGTGATAATGTCCTGAGTGCAGTAATGTTGAGCCTTGATTTTAAATTTCGCGTTTGGGTAAGTTTCAAATGAAAACATTTTTAGTTGAGCAAATGATTAAAAAAGACATTTTTTTTTTGTCGTTCGCTCGCTTTGAACCCAAGCATAGCCCATGTACGTGCATACTAGTGCACAGGACTGATTTATTTCCATGTGGGTTAGCTGTCCCTATTACCAGTGTCCCTCGCCATCAGGTGAACCCACTCCGACTTCACAGATACTTGTAATTTACGTCCCCAAGTCAAGGGCATGAAGTCAACATTTTAGTCAAACTGACGGAGATGTGTAGTGAGACAACAATGCCCGTACTAAAGGACTATGAATCACATACTGGGACTAGTGCTACAGGTCGACTGCGTGGCCCTGTTAGATTTGTGTCCAGCCACAGTCGACTTCGGTAGTTAGCATCCATGCAGTTCCATCATTGCTGAGGAAGTAGTGCGCTGGTGCGTGAACCCAAAGTGCCTTGATATCGATTTTGTTTACCACTAATACACATCGGTGTGAGTGTGTGAGTGTGTGTGAGTGTGTGAGTATATGGGTGTGTGTAGTGCGTGGTTGTGTTTGAGTGTGGGTGTGTGTGTAGGTGTGTGGATGTGGGTGTGTGTGGGTGTATGTGCGTATTTGTGGCTGTGTGTGGAGTTGTGAGTGTGCATGGGTGCTACTACTACTACTACTACTACTACTACTACTACTACTACTACTACTACTACTACTACTACTACTACTACTACTACTACTACTACTACTACTAATAATAATAATAATAATAATAATAATAAAACCACGACACCACTAATAATACTACAATTACTTTCCATTAGGCTACATTTAATTACGCATTCGGCCATCCCGTTTCCCCCCTCTATCTATAAATACATTCACACGCGCACCCAAATAGAAAGACATGCATATAACAGCACAATCACCGCAAGGACGGCAACAACTTACCGCATTATCCTGCTCCATTGCTTCCTTGCTTGTCTTCTGAGATCTCGTTACCCCAGCTAGAGGACGACGTCCCCACATTTGTCCATTGGCTCTTCACAAATGGCAGATTTATGTTGACAGTCAAGCTTTTCTAACTCTTTGATGTTGTTTGCCAGTGCTGCTGCCCTAACGGAGGAGGGGGTGTGGGGGGGGGGGGGGGTAGCAAACATACACATATATAGTCAGAATACTTGCCAAAGAATGTTATAGGCGCGTTGTATGATGATGGTGGTTTAGGTGGTGGTGGTGGTGGTGGTAGTGGTGGTGATGGTGATTGTGATGGTGGTGGTGGTAGTAGTGGTGGTTATGGTTGTGGCAGTGGTGGTGGTGGTGATTGTGGTAGTGGTGGTGGTGGTGGTGATGTTTGTGGTATTGGTGGTGATGGTGATAATTGTGATAGTGGCAGTGGTGGTGATGGTGGTCGTGGTTGTGGTGGTGATGGTTGTGGTGGTGATGGTTGTGGTGGTGGTGATGGTTGTGATGGTGATGGTTGTGGTGGTGGTTGTGGTGATGATGGTGATGGTTGTGATGGTAATGGTGGTGGTGGTGGTGGTTGCGGTTATGATGGTGATGGTGGTGATGGTGATGTTTGTGGTGGTGATGATGATAATGATCATTTTATTTGTGTTTTAATTTTGCGTTCGCTCGCTTTGAACTCAAGTGTAGTCCATACTCGTGATACTTACTATGTCTAGTGCACAGGACTGATTTGTGTGTGTGTAGATTAGTTTAACTTATTACAAGTACCCCTCGCCATCAGGCAAACACACTCCGACTGTAATTTGCGTCCACAAGTCAAGGACGAGAAGTCAACATTTTAGTCCAACTGACCGGTGTAGTATTTGTACCCGCTACCTCGGCATCAACACACCGGAAGTTTAAGAGCGAGAGCTCTTACCCATTCGGCCTGCTGATCTCTGATTAATATGATAAAAATGATTATGCCGACAACAAAGATGGTGACGATGATGATATGCATTTGCAAATTAAAAAATAAAAAATAATAAATAATCAATCTTATATCCACAGTCAAACGTATATCAAAATTAAAATGTTGCATGTTTTTGCTATCATTTCCTGGTTGATTTTCTAGGCAAATTTTACTTTTAGTAGTTTGCCACTGCTTTCTGAACGAGAAGTGGACAGTTAATGCCGTTTCAGGAGTTGAACAGCATATCGTCATTAGTGTGCCCGAAGTTTCATAGCAAGCAGCCTTGTCCTTTCGGCCTAAGTCTAAAAAACTGTATGAGTAATAATAATAATAATACAAATCAAGAAGACGAAATATATTAATACTGTACGCGATCAGAACATCATCATTATCCAGTGCATTGCCCGCTGGCTTGGGCGATCATGCCTCTCCACAAATTGCGATCTCTGACGCCATGGATAAGTTCGTGTGTAGACTTCCTTCTGTGCCTTGACACAAGATTGTCAAGAATTTTCTCCCTTTGTCTTCCACTGTCTCTCTGTCCACAAATGATCAGCACGTAGAAGAATAAACCACAAGGGTGTAAAAGGCAAGAAGGTCGACTTCATTGCTTTAGGGATTTGTCCCATTTGACACGGTCTCATTCTCCTCAAGACGGCCTGCCGTAGCGTCGCAAAAAGCACGAACTCCGTAACTCCAGCGATGACCTTCCAGAAGTCTCCGAGAAAATTGCACTCTTGAGACGAACAACGGAATAGAAGTCACAATCTTCGGTGTGTGAGACAGATAGCGCAATCCTTCTCCACGGATACTCCCTATGCAGTAGAACATAGGACGAGAGAGCTGACCGATTAGCTAAGGTAGGAACAAAAGAAGAACAACCTGGCGTGCCCATTACATACCACCAAAAGAAAGGAGTGATCAAATCAGTTAGAAAGACACCAAAACCTGCTCAAGACTACCACCTTATAGACAGACCAGAACAATCTATTATTCTTCGCCTCAAAACGTGATACAATAGATTACGCAACCACATGTATACAAGATTCAAGATTGGTGAAACAGCCATGTGCACATGTGGATTGGCGTCGCAGACAGCAGAGCACATACTCCAAGCCTCACAAAATATAACATATCTAGGCAAACCTTCTGGCCTAGAGAGACGACAGTGGAAGATAAACTATATGGACCACTGAGTGTACTAAAAAAAAAAAGACAGTTAAATTCATACAAGAGACAACATTGCAGTTATAAAGTTTCAAGCGAACGTAAGAATAAGAAGAGCATTAGTTCACAGTCAGTGTCAAGTCTCGGTATTTCCAATAGTTTGGTCATTCTAAACCTCACAATGGTTAGTAAACAACAGTAATGGGAGCCATGGTCGACTGGTCGGTCCAGTCTAAAGTGCGTACCAGGAAATGTCTTGGAGAATGAAAGCGGCAGATATGATATTGATCACATCACAAATCGATTGCCGATTGATCTAAGATATGAGGCTAGCACGACATATTAAGTCTCCTCATGGAGTGAAAAAAGAGGTCATTTCTTACTTGTATAAATTCCTACTCTTTCATCCTAGCATAAGACTCACCTCCACTATTTCCTCGTCGCTTGTTAATTTCTTAGACAGAACAGTTTCTTTAGGTTTGCTGGTCTATGCACGACGGTTTACTATAAACCGAATGACTCGCATGCATTCCTTCTCTATACCTCCTCCCATCCTCCCTCTTGCAAGGATTCCATTCCTTTCTCACAACTGTTATGTCTCCGACGGCTTTGTCATGATAATAACGACTTCCGTCAAAAACCCCACGAAATGTTGGATTTCTTCCGCCTTCGAGAATGTTCTGTTTACAGCTCTTCACCGCTGCCAGTCTATTAGTCGTGCGGAGGCTCTCTCTTCCAGGCTGAAACCACGTAATAATAGACCTTTCTCTCACTTACCTACCATCCTCATAATATTGCTGCTCCAGGCAGACACGGTCACTCGCGTTGTCTTCTCAGAGGCCCCACTTGTGGCATACAGGCGGGATCGTAACCTGAGGTATGTGCTGGTCCATAGCACTCTATCCCAATCCCACCAGTCTCTTCCTGGCACGACTGCATGCCTTCGATCTCGTTGTAAGACCTGTCCATATGTCCTTCAAACCACAAGTCTGCCTTTCCCAAGACTACTTTCCACATCCAGGAGGGTTTCTCATGTACGAGTCGCAACGTTATCTATGCGATCATCTGCACACATTGCGACATGAGGTATCTTGGGGTGACAGGCGTTCGTCTTGCGGACAGATTTAGACAACACCTATCTGATATCAACAGTGGTGCCCAGAAGCCGGTACCCCCACACTTTAACAGTTCCGACCACTGTGGAGTTGCCGACATACGAGTTACGGCGATACAATTGTGCACATCTCACGAACGCGATCGCAAGACATTGGAAAACCGTCTTATCTTCCAGTTGGGTTCACTCTCTCCTCACGGCCTCAATGTCCAACACAGTTTTATTTAAGTCCGTAACACCCTTTGTCCCCCCCCCCCCCCATCCCCGTAGTCGTATAGTTCACTTACAAGCCAGTTGCATGTCCTTCACAGGACGTAGTAGTCAACACCAGCATTATCTGTGCCTTTTGTGACTTCCCGGTTAGTTTACGTGCGGTCGCTTCTCATTGCGTTCTGAACAACCGTCACTTGCGCTATGTTATGATGGCAAACGCTTGGTGGTCTGCATCCAGATCGCCCACATCTGCGTTTCGAGCTTGGTGTGCGGAATTGCGAACTGCATCCGTTACATCGCCACAGAGCCCGCTACAGTGCTCTACATATCCTTGTATATCCGTTACATCGCCACAGAGCCAGCTACAGTGCTCTACATATCCTTGTATATCCGTTACATCGCCACAGAGTCAGCTACAGTGCTCTACATATCCTTGTATATCCGTTACATCGCCACAGAGTCAGCTACAGTGCTCTACATATCCTTGTATATCCGTTACATCGCCACAGAGTCCGCTACAGTGCTCTACATATCCTTGTATATCCGTTACATCGCCACAGAGCCCGCTACAGTGCTCTACATATCCTTGTATATCCGTTACATCGCCACAGAGCCCGCTACAGTGCTCTACATATCCTTGTATATCCGTTACATCGCCACAGAGCCAGCTACAGTGCTCTACATATCCTTGTATATCCGTTACATCGCCACAGAGTCAGCTACAGTGCTCCTACATATCCTTGTATATCCGTTACATCGCCACAGAGCCAGCTACAGTGCTCTACATATCCTTGTATATCCGTTACATCGCCACAGAGCCAGCTACAGTGCTCTACATATCCTTGTATATCCGTTACATCGCCACAGAGCCAGCTACAGTGCTCTACATATCCTTGTATATCCGTTACATCGCCACAGAGCCAGCTACAGTGCTCTACATATCCTTGTATATCCGTTACATCGCCACAGAGTCAGCTACAGTGCTCTACATATCCTTGTATATCCGTTACATCGCCACAGAGTCCAGCTACAGTGCTCTACATATCCTTGTATATCCGTTACATCGCCACAGAGTCAGCTACAGTGCTCTACATATCCTTGTATATCCGTTACATCGCCACAGAGTCAGCTACAGTGCTCTACATATCCTTGTATATCCGTTACATCGCCACAGAGTCAGCTACAGTGCTCTACATATCCTTGTATATCCGTTACATCGCCACAGAGTCGCTACAGTGCTCTACATATCCTTGTATATCCGTTACATCGCCACAGAGTCAGCTACAGTGCTCTACATATCCTTGTATATCCGTTACATCGCCACAGAGTCAGCTACAGTGCTCTACATATCCTTGTATATCCGTTACATCGCCACAGAGTCCAGCTACAGTGCTCTACATATCCTTGTATATCCGTTACATCGCCACAGAGTCAGCTACAGTGCTCTACATATCCTTGTATATCCGTTACATCGCCACAGAGTCAGCTACAGTGCTCTACATATCCTTGTATATCCGTTACATCGCCACAGAGTCCAGCTACAGTGCTCTACATATCCTTGTATATCCGTTACATCGCCACAGAGTCAGCTACAGTGCTCTACATATCCTTGTATATCCGTTACATCGCCACAGAGTCAGCTACAGTGCTCTACATATCCTTGTATATCCGTTACATCGCCACAGAGTCAGCTACAGTGCTCTACATATCCTTGTATATCCGTTACATCGCCACAGAGTCAGCTACAGTGCTCTACATATCCTTGTATATCCGTTACATCGCCACAGAGTCAGCTACAGTGCTCTACATATCCTTGTATATCCGTTACATCGCCACAGAGCCAGCTACAGTGCTCTACATATCCTTGTATATCCGTTACATCGCCACAGAGCCAGCTACAGTGCTCTACATATCCTTGTATATCCGTTACATCGCCACAGAGCCAGCTACAGTGCTCTACATATCCATATTTTTCCATGGGCCGCTCCCCATACCCCCCCCCCCAGCGCGGGTTCCCTCACCGGTTGTCTTAGCCAATCACCGAGCTTCTGGTTGTACTGACCTTTAGTCAGTTGACCCCGTTAACCACGACATCCGATTTATTCCATCCACGGATAGCCGTGTATTTGATAGTCTATTTTTGTTTGTTTGTTCTGTGCTGACGAAGGCTTTGGCCGCAACTTCCATTTTGTTTTTGGCAGTTGTGCTTTGGTAAAGCGCACAATCTACTTCTCGTTTTTCAGTGATTCCTTCATTACTCTGTAGCCGGCTCTGTAACATGGGGTTACGGACGCAGTTCGTAATATCGCATACCCGCGTTCGAAACACAGCTGTGGGAGATGTAGCAGCAGACCGCCTTGTGTTGGGTTGTTACGAAATGGTATGGGTGCCGGTCGTTCAGAAAACAATGACAAACTACTGAACGTAAAATTGCTAAGAGATCACAACAGCAAAAAAAAAAAAAATAATGCTGCTGTTGACTGCCACGTTCTGTAGAGGATGTGCAACTAACATCAACAACAACTGTATACACCGTCATCATCATCCTGAAGGAAGTACTTAGCAGAAAGATAGCAGGTTTGTGTGGCTCCTGGGAAACAGTGAGAGATAACACACACGGACACAGTGTACATACCTTACAACGAACGCAATTCTAGCAAACGGAAATCACAGTGTTAAAATAACCATGATAATTATAACGTAAAAATAAGTTACATCACAACACAACGAATTGAAGTTTCCATCTTAATCATTTTCATCAGGAACAACACAAACAGATCAAAAGAAAAACGTGAAATTATAAAATTTTATTAAAAATTAAAACGTAAACAGAAGAAATATTGGCATTAAACCTTGTTAGGTCATTGCACATGCGCCATGTCTAGGAAGGCTGCGCAGAAGTTCAGTTGTGAAAATGCCAAATCTGTATTCTCTTTCTTACATTCGCATTCAGTGATAGTGACTGATTGCATAAGATACGTTTCATTCTCTGAAACACATCTTTTACTTGACATATTCTACTCTTAATCTCTGTCGTGCATCTTCCATCTGACGTTAATCTTGTCCCCAGGCACTGTTACACATACATAAGATTAATGTACGTCACACACACGAAAGATTATTGTATTGCACACATACATAACTAGATTGCTCTGCGCAGTGGCCATTGAAGAAAAAAAAAACACCACAGTTCGCTGATAATAATCAGTAATTGTATCTGTGTGTCATGATTAAACAGCCTGGATAATCGATTATTGACGACGCTTTTGCTCAACGGAAACTATTCGTTTACCAAATCCTTGCAGATTCAATATAAAGGCTTGCGAGATCGGTGGGAAAATCGACATTCTTGTCACAACGTCTGGGCAAAATTGAAAACACTGTCGAACTCATTTCCTCACGTACTTTGATGGTTGTTTCTGTCCTTGGGGGCTTGAAAAGATAAATTTGTTACGCCAAAGAAGTGTTTCTGGGTGTTTAAACCATACGCTATCTTTTGTAAGTGGCGTTTTCTAGGTTGGGTCGCATCAAACTCGCCTGCTTCTGTGGGTAGTGATGGCAATGGTATTGATCCTGCAATCAAGCGTTGTGTATTTGTGTGTCTATATGTATGTCGTTACGGGAGTCTTCGTGGCGAAGTGGTCAAGCCGTTTAACTCGGGCTCCGAAGGTTGTGGGTTCGATTCCGGGCCACGTCCTTCGGTTTACGAGTTAAATGTTTCGGAGACTCCTGTGGGTCGTGGCTAGAGCTACGGAGTTCGTGCTTTGTGCGATGCGGAAAGAGACCGAGCCATATGGAATAAAACCCGGTGCAATGAAGTCGACCATATCGACTTTTAAGCGACTTTTTATATCGTTACACATTACCCCTAGCTTGTTCAACTACAGAAGAAAAGTTATATTAGGGTACATGGCCTGGCTCAGATTAAAAATCATGTGACCGAGTCTGCCACAAATTGGATATTAATTTAAAGGATTTTGTTGTCCAAAGAGGGTGTGTCTCCGTATGTATTTATGTATGTCTGTATGTGTGCGTCCGTACATATTTATGTGAATGTATGTCGGTAATTTTTCCGTTACCCCTATCCCGGTTAACTTCATAATCAAAGTTATAATTAGGGCCAATCCCAGCCTCAGATTAATAATCCTATGACCAAACCAGCCATATTTCAGAAATTAATTTGAAAGGGATTGCTGTCCATAGGATGTAATGGCTAGTGATCTGTATGTGTGTCTCCGTACATGTTTATGTGTCTGTTTGCGCGTCTATGTACATATTTATGTGTCTGTATGTATGTCTCTGTACATGTTTATGTGTCTGTATGTGTGTCTCCGAACATATTTATGTGTCGGCATGTCAGTAATTTGTCGGGTACACCTACCCCGTTCAACGTCATAATCGAAGTTATAATTTGGGCCCATCCCGATGTGTGTCTCCCCACATATTTATGTGTCTGTATGTGTGTTTTCGTACATGTTCATATGTCTGTATGTATGCCTCTGTATGTGTGTCTCCGTACATGTTTATGTGTCTGTATGTGTGCCTCTGTATGTGTCTGTATGTGTGTCTCCGTACATTTTTATGTGTCTGTAAGTGTGTCTCCGTACATATTTATGTGTCTATATGTGTGTCTCCGTACATGCTTATGTGTCTATATGTGTGTCTCCATACATGTTTATGTGTCTGTATGTGTGTCTCGATACATGTTTATGTGTCTGTATATGTGACTTCGTACATGTTTATGTCTCGCATATCAGTCTAAACTTGGTATTATTCTACTGTAAGTTTAAAGATGAGCAGAAAAGAAGAAACATGGACAATGATCAGACAAGCTGAAAAACATCTAATGGCAGTGGAAATGTGGTTTCTGAGGAAAATCCAAAGAATACCGTGGATAGACAGAAACAGTATTAGTGTCAGCGTCCCAGGAGTATGAAAGAGAGGACATATGACAGGGACGGAACATAGGTATAGCATGGGTAGAGTAGACAGGACATAGGGTTTATAGACAGGACAGGGTCCTTGAATGACAGCCCAACCTTGGACTGGACGACCTGAGACACCAGCCATCAACAGACGGTTGAAGGACAGGACGATATCCAGAATACCGAGACATCCTACTTAGCACGACTATTACGGACGACACGAGGTCAAGTACCACGTGACCACAGACCGAGGGAAGAAACGAACAGACTGGACTAGACTGTGGTTGAGGAAGGATGTGTTTGGATATTTGTGAGAGAGAGTGTACTGAATACCTGAGACAAGAGTTTGCTAATGCTGAGAGAGTGTGGCATTGAATAGCCTGTGCGCTAGTATGTGAGATAACCTGCGATACGAGAGCGCACGAGTGCACTGCTGAGTATTGTATTGTATTTCGCCATAAATTGTTATAAACGTAACTTGTGATTAACGTAGAACATATTCACGTTAATAAATACCTTATACATGTACACTGTGTTGACAGATTCTTTACGCATGTATCCATTTCTGTCATAACCAAGACTAACCAGCTACTGAAACGTTGACAATTAGTATTATTAGAGTAATTAGACATAGACCGTCACGATGTTTTTGTCACGGTGTGAGAAGAAATAAACTAGAGAACTTGGTGACAACTGGCACCATTTAGAGGAAAAGAACAAGAAGAAGGCAGAGAGCTAAATATGGCATGGCCACATGACATAATCGAGACAAAAACACAGAGCTGAACTACGACTCTGGTGATCGTGTGAGATAGTGAAACATCACCGCTCGCGTTTATCGACGCGGCACATAATGATGATGAGAAACAAAAGAAAAGGTATCTTTCCTACCAAGTAGATTATTGACTTTAACATCACCGCAATCGCTGGACACGGGACAGTCTCGAAGATGATAACTGTTCTTGAGTCGATATCGAGGGTATGTACTACATGTGTGGGCACATTGTTGAATTGGTTAGGACCTTACGCTTACAATGGTAGGGATGCGATCAATGTCAGCTCCGATGTTCGCTATGGAAGGGTAGAACGGTTATCTATTTGTTCCATGGCACTCTGACTGCAAACTGTGATGGTCCTAACCTAACACTTCATGTATCCAGACCGGGTTCCTGCTGCGGGACTTGTTTGCTGTTGTATTGGAGAAAGAAATGTTTCACTTCAGAGGTCACAGATTGGGAGAACTGGATGGATTTTCTGCCCTATTAATACGGGAGTGCGGAGGAGTGAACAGGTTGATAGGGAATTCAACTCTCGGTGGTAGATTACAAGTGAGAGGTGGTGAATCAATATTTCCAATGTCTTTTGTTCACTTTGCCCTATAATATCTATATCATCTGCATAAACCAAGCAGCTTGGATGTTCTTCCAATATCACATTCCTCCTTTACTTTCCTTACAAAAATGTGTTGGGAAGTAAAAATTGGCCTGTGTGATACGAGCCACATTAACCACCGAATGCCGAATGTTCTATAAAAATATGGGTTTAGTACCATATGACCAATGCATCTTAGTGCATGGAAGAGGGTCCTTACAGTAAAAGCGTTACTAATGAAACCGACTGCAGTCCATTCCACTCAAAGTGTTTCAATGGTATGGTCAGATTAGAAGGTCTTTGTACCTCTATAAGTGTCTTAGCTGACGGTTTATTTTCTGCTAGGGGGCTTCACGTGAAAACCTTAAATTTTGTTAAAATTTAGTCTGGAAAAGTAAATAATAAATGTTTCATTTTTCGAAGTAGTCACCACTACGTACAAGGCACTTTCTCCAGCGCCGATAAAGTGCTTGGATTCCTGTAGGAAAAAAAATTCACTTCGTCGCGTGTATAACCACTCATGCACCACCTGCTGTAACACTTAATGGGACCAAAAAGCTTTGAAACTTCCTACTCCACTTACACACTTGCTGGACTGACAGGTCAGGTATCATAATACTGCACCTACATTCATCTATGAATGTATATAGGTTTTCACCCTTCACTGATCACAAAATTTTATAGCAGAACCCTGCTTCCCTTTGGTTCAATTCAAAAGTGGGACGGCCATTTTTTAATCTGTCCTTATGACGTCACCGTGTTAGTCTTAGTCTGCACCGTGATGTCACGTGCTTAATACTCTTGACACCCTTAACAACACTACTGAAAGATTACAAGACAGTGGCACGGTTATCGTAATATCTGTCACACTTTAAGGTTTCATTAGAAGATACAGCGGTCGGCCGCGAATATCCAGTAAGCGGTAGTGGAACAAGACAAATGAGACTTAGTTTGTGTATTGAGCTGTAGAAACAAAGTAAACAACCCTTATACCAGCACTGAGACAAATTGGGTATATGGGTCATATCACCCTTATACCAGCACTGAGACAAATTGGGTATATGGTCATATCACCCTTATACCAGCACTGAGACAAATTGGGTGATATGGTCATATCACCCTTTTACCAGCACTGAGACAAATTGGGTATTGGTCATATCACCCTTATACCAGCACTGAGACAAATTGGGTATATTTTCATACACCCCTTTTACCAGAATGAGACAAATTGGGATATGGGCATATCACCCTTATACACATTTTGACAAATTTGGGGATAGGTCATTCACCCTTATACCACCTGAGACAATGGGTATATGGTCATATACCCTTATACCAGCACTGAGACAAATTGGGTATATGGTCATTCACCTTATCAGCACTGAGACAAATTGGGTATGGGCATATAACCCCTTTACCCCAAAGAAAAACAAATTGGGTAATGGTCATATCACCCTTTTACCAGCAGAGACAAATTGGGTATAGGGCTTTCCCCCATACGCACTGAGACAAAAAGGGGTTTTTATGGTCATATCACCCCTTTTTAAAAAGAATGGACAAATTGGGTATATGGTTTATATAAAACCCTTTTCCGCACTGAGACAAATTGGGGGATATGGTTTTTCACCCTTATACCCGCACTGAGACAAAGGGTATATGGTCATTTTCACCCCTTTTAACCAGCAAAAATTGGACACCCTTTGCCCCAAAGGGAAGGAACCCCTTATCTGAGACAAATTTGGGGATATGGTCATATACCCTATACCCACTGAGACAAATTGGGTATTGTCATATACCCTTTATACCAGAATGAACAAATTGGGTATATGGTTATATACCCTTATACCAAAGGAAAAAAGGGAAGGCCCCAACCCGAGAAAAATTGGGTATATGGTCATATCACCCTTATACCAGAATGAGACAAATTGGGTATATGGTCTATCACACCCTTATTTACCAGAATGAGACAAATTGGGTATATGGTCATAGCACACCCTTATACCAGCAAGAGACAAATTGGGTATACTGGTCATATCACCCTTATACCAGCACTGAGACAAATTGGGTATATGGTCATATCACCCTTATACCAGCACTGAGACAAATTGGGTATATGGTCATATCACCCTTATACCAGCACTGAGACAAATTGGGTATATGGTCATATCACCCTTATACCAGAATGAGACAAATTGGGTATATGGTCATATCACCCTTATACCAGAATGAGACAAATTGGGTATATGGTCATATCACCCTTATACCAGCACTGAGACAAATTGGGTATATGGTCATATCACCCTTATACCAGCACTGAGGACAAATTGGGTATATGGTCATATCACCCTTATACCAGAATGAGACAAATTGGGTATATGGTCATATCATCATCTCATCTTATTCCTCTGTACCTTGCTGTGGCGAGGTGATGCATAAACAGCGGAAGAGTGCCTGTTTATGGGCTTCATATATCGAGGAAACCCCGCAACACCTCTCGGTCCTCTGTTGCCTTGAGAAATAAGTCTCTTTAGATATCTTCATCATGTTCCATGCCGATATGTTTCTCGGAAACTCCAGGGGGTCGTCAAAGGAGCTACAGAGCCCGTGCTTTATGCGAGCTTTCGGCAGACAGCCCTGCAGAAAGAGACCGAGCCATATGAGACAAAACCCGGTGCAATGAGGTCCATACTGTTACACTTCTAAACCATTTAAAACCATTTATGTTCTCCTAATGTTTATGCCATGAAGATGATTACACTTGTAGTATGCTCCTCGAGACTACTTTATTTATAGATAATTAGTATTCTTTTATACAGGCCATAAGAAAAGTAAAGAAGAAAAGGAACAATTTTTCACACCTATTGGGGTTTGGGTATATGCCGTTGCTTCATATTTTATACAGATCTGTACTCTGCGGTGTGATCTTAGCACGCCTGCCGCCGTTTATTTCGTAGAAAAATTCCAGGTACTCATTTTCAGGCTGGGTCAAACTGGGTGCCGAGGTCAGCGAAGAACACTGCATTAAGGCGGATTCGAACAACGCGATTACCGGTCGGCAGGCAAGCATGCTAGCCATGTGTTACCGCGGCTTTCACATTGAGCCCGGTGTCAAGAGGTGAGAGAAGTGGCTGGGGGTTCATAGTCAAAGCTAATGGTCGACGTTTGGTGCAGGAGAACCTGAACATAGGATACCACAACATCCAGTTTAAGAATGGAAGTGGAGGCAGTCACTGCGGCTCTCCGCTGGATGGAGAATACGACACACACACACACACACACACACACACACACACACACACAGCACACACACAACACACAACACATCGTGATTGTAACTGACTCAGAAAGCATGCTGACGAGGTGAGGACGGCAGGCTTCGTGCGGAGTGGCTTGCTTCGCTACGGAGGGTCACGGGTTGACAAGTATCGCCTGGATCTTTTCTCCATGGCATGCCGGTGTGCTGAGAACGAACAGGCGAACATACTGGCTGACTCTGCAAAACTGGGTGAAGTATTGATACATGACAAGGCAGACGTGGTTGCGGCCTTGTAGGAGCACGTGTACACCACGGAGAATCAATTGATTACCATGGTCTGGTAAGAATGAGACAGCGGGGAGTGACGAGAGGATCTGGCCGAAGCTCGACGCTCAGAGGAAAGGCGAGACGGACATATAATCAGATTGCTACTGGTACTATTGGTGTTGGAACTCTTCGCTGGCTGCTGAGGATGGGGATGGAGCGTTTATGGGAATGCCCCGAATGCTGTGATGTCGGTTCTCAAAACAATCAATCAATCAATCAATCACATTGAGCCCATATAGTCTGGACCAGTGGTTCTCAACCGGTGGGGAAGTCCCCCCCCCCTTTTTTTTCATCCCGGGGGGGGGGGGGGGGGGGGTAGGGTTTCCAGGGGGAATTAAGACCATAGATTGGCAGACTCAAACTGGCTTCAGGACCACAAAACGTGATCGTCCCCCTTTCTTTAATTGTGTGTGTGTGTGTGTGTGTGTGTGTGTGTGTGTGTGTGTGTGTGTGTGTGTGTGTATATATATATAAAGGGGGAATGACATTCTGAACATATGGTGAAAGGGTGCGTGGGCCAAAGACCACATGTGTCAAACTCAAGGCCCGCGGGCCACATCAGGCCCGGCGTACAATCATATCAGGCCCGAGGGGTTTCAACCGACGTACACATATATTCGGCCCGAGAGAGAACTTAGCTTACTTCGCGCCGAGTTGATACGGCGCTTTATTGACTTTGAAGCACAGAAAAGTAAGTTCGAGCTGTTTCATAATCCATTTGCTATAGATGTGGAAACTGCACCTGTAAATTTGCAGATGGAATTAATAGAGCTGCAGTGTAATGGGACACTAAAGGCAAAGTACGACACTGTGGGGCCTGCAGAGTTCACTCGTTTCATAACAGAAGAGATGCCCCGGCTTCGTCTACATGTGGCTCGAACCTTGAGCATGTTTGGTAGCACATATCTATGTGAGCAGCTGTTTTCTGTGATGAAGATTAACTAAACATCACACAGGAGTCGTCTCATTGGTGAACACTTGCAGTCCATCATGAGAATCTCAATGACACAAAACATTACTCCCAACATAAACGAACTTGTAGCCAAGAAAAGATGCCAAATATCGTGCTCTGACAAATTGACATAAGAGTGAAAATGTGTATACCAATGATTTTTTATTATTAAAACTTGTTTCTGTTTTAATTTATATTAATGTTTAAAAAAGGTTTCATTTTCGGCTTATTGAATGTGTATCCTGTTTGGCCCGCAACCTTACAGGGTGATTTGAGTTTTGGCCCCGCTGAGTGATTGAGTTTGACACCACTGCTCTCGACAAACGGCTATTACTGGAGACTGTGTAATGTACACATGTATTGATTAGCCGCTGCACTAATCACTAAGCTGAGCCAACAAACTAATCACCAAACCAATCGACGAACCAGCGAACTGACTAATTTTTAAGTAATCAAATAACCAACTAACTAACACACTAATCAATAAACCAATCAACTAATTAATTGACAAACTATCTAATTAGCTAATTAAATAACTAATTAACAAACTCGATAACTATGTAACAAACTAACTAACCAACTAACTAATTAACCAAGCAGATAACAAACTAACTAACTAATCCACTAATTACCCAACCAAATAGCAAACTAACTAACCAACAAACTAATTAACCAACCAGATAACAAACTAACTAACCAACCAACTAATTAACAAGTCATATAACTAACAAAGTAATTAACCAAACAACTAATTAACCAACCAGATAACTAACTAACTAACTATCTAACTAACTAACTAACTAACCAACACATAACTAACCAAACAGATAACTAACTAACTAAGTAACCAATCAACTAAATAATAAACTAATAAACTAACAAACTAATTAATTACCTAACCATCTAATCAACAAACTAACAACCTTATCTAACAAACTAACAAAAACACTAACTAACTAGCCAACCAGACAACTTACCAACCAACTAATTAGCTATCCAACACAGTAAGCTTAGTCTTACTTATTCCACTCCCCCTTCCCCAATCTACCTCTATTTATTAATAGTAGTAGTACTAGTAGTAGTAACAACAGCAGCAGTAGTAGTAGTAGTAGTAGTAGTAGTAGTAGTAGTAGTAGTAGTAGTAGTAGTAGTAGTAGTAGTAGTAGTAGTAGTAGTAGTAGTTTTCAATAATCCGACGCATGTGCACATCCTTGTAATCATCCACCTTGGTCACCCATACCCGACCGTCGCCATCTTTGGCCTATTTATTAACTACCCTCATCTTATCTCCGTGGCGAAGGTGTTACGGGCTCAATTCGCAATCACACATACCGCGTTTGAAACAAGCGGCGGGCAATTTAAATAACCAACTAACCAATTAACTAACTAAATAGTTAACTGACTGACTAACTAACTAATTAACTAACTAACTAACTAATTAACTAACTAACTAACTAACTAACTAACTAACTAACAGTTTAACTAACTATAACTAACTAACTAGCTAACTAACCAGATAACTAACTAACTAACTATCTAACCAGTTTAAATAACTAACTAACTAACTAACTAACTAACTAACTGACTGTCTGACTAACTAACTAACTAACTAACTAGTTAACTAACTAACCAGTTAACTAACTGACTAACCAGATAACTAACTAACTAACTGACTAACCAGTTAATTAACTAACTAACCAGTTAATTAACTAACTAACTAACTAACCAGTTAATTAACTAACTAACCAGTTAATTAACTAACTAACTAACTAACCAGTTAATTAACTAACTAACCAGTTAATTAACTAACTAACTAACTAACCAGTTAATTAACTAACTAACTAACCAGTTACCTAACTGACTAACCAGTTAACTAACTAACTAACTAACCAGTTAATTAACTAACTAACTAACTAACCAGTTAATTAACTAACTAACTAACCAGAAAACTAACTAACTAACCAGTTAACTAACTAACTAACCAGTTAACTAACTAACTAACTAACCAGTTAACTAACTAACCAGTTAACTAACTAACTAACTAACTAACCAGTTAACTAACTAACTAACTAACCAGTTAACTAACTAACTAACTACCTAATCAGTTAACTAACTAACTAACCAGTTAACTAACTAACTAACTAACCAATTAACTAACTAACTAACCAATTAACTAACTAACTAACCAGTTAACTAATTAACTAACTAACTAACTAACCAGTTAACTAACTAACTAACCAGTTAATTAACTAACTAACCAGTTAATTAACTAACTAACCAGTTAATTAATTGACCAGTTAACTAACTAACTAACTAACTAGTTAACTAACTAACTAACTAACCAGTTAACTAACTAACTAACCAGTTAACTAACTAACTAACCAGTTAATTAACTGACCAGTTAACTAACTAACTAACTAGCTAACTATGTAATCAGTTAACTATCTAGTTAACTAATTAACCAGTTAACTAACTAAGCAGTTAACTATCTATCTAGGTAACTAAATAACCAAGTAGTTTACAAACATGCTAGCTAATAAACACATTAACTAATTAATCCATCAATTGCATCAAAACAAATCAATTGCATAACTAGCTAACCAACCAATTAACTAAACAACAATTTTCTAATTTACTGAAAAATTAATTAATTAAAAAAGTTAGTTGCACATCCTTACAGGACGTTGCAGTCAACCCTGGCATTCTCCTGGCTGTTCGTGATGTATTGGCAAGTTTACGTTCAGTAAGTAGTTTGCCATTGCTTTCTGAACGATCGGCACCAATACCATTTCATTAAAAAAAAAAACAATGTAAGGCGGTCTGCTGCCAAATCGTACAAAGCTGTGTTTCGAACGCGGGTATGCGGGATAAAGAACTGCGTCCGAAAACCATCGCCACGGAGCCGGCAATTAATCAACCAATTATTTAACTAATACACTGTTAAGTAACTAATAAGCATGAATAACTAATTTATTAAATAGCTAACTACTCAACTAATTTATTGGCTGACTAGCTAATTAACTAACTAATTAATTAACTAAGAAAAATAATTTACTATTTGACTGACTGACAAATTAACTAAATAAATAAATAAGCAATTATCAAACTAGCTAATCAATTAACTATCTAATTAATTAGCAAAGAAGCCAACTAACTAATTAAATAACAAACTGCAACTAGTAGACTAATTAATGAAACTAACTAAACTAACAAATTAAGCTAACTAACTAAGCTGTTTCCGTATCGTCTTCAGAAAGATGTTTATTCATATACTTTTCTATACGTATTTATATACTGTTCTATCGAACACTGTTCGCCGTATACATTCTTATGAATGAGCCGCCATGAACAAGTACACTGGCCTGTCTCCCTGTTTGTATAGGGGTCAAATCATTCATTCTTTCCTGACCACTTCCGAAAATAAATATTACTATTTGAAGCATCACTGGTGCTGTGAAGTTCGTGCACCGCTCTGAGATTCTCCTCCTGTGATCTATGGGCGAAGACCTTATCACCAATGGCGGTATTCGTATGCAATGCCAGTAGTCCGTACCTAAAGAAATGTAAGCCAAAAACTACCCTGGAAGCGCTGTGACATAGTGGCCAGACGTTCCCTGCCGGTCCTGTGGTTTTAGGTTTCCGATCCTCATTGAGGTGGATTTTAAAAATTGGTCTTGTGGATCCCAGGTTGACCGAGCCTAAAATGGGTTCGAGACACGGGCTGGAAAGTAAAGGCGGCCACGTGATATTGACCACATGACAAACTGAGCGCCGATTGGTCTATACAGTCATGGGTCTAGCACAATATGCAAAATTTGCTTTTGTATAAAGCGGTCGTTCTGTTTACACAATATCGTATGTCCCAGTACATGAAGGTTTAGCAAGAGGAGACAAACGATACAACAAGAAGGACAACAATGTGATATAGCTACCTGCTTGTCTCCCCCCAAAAAGACTTGAGCAATGCTCGCAATAGTCCAGCAGTAAGTAATACTTCGAATCCACTATAACACTATTGTAATCAATATGAAAGAGATGGGCGTCACATCAGCCGAGCGCGGGAATGTCTATCTCTTCCAGCCCGTGTCTCTGCTCTTCAATGTCTGCTATTCTGTCGTGCAAGAGAACTAATGACGCTAAGATTATTCGTCGCGGCCATATTGATTCTAGGAATGTAAACAGGCTCTTTGATGAGGAGAGCGCGCTTTGATTTTTGTGATGTAATGGTTTGCCCATACGGGCAACAAGAACGAAATCGTCATCGCATCAAGGGCTACCAACACACAAGCTCGCCTCCGGACAATATTTAAGCATGAAGATTCTTTCCCCCCCCCCCCCCCCCCCCCTATTTTATTGATACTGGATTGGGTGGCCATGTTTTTTTCTACAGCGATAGTTCTTGTGGTATTTCTTTAGCGCCCATGGTGTAATGGTAAGGTCGTTATGCTCAGAACATCAGGAAGTGGTCATTCGCAATTTTATCAAGATTGACTCCCATGCACGATTCCTGCTGTAAGGAACGACATGTGGACATGGCAAGAGGAAAAGGTACTGCCAATGATCGTATGCCAACTAAGTCCTATGGATCAGGCGTATGGATCAGACGTATGAGGGTTGTGCGCAGACTGCTCCACAAGTACAGGGAAGCCAAGAAAATCGACAAGCACCTCTACGTGTCCTAAAGGAGTTAATTCGCAAGAGGAAAAGCAGAAGTCTGTAAGCAAGCTGAAGCAGGCAGACATAAAGTCGATGAAGCTCGTCGCAGAAGTGAAGCGTGTATTGCCCAGAAAACGGAGGAGTTGTTGGAGAACATCGAAGAGCCCAGTAAGCAATCCCCACTGTTGTATACGCTGAAACTACAGATAATTTCTCTGACATGGAAACACTGACGTTGAAACTACAGATATTTTCTCTAACATGGAAACATTGTGTGACGTTGAAACTACAGATACTTGCTCTGTCATGGAAATCTTGTTTGACACTGAAACTACAGATGCTTTCTCTGACACGGAAACATTGTTTGACGCAGAAACTACACATACTTTCGCTGACATGGAAACATTGTTTGCGCAAAAAATAAAACGTTATTACTTGTGAAACAAAAACAACCAAAAGATCACTGTGTATGAGCGCGGGCGGACGAGGGTTTAATGTTAGCTCTCCATGTTCGCTAAGGGGGGAAAAGACTGATCACCTATTCAGCCGTGCACTCCGGCCTTGAAAGTGTGATGGATCTAGAACTTCACATACCCACAACAGCTTTCCGCTATAAGTTGTTGTTTCATATTTCACTCTGGAAGCTGGTCGTGTCTGCCTCAATAATCGCGGCACACTAAACAGAAGAGACACAAAGAGCATGAAACCTCTTGAATTGTGTCATTATCGCAGGGTGCAAAGAATACGTTGGACAGAAAGAGATCAAATGAACATATTCTTGAATTATTGAACAAAACACAATAAAACTGTTTATCTTGGCTTGATCACACTGACGAAATGTAGGTTAGCAGATCTCCTGATCCTTCAGATATACCTATAAATAGTACACCTCTGAAACAAGTAAAAGAATTTAAATATCTAGAAAGTATCATCATAGAAGATGGAAGAATAGACAGTAAAAACAGCCGGCTTAATACTAATCACCTACCGTATAGAGATCAGTCTATAAAAGTATGTGTCTAACACGATATCTCCAATGAGTTTCAAGAAGTGTAAAAGGCTACTTTACATAGTTTCATATATATATATATATATATATATATATATATATATATATATATAGATATATATATATATATATATATATATATATATATATATATATATATATATTCATTCATTCATTGGCACCTTTCCGTCTTGACAGACGATAGTTTGGTACATTGTGCTTCAAAACGGCTTAATAACTACGACCCATGGGCGGTGGCGAGTGTGGCTGGTAAGGCCAATTCTTGCTGCAAATGTTTGCCCACAGTAGATGCATGTGAAAACATGGTCAATTTCCACCATTGTGCACCATCTTACGTCTCTCACGCTCTGTGTGTGCATTATCTGCAATCATTTTCTCTTTTGTCTTTATTCCATTTCTGATGTTTGCCCTCCATGCAACACGTTCAGCGGCGACTTGCTCCCAATGTGCATTATCTATGCCAGTATCAATCATGTCCCGCTTACACACATCTTTGTATCGTAGAAGACGCCGACCCTGAGATCTCCTACCCATCTGTAATTCACCAAAAAAGATGTCCTTTGGTATTCTACCATCATCCATCCTCCTAACATGTCCTATCCATCTAAGTCTATGAAGACTGAGCATGGAGTACATCGTCACACAACCTGATCTTTCCAATACTTCAGTATTTGTGATTTTGTCTTGCCACTTAATACCAAGTATTCTTCGCAGACACCGCAAGCTGTTTAAACGTTTCTCTTGGCGTGTGTAAGTTGTCCAGGTTTCACTGCCATAAAGAAGAGTACTAAAGACAAAGGCTTGGTAGACGAGGACTTTTGTTTTGGCAGTAAGCTTCCTGTTCTCCCAGACTCTTTTTACTAACATGTTCATTGTTGTTGCTGCCTTGCCAATCCTGATGTTGATTTCCTGATCTAGGGATAACTTGCTATTTACCTCTGATCCTAGATATGTAAAATGGTCTACTATCTCCAGTTCGGCGTTGTCAATAAAGATTGATGGTATACCATGTGCACCTTGTGACATAATCTGTCTTCTTTTTGTTAATTGTTAAACCAAATTCAGAACAAGCATTGGAGAAAGCAGATATTAGATGTTGTAATTCTTCCTCAGAGTGGGTCATAATCGCAGCATCATCCGCAAAAAGCAACTCTCTGATTAGTACCCTCCTAATTTTGGTCTTGGCCTTCAATCTCTGAGCATTATAGAGGCCACCATCTGAGCGTGATTGAATGTATATACCGTCATCCTGATCACGAAAGGCATATTTCAGTATAAGTGAAAAGTATATCCCAAAGAGGGTGGTTTGTCCATAAAGAATGATGATGACCATTCATTTCATCCAGTGGGAATGAAAGTGTGGAGCCGTGAGTTCTAAGATGGCTGATAAGGCCTATTTTGGCTCGAAATGTTCTTTGACAATGTGGACAAGGAATGCTTGACGTTTCTGGAGGAGGATTTCCTGCAGTGGTTTTTCTGTCCTGCCTTTTTTTTACAGCTCTTGCAGTCCTGGTTACCTCACATGTGATTGCACACTTGCATAATGACGATTGATCATTTGCGGATTAGTTTATTTTATTTTTTTATATTATTATTTCATTCTGCATTTTCATTTCCTGTTTTAAATATAAAGTCATAGTCAGGGTTTGATCCATCGTCCTGTTGGCTTAATGTTGTTTCCAGAGTCCAGTTCACTATTGATTGAGCAATCCTGATGTTCAAGAAAATCTGCTCAGTGAATAATTATAAACAATATTTAAATTATAAACACATTTCTTCATATTTACGATAAAATTAATCGAACATGCACAAAATATAATCACTTTTAAAAGACTTCCACAAGAGAATCAAATCAACAGTCTACAAAGTTTCTACGATAGAATTAAACAATTTTATTTTTATACTATTATTAAACTAACATGTAACCCCTTTGTTCTTTTCCTGGCGTCTGAGTATTCCTCACTAACGCCTGGCGGTAAATGGTCAAAACTTGAAGTTGTAACTAAAATAAATTGTTGTCCGACAACTATTCTAATAGTTCTGAATTCCTTAAGTTCCCCTTCATATCTGATGGTAGGGTCTTGCTCACAATACCATATTAAGAATGATATAATTAGATATTGAAAATGAGCTTGTGGCTTAGGAGTTATGAACACATTGCACAATCCCGACATGCTGTTCGAATTCAGCCGCAGATGATTTGGAAGTATTGTATAAGAAAGTAATGAGGGGAAAAACAACACTGAACGTAAAATTGCTTATAAAATTACACGCGGCCAATAAATGCTGGGATTGACAACGACGTTCTATAACGGATATACACAACATTTATTCAGAATTTCCTTCCGATATTGCACCAGCAAATAAGTTAAAGAAAATATTTGTTCAGAACATGCATCTTTAGTGTGGCAACATATGGATGCGAGCCGTGGACCATCTTTCCTGTGGCAGCGTACGTACAAACGCGATTCGTGGACTATCTTTATTACACCAACACACATGCGTGTTGTTTGTCCATCAAGAATGATGATGATCATTCATTTCATCCAGTAGGGTTGAAAGTGTGGAGCCGTGAGTTCTAAGATGGCTGATAAGGCCTATTTTGGCTCGAAATGTTCTTTGGCAATGAGGACAAAGAATGCTTGACATTTCTGGAGGAGGATTTCCTGCAGTGGTTTTACTGTCCTGCCTTTTCTTCACAGCTCTTGCAGTCCTGGTTACCTCACACGTGAATGCACCCTTGCGTAATGACGCACGCCACGAATTTCGGTCTCTGACTGCATTCTTCAAGGTGTCATGTTGAATTCCAAAAGCATGCATTGAGATTTTCAGACACACATATGTGAGTCGTGGAGCATTTTTCATGCATCAGCAAATGAATAGAGGTCGTAGACCATCTTTCCTGTGGCAACTTACCAATGTGAATCGTGGACTATTTTTCCTGTGGCAACATACGAATGTGTTTCGTGGACCATCTTTCCTGTGGCATCATACGAATGTGTTTCGTGTACCATCTTTCCTGTGGCATCATATGAATGTGAGTCGTGGACCATTTTTCCTGTGGCAACAGGATTAATTTACATAGCTATGCCGCATCTACCAAGTTACGCATCTGTGTACGGACCTATTAAATTACGCACCTGTATGCACACCTACCAAATTACGCACTAGCGCGTTCACCTACCAAACTATGAACCTGCGCTTACACCAAATATAATATGCACCGGCGCGTACACCTACCAAATTATGCACCTACGGGCACACCAAACAGATTACACACTTGCGCAAGAACATACCAAGTTACCCCCAACCATATTATGCACCTGCGCATGCACTATCAAATTATGCCCTTTCCAAATTATGCCCCTTCCAAATTATGCACCTACCAACTTAAGCACCTGTGTGCACTCCAGCCAAATTAGGCACCTGCGTTTGCTCCTGTATAATTATGCATCCGTGAATGCATCTTCAGATGCACATATGCCAAATCAAGCATGTGTGCCCACACACCGGTCAAAGTATGATCCTGTGAACGCACATGGCAAATTCTGCCAAATTATTCACCTATTAATTAACGCACCTACCAAATGAAGGCACCTGCGCGAAATCCGCACCTGTGTGCACCGACCGAAATCCGCAACTGCGCGCGCACCCACCGAAATCCGCACCTGCGCGCGCACTCACTGAAATTCGCACCTGTTCGCGCACCCACCGAAATCCGCACCTGTGCGCGCACCTACCGAAATCCGCACCTGCGTGCGCACCCACTGAA
Organism: Cepaea nemoralis; assembly: GCA_014155875.1. Classification (NCBI taxonomy): domain Eukaryota; kingdom Metazoa; phylum Mollusca; class Gastropoda; order Stylommatophora; family Helicidae; genus Cepaea; species Cepaea nemoralis. The sequence continues at coordinate 72,590 of JACEFZ010011161.1, forward strand.
TTCCGCAACTGCGCGCGAACCCACCGAAATCCACACCTGCGCGCGCACCCACCGAAATCTGCACGTGCGCGCGCACCCACCGAAATCCGCACCTGTGTGTTCTAAGATGGCTGATAAGGCCTATTTCCCGCACCTGGGCGCGCACCCACCGAAATCCGCACTTGCGCGCGAATCCACTGAAATCCGCACCTGCGCGCGCACCTACCAAAATCCGCACCTGCACGCGCACCCACCGAAATCCGCACGTGCGCGCGCACCCACCGAAAACCGCACCTGCGTGCCTAACCACCGAAATCCGCACCTGCGCGCGCACCCAGGAAAATCCGCACCTGCGCGCGCACCCACAGAAATCCTAACCTGCGCGCGCACCCACCGAAATCCACACCTGCGCGCGCACCCACCGAAATCCGCTCCTGCGCGCGCACCCACCGAAATCCGCACCTGCGCGCCCACCCACCGAAATCCGAACCAGCGCGCGCACGCACCGAAAGATAATATTTGTTCAGAACATGCATCTTTAGTGTGGCAACATATGGATGCGAGCCGTGGACCATCTTTTCTGTGGCAGCGTATGTACAAATGCGATTCGTGGACTATCTTTATTACACCAACACACATGTGTGTTGTTTGTCCATCAAGAATGATGATGATCATTCATTTCATCCAGTGGGGTTGAAAGTGTGGAGCCGTGAGTTCTATAATGGCTGATAAGGTCTATTTTGGCTCGAAATGTTCTTTGACAATGTGGACAAGGAATGCTTGACATTTCTGGAGTAGGATTTCCTGCAGTGGTTTTACTGTCCTGCCTTTTCTTCACAGCTCTTGCAGTCCTGGTTACCTCACACGTGACTGTACCCTTGCGTAATTACGCACGCAACGAATTTCGGTCTCTGACTGCATTCTCCCAGGTGTCATGTTGAATTCCAAAAGCATGCATTGAGATTTTCAGACACATATGTGAGTCGTGGGCATTTTTCCTGCGTCAGCAAATGAATAGAGGTCGTGGACCATCTTTCCTGTGGCAACTTACCAATGTGAGTCGTGGACTATTTTTCCTGTGGCAACATACGAATGTGTTTCGTGGACCATCTTTCCTGTGGCATCATATGAATGTGAGTCGTGGACCATTTTTCCTGTGGCAACAGGATTAATTTACATAGCTATGCCGCATCTACCAAGTTACGCATCTGTATACGGACTTATTAAATTACGCACCTGTATGCACACCTACCAAATTACGCACTAGCGCAATTTTCAAAGACTTGAGAGTAAGCTCTAAGCTCTGTGAGAGCTAAAACAGAGCTTATTATGGGACAGGGGACGTAATAGGACAGGAGACCAGACAGGGGAGACACCAACGCTATAAACAGCTATAATGGGACACACTTGTGTTAACAAGAAGGGCAACCAGTGCAACTGAGCGGGTGTTACCCAAGCACCGGGGAAACCTAGCTCACGAGGCGAGGAATAGGTAACTGTGCTCAACACAGACCAGGGCCCAGCACGTAAACCCAACCATGCACGCTGAGCCGAATTGCTAGTGGCTGAACACGCCACGCTCAGCGAGCGGAGACTAGACCGAGACGGCGTAGGGATCAGACGTGTATTTCGCTAGGAAGTCTTTGTAGTTATAAGGACAGTATAATAGTATAATAATCTAGCTTAGCTTCAGTAATTAGAATAGTTATATCATCCTCTCATCCCATCTTATCATCATCACATTATAAGATGTTTAATACCGTTGTGGTATTCCGCTCGGGGAGCCTCTGTATAATCTGCTCCGAATAAACATGTATCCTTTTGCAAATGAGACGAGTTGTCACTTCGTTTAGTGCAAAAGAAGAGAATCCGTGTATGCCTGTAGCAAGTGGGTTGCTGACACCTACCAAACTATGAACCTGGGCTTACACCAAATATAATATGCACCGGCGCGTACACCTACCAAATTAAGCACCTACGGTCACACCAAACAGATTAAACACTTGCGCAAAAACATACCAAGTTACCCCAACCATATTATGCACCTGCACTACCAAATTATGCACCTACCAAATTAAGCACCTGTGTGCACTCCAGCCAAATTAGGCATCTGGGTGTGCTCGTGTATAATTATGCATCCGTGGATGCATCTTCAGATGCACATATGCCAAATCAAGCATATGTGTCCACACTCCTACCCACACACCAGTCAAAGTATGAACCTGCGAACGCACCTGGCATGTTCTGCCAAATTATTCACCTTTTGAATGCACCTACCAAATTAAGACACCCACCGAAATCCGCACCTGCGCACGCGCACCCACCGAAATCCGCACCTGCGCACGCACCGAAATCCGCACCTGCGCACGCGCACCCACCGAAATCCGCACCTGCGCACGCGCACCCACCGAAATCCGCACCTGCGCACGCGCACGCACCGAAATCCGCACCTGCGCACGCGCAACCCACCGAAATCCGCACCTGCGCACGCGCACCCACCGAAATCCGCACCTGCACCGAAATCCCGCACCTGCGCACGCACCGAAATCCGCACCTGCGCACGCACCCACAGAAACCCGCGCATCGACGTTTTTATCTTTATATAAATTTCTTTGCTTTTTTTCACCCGCAAATTTCACCCTAAATTTCGCTCGTATTTTTATTTCTCCTTAACGTACTCCAAATATTTTCTCCCGCAACATTCACCCACATTTCAGATTTTTCATTATTAGTTTATTTTATTTGTTTTATATTATTATTTCATTATTACATTCTCATTTTCTTTTCCTTTTTTAAATATAAAGTCATAGTCAGGGTTTGATCCATCGTCCTGTTGGCTTAATGTTGTTTCCAGAGTCCAGTTCACTATTGATTGAGCAATCCTGATGTTCAAGAAAATCTGCTCAGTGAATAATTATTAATACATTTCTTCATATTTACGATAAAATTAATCGAACCTGCACAAAATATAATCACTTTTAGAAGACTTCCACAAGAGAATCAAATCAACAGTCTACGAAGTTTCTACGACAGAATTAAACAATTTTATTTTATACTATTATTAAACTAACATGTAACCCCTTTGTTCTTTGCCTGGTGTCTGAGTAATCCTCACTAACGCCTGGCGGTAAATGTTGAAAACTTGAAGTAAAATAAATTGTTGTCCGACAACTATTTTAATAGTTCTGAATGCCTCAAGTTCCCATTCGTATCTGATGGTAGGGTCTTGCTCACAATAGCATATTAAGAATTATATAATTAGATATTGAAAATGTGCTTGTGGCTTAGGGGTTACGAACGCATTGCACAATCCCGACATGCTGTTCGAATTCAGCCGCTGTTGATTTGGAAGTATTGTATAAGAAAGTAATGAGGGGAAAAACAACACTGGACGTAAAATTGCTTAGAAAATTACACGAGGCCAATAAATGCTGGGATTGACAAAGACGTTCTATAACGGACATACAAAACATTTATTCAGAATTTCCTGCCGATATTGCACCAGTAAATATGTTAAAGATAATATTTGTTCAGAACATGCATCTTTACTGTGGCAACATATGGATGCGAGTCGTGGACCATCTTTCCTGTGGCAGCGTACGTACAAATGCGATTCGTGGACTATCTTTATTACAGCATGCGTACATTACATTACATTACATGTGCGTAACTTGGTAGATGCGGCATAGCTATGTAAATTAATCCTGTTGCCACAGGAAAGATGGTCCACGACTCACATTCATATGATGCCACAGGAAAGATGGTCCACGAAACACATTCGTATGTTGCCACAGGAAAAATAGTCCACGACTCACATTGGTAAGTTGATACAGGAAAGATGGTCCACGACCTCTATTCATTTGCTGACGCAGGAAAGATGCTCCACGACTCACATATATGTGTCTGAAAATCTCAATGCATGCTTTTGGAATTCAACATGAAATTCAACGGATGTCGGTGGGCGCGCGGATGTCGGTGGGCGCGCGGATGCTGGTAGGCGCGCGGATGTCGGTGGGCGCGCGGCATGTCGGTTGTGGTCTCGGATGTCGGTGGGACGGCGCGGCATGTCGGTGGTGCGCCCGGATGTCGGTGGTGCGCGCGGACGTCGCGGGGGCGCGCGGACGCTAGGGTGGGTCGCGGCCCCTCGATTGTCTGTTGGGCGCGCGGATGTCGGTGGGCGCAGAGGATGTCGGGGGTGAGCGCGGATGTCGGTGGGCGCGCGGATGTCGGTGGGCGCGCGGATGTCGGTGGGCGCGCGGATGTCGGTGGGCGCGCGGATGTCGGTGGGCGCGCGGATGTCGGTGGGCGCGCGGATGTCGGTGGGCGCGCGGATGTCGGTGGGCGCGCGGATGTCGGTGGGCGCGCGGATGTCGGTGGGCGCGCGGATGTCGGTGGGCGCGCGGATGTCGGTGGGCGCGCGGATGTCGGTGGGCGCGCGGATGTCGGTGGGCGCGCGGATGTCGGTGGGCGCGCGGATGTCGGTGGGCGCGTCTATCAAGCGTTGTCAATCTTCTTTTTTGTTAATTGTTAAACCAAATTCAGAACAAGCATTGGAGAAAGCAGATATTAGATGTTCTTATTCTTCCTCAGAGTGGGTCGTAATCGCAGCATCATCCGCAAAAAGCAACTCTCTGATTAGTACCCTCCTAATTTTGGTCTTGGCCTTCAATCTCTGAGCATTATAGAGGCCACCATCTGAGCGTGAGTGAATGTATATACCGTCATCCTGATCACGAAAGGCATATTTCAGTAGAAGTGAAAAGTATATCCCAAAGAGGGTGGGGGATAGTACACAACCTTGCTTAACTCCACTCTTGATTTCAAACTCTTCTGAAGTTGAGCCATCAAACTTGATTATACCCTTCAGGCCTGTGTGGAATGATTCCACAATTGACAGAAGAGTTGGTGGGCAGCCAATCTTCTTTAGTGCTTTGAACAGACCCTCACGACAAATCGAATGCCTTTGTGAGGTCGATGAAGGCAATAAACAGTGGCTGATTTTGTTCCCGGCATGTTTCTTGCATCTGTCGCAATGTGAATATCATATCAATGGTAGACTGGTTCTGGCGGAAACCGCACTGTGATTCGGGGTAGACTTGATCTCCTAGGACTTGAAGTCTGCGCAGGACAATTCTGGCAAATACTTTCCCAACAATACACAGAAGTGAGATACCCCTATAGTTGTTACAGTCCTTCTGATCGCCCTTGTTCTTGTATAGCGTTATGATGTTTGAATCTTTGAAATCCTGTGGGACTTGTCCTTCTCGCCAGCATAGCTCTGTTAGCTGGTGGATCTGTAGAGCGAGTGTGTCTTGCCCACTCCTGATTACCTCTATTGGAATCCCATCCTTACGTGGAGCCTTGCCAGATGCAAGCTCATTTATAGCACACTTAACTTCTGTTATAGTGGAAAGTGTGTCCAGGTGGTCAAGAGTTGGCAGGGCCTCTATGGCGTTGAGGGCATCATCCGCTAGCTTGGTCTCACTTGAGTAAAGCTCTAAATAGTGCTCGACCCATCTATCCATCTGCTGTTTCTTATCAGTGATGATTTCTCCAGTCAAGGTTTTCAGCGGTGCACTTCTTTTGATCTGATCATTGGACCACAGGCTTTCTTTATCCCTTCATACATGCTTCTGATGTTTCCCTTATCACTTCCGATTCGAATGGACTCACATAACTCGATCCAATAGCCATTTGCACACTGCCTGGCAGCCTTTTGCACATCCTTCCTAGCTTGCTTCAGCTCACTCAGAGTGTTACGCGTTGGTCTTTCCTTGTTTCTTAAGAGAGCTATCTTCTTTTTATCAGTCAAGGGCTGCAGTATCTGGCTGTTTGCTGCAAACCAGTCCTGCCTCTTATGATCCACAGTGCCGTAAACCCCTACCGCTGTTGTATAAATAGTTTCCTTAAGTTTACTCCATTTATCATTTACTATACAATTTTCTGATTTATCATTGAAAGCGTCTTCAAGTTGCTGTTGAAATTCAAAGCACTTTCCAGGATCGTGAGTGTTAATAATATTAATGCTGGGGCTAGACTTGTGTTTAGCTGTGTAGATTCTCTTTGGTCTCAGTCTAACCCTTGCAACAACCAAAGAGTGATCTGTATCACAGTCAGCACTGTGGTAACTTCGAGTTAATGATGTATGGTTCAGATGTTGTCTCCGTGTGATAATGAAGTCCAGCTGATGCCAATGTCCGGATCTTGGATGTTTCCATGTGACCTTATGGAGCTCTTTTGCTTTAAAAAAGGAGTTTGTAATACATAGGTCATTTCTAGTGCAATGCTTCAGCAGCCTTTGCCCATTATCATTCATGCGACCGATGTTGTATTTTCCAAGGCACACTGGTAATGACTATAACTAAAGAAGAACAAACAGCAACAATTCACCTAAACGAACATCCCTTGAAACAAGTAAAGAGTTTCAAGTACCTAGGAAGTATAATATCATCAAATGGCAGATCAGAAGACGAGATCGAAAATAGGTGCAATAAGGCAAATCAACTCATTGGACAAATGGCACCAATACTAAAGAACAAACATGTATCAATAACTACTAAGAAAGCACTTTACAACATAATCTTCCTACCAACTCTGTGCTACCAATGCCAAACCTGGACAATGACAGAAAAAGAGAAAAGAAAAATCACAACAACAGAAAGGAGGTTCCTGAGAAGAATACTCAACGTATCAAGAAGAGATAAGATCAGAAATGAAGAAATCAGGACTAAAGTGGGGGTTAAAGCAGCACTAGATTTTATTAGAAAGCAGCAAGACAAATGGTTTGGCCATGCAAGTAGGTTACCAGTCAACAGCATGCCACAACAAGTAATGATGTACAGACCAGATGGAAACAGAGGACGAGGCCGACCACGTAAACGTTGGACGGAGGGAATAGCAGAATCCATGGGAATGTCGATATACGAAGCCCATAACCGGGCACTCTCACGAAGTTTATACTTCACCTCGACACCGCAAGGTACAAGAGGAACACGATGAGATGAGAGATGATGAGACTGTCCATGAACTCGAGACCTTGCCCACACGAGCATTGAAATCACCGAGCATATAAATGTAGTCGGATTTTGGAACTGCCTTGATCACAGAGTCTAGCTGCTCATAGAACATATCCTTCACATCATCAGAGGAAGCAAGTGTCGGTGCATATGCAGTGAGAATGGTGGCAAATCCACCAAAGGTTGCCAAGCGCAGTGATAATAATCTTTCATTACCTCCAGCTGGGATATCAATCATTCCCAGTAGCGAATTCACTGCAAAGCCCACATAATGTTGCCTTTTTTCTGCCTGCCCTCTTCCTTCCAAAAAAAGGTGTAATTGTTTTCCCTGAGTGACCCTTCCTCAGCGAGGCGAGTCTCCTGCAGGCCAGCAATATCAATGTTAAGACGATTGAGTTCAGCATCAATCACAGCCGTTTTTCTCACATCGTCAATATTTGTCAAGTCAGTGGAAAATCCTGGACACATGGTTCTCACGTTCCAGGTAGCTTGAGGTTTCTATTATTCTTTTTATTAGTACCTGGTGCATTGGTTTTACAGCCTGCGATTCAGATTTTGTCCTAGCCCCAAGCATCCATTGAAGCAGGCAGGCTGTGGCGGATCAGCACCCAATTGGCAGGGGGCTGCCCAGCTTGAGGCGGGCGGTAGCTGATCAGTGACACCTGTAGGTGTCTCCCATTGTCAGAGGCAACGCGTGGCGCCCCATGTCTACGCCAACTGACAAGGACTTATAACCCGTAACAGTTGCCTCTCTTTGATTCCGAGACCGGTTAAGACCAGGCGTGGAGTTATTGCCTCTCCATAGCACAAAGCCTGGGCTAAAATAAAGAAACCATGTGTTACCCATGCAGCATGATCCCTCTCTCGGCCTGCCTAGTTCACTCCAGAGGAAAGTTAACACCTATGCATCTGGAGCTTCGATCCTAGACCAGCTGCCAACCAAGACTGGTCTGCCCTGCCATGACTTATTTTGTCTTTGGGTTGCATTTACTCGCACCACGATAATGTTTGTACCCTCCCAATTGCGCTCTTCCGCCCGAAGCCGTTGGCACAATGTGGGGAAATCCGTGCACCCACCGAAATCCGCACCTGCGCGCGCACCCACCGAAATCCGCACCTGCGCGCGCACCCACCGAAATCCGCACCTGCGCGCGCACCCACCGAAATCCGCACCTGCGCGCGCACCCACCGAAATCCGCACCTGCGCGCGCACCCACCGAAATCCGCACCTGCGCGCGCACCCACCGAAATCCGCACCTGCGCGCGCACCCACCGAAATCCGCACCTGCGCGCGCACCCACCGAAATCCGCACCTGCGCGCGCACCCACCGAAATCCGCACCTGCGCGCGCACCCACCGAAATCCGCACCTGCGCGCGCACCCACCGAAATCCGCACCTGCGCGCGCACCCACCGAAATCCGCACCTGCGCGCGCACCCACCGAAATCCGCACCTGCGCGCGCACCCACCGAAATCCGCACCTGCGCGCGCACCCACCGAAATCCGCACCTGCGCGCGCACCCACCGAAATCCGCACCTGCGCGCGCACCCACCGAAATCCGCACCTGCGCGCGCACCCACCGAAATCCGCACCTGCGCGCGCACCCACCGAAATCCGCACCTGCGCGCGCACCCACCGAAATCCGCACCTGCGCGCGCACCCACCGAAATCCGCACCTGCGCGCGCACCCACCGAAATCCGCACCTGCGCGCGCACCCACCGAAATCCGCACCTGCGCGCGCACCCACCGAAATCCGCACCTGCGCGCGCACCCACCGAAATCCGCACCTGCGCGCGCACCCACCGAAATCCGCACCTGCGCGCGCACCCACCGAAATCCGCACCTGCGCGCGCACCCACCGAAATCCGCACCTGCGCGCGCACCCACCGAAATCCGCACCTGCGCGCGCACCCACCGAAATCCGCACCTGCGCGCGCACCCACCGAAATCCGCACCTGCGCGCGCACCCACCGAAATCCGCACCTGCGCGCGCACCCACCGAAATCCGCACCTGCGCGCGCACCCACCGAAATCCGCACCTGCGCGCGCACCCACCGAAATCCGCACCTGCGCGCGCACCCACCGAAATCCGCACCTGCGCGCGCACCCACCGAAATCCGCACCTGCGCGCGCACCCACCGAAATCCGCACCTGCGCGCGCACCCACCGAAATCCGCACCTGCGCGCGCACCCACCGAAATCCGCACCTGCGCGCGCACCCACCGAAATCCGCACCTGCGCGCGCACCCACCGAAATCCGCACCTGCGCGCGCACCCACCGAAATCCGCACCTGCGCGCGCACCCACCGAAATCCGCACCTGCGCGCGCACCCACCGAAATCCGCACCTGCGCGCGCACCCACCGAAATCCGCACCTGCGCGCGCACCCACCGAAATCCGCACCTGCGCGCGCACCCACCGAAATCCGCACCTGCGCGCGCACCCACCGAAATCCGCACCTGCGCGCGCACCCACCGAAATCCGCACCTGCGCGCGCACCCACCGAAATCCGCACCTGCGCGCGCACCCACCGAAATCCGCACCTGCGCGCGCACCCACCGAAATCCGCACCTGCGCGCGCACCCACCGAAATCCGCACCTGCGCGCGCACCCACCGAAATCCGCACCTGCGCGCGCACCCACCGAAATCCGCACCTGCGCGCGCACCCACCGAAATCCGCACCTGCGCGCGCACCCACCGAAATCCGCACCTGCGCGCGCACCCACCGAAATCCGCACCTGCGCGCGCACCCACCGAAATCCGCACCTGCGCGCGCACCCACCGAAATCCGCACCTGCGCGCGCACCCACCGAGATCCGCACCTGCGCGCGCACCCACCGAGATCCGCACCTGCGCGCGCACCCACCGAGATCCGCACCTACGCGCGCACCCACCGAAATCCGCACCTGCGCGCGCACCCACCGAAGATCCGCACCTGCGCGCGCACCCACCGAAATCCGCGCATCGATTTTTTATCTTTATATAAATTTCTTTGCTTTTTTTTCACCCACAAATTTCACCCTTAATTTCGCTCGTATTTTTATTTCTCATTAACGTACTCCAAATATTTTCTCTAGCAACATTCACCCACATTTTAGATTTTTCATTATTAGGTTGTTTTTTTTTTAATATTATTATTTCATTATTACATTCTCATTTTCTTTTCCTTTTTTAAATATAAAGTCATAGTCAGGGTTTGATCCATCGTCCTGTTGGCTTAATGTTGTTTCCAGAGTCCAGTTCACTATTGATTGAGCAATCCTGATGTTCAAGAAAAGTCTGCTCAGTGAATAATTATAAACACATTTCTTCATATTTACGATAAAATTAATCGAACCTGCACAAAATATAATCACTTTCAGAAGACTTCCACAAGAGAATCAAATCAACAGTCTACAAAGTTTCTACGACAGAATTAAACAATTTTATTTTTATACTATTATTAAACTAACATGTAACCCCTTTGTTCTTTGCTTGGTGTCTGAGTAATCCTCACTAACGCCTGGCGGTAAATGTTGAAAACTTGAAGTAAAATAAATTGTTGTCCGACAACTATTTTAATAGTTCTGAATTCCTCAAGTTCCCCTTCGTATCTGATGGTAGGGTCTTGCTCACAATACCATATTAAGAATGATATAATTAGATATTGAAAATGTGCTTGTGGCTTAGGGGTTATGAACGCATTGCACAATCCCGACATTCGAATTCAGCCGCAGGTGATTTGGAAGTATTGTATAAGAAAGTGATGACGGGGAAAAACAACACTGAACGTAAAATTGCTTATAAAATTACACGCGGCCAATAAATGCTGGGATTGACAACGACGTTCTATAACGGATATACACAACATTTATTCAGAATTTCCTTCCGATATTGCAACAGAAATAAGTTAAAGATAATACTTGTTCAGAACATGCATCTTTAGTGTGGCAACATATGGATGCGAGCCGTGGACCATCTTTCCTGTGGCAGCGTACGTACAAATGCGATTCGTGGACTATCTTTATTACACCAACACACATGTGTGTTGTTTGTCCATCAAGAATGATGATGATCATTCATTTCATCCAGTGGGGTTGAAAGTGTGGAGCCGTGAGTTCTATAATGGATGATAAGGCCTATTTTGGCTCGAAATGTTCTTTAACAATGTGGACATAGAATGCTTGACATTTATGGAGCAGGATTTCCTGCAGTGGTTTTTCTGTTCTGCCTTTTCTTCACAGCTCTTGCAGTCCTGGTTACCTCACACGTGACTGCACCCTTGCGTAATGACGCACGCAAAGAATTTCGGTCTCTGACTGCATTCTCCCAGGTGTCATGTTGAATTCCAAAAGCATGCATTGAGATTTTCAGACACACATATGTGAGTCGTGGAGCATCTTTCCTGCGTCAGCAAATGAATAGAGGTCGTGGACCATCTTTCCTGTATCAACTTACCAATGTGAGTCGTGGACTATTTTTCCTGTGGCAACATACGAATGTGTTTCGTGGACCATCTTTCCTGTGGCATCATATGAATGTGAGTCGTGGACCATTTTTCCTGTGGCAACAGGATTAATTTACATAGCTATGCCGCATCTACCAAGTTACGCACATGTAATGTAATGTAATGTACGCATGCTGTAATAAAGATAGTCCACGAATCGCATTTGTACGTACGCTGCCACAGGAAAGATGGTCCACGACTCGCATCCATATGTTGCCACAGTAAAGATGCATGTTCTGAACACATATTATCTTTAACATATTTGCTGGTGCAATATCGGCAGGAAATTCTGAATAAATGTTTTGTATGTCCGTTATAGAACGTCTTTGTCAATCCCAGCATTTATTGGCCTCGTGTAATTTTATAAGCAATTTTACGTCCAGTGTTGTTTTTCCCCTCATTACTTTCTTATACAATACTTCCAAATCAACAGCGGCTGAATTCGAACAGCATGTCGGGATTGTGCAATGCGTTCGTAACCCCTAAGCCACAAGCACATTTTCAATATCTAATTATATCATTCTTAATATGCTATTGTGAGCAAGACCCTACCATCAGATATGAAGGGGAACTTGAGGAATTCACAACTATTAAAATAGTTGTCGGACAACAATTTATTTTAGTTAAAACTTTAGTTTTCAACATTTACCGCCAGGCGTTAGTGAGGATTACTCAGACACCAGGCACAGAACAAAGGGGTTACATGTTAGTTTAATAATAGTATAAAAATAAAATTGTTTAATTCTGTCGTAGAAACTTTGTAGACTGTTGATTTGATTCTCTTGTGGAAGTTTTCTAAAAGTGAATATATTATGTGCAGGTTCGATTAATTTTATCGTAAAAATGAAGAAATGTGTTTATAATATTCACTGAGCAGATTTTCTTGAACATCAGGATTGCTCAATCAATAGATGAACTGGACTCTGGAAACAACATTAAGCCAACAGGACGATGGATCAAACCCTGACTATGACTTAATATTTAAAAAGGAAAAGAAAATGAAAATGCAGAATGAAATAGTAATATAAAATAATAAAATAAAATAATAATGAAAATCTAAAATGTAGATGCATGGTGCGGATAAAATATTTGGAGTATGATAAGGATAAATAAAAATACGAGCGAAATTTAGGGAGAAATTTCGGGTGAATAAAAAGCAAAAAAATTTATATAAAGAAAATAAAGTCGATGTGCAGATGTTGGTGAGGTGCCCGGGTGGGCGCGTGGTGCCGGTGGGCGCGTGGTGCCGGTGGGCGCGTGGGTGCCGGTGCGCGTGGGTGCCGGTGGGCGCGCGGGTGCCGGTGGCGCGCGGGTGCCGGTGGGCGCGCGGGTGCCGGTGGCGCGCGGGTGCCGGTGGGCGTTTCGTTTGCATTCTTTTTTGTAATTGTTAAACCAAATTCAGAACAAGCTGGAGACAGCAGATATTAGATGTTTATTCTTCCTCAGAGTGGGTCGTAATTCAGCCCCCCAAAAGCAACTTCTGATTAGTACCCTCCTAATTTTGGTCTTGGCCTCAATCTGGTTAGGGCCCCCGAGGGGTGAATGCCGTCCGTGAAGGCGAAGGGGAGGGGAAGTTTCCCGAGGGTGGCGGTGAAAACCCCTTTTTCCCCTTGATTTCAAACCTTTGGGAGCCTAACTTATTTAAACCCCTTTAGGCCTGTGTGGAATGTTCCAACAGAAGAGTTGGTGGGCAGTTTTTTGTGCTTTGAACGCCCTCCGAAAAAGGGCCCTTTTGGGGGATGAAGGCAAAGTGGCTGTTTGTTCCCGGCTGTTTCTTTTTGTGCAATGTGAACTTAAGGGCCGGTTTGGCGGAAGCGCACGGGGGGGACTTTATTCCCCGGCTGGGTTTGGGCCCGGAAATTCAACTCACGAGAACCCAAATTTTTAAACCTCTGTGCCCTTGCGTTGCTTGGGCCCCCCGACCCTTGGAACCCATCCGTGGGCCTTGCCAGATGCAAGCTCTTTGCACTTAACTTCTTTTTTGTGAAAGTTGTGGTCAAAGTTGGAGGGGGTTTGGGTTGGGCACGTATTGGTCTTTTAGAATCTAATATCACCCATCTCCAGCTTTCTTATGTATTTCTCCAGTGGTTTGCGGTCATTCTTTTGATTTATCATTAAAAGGTTTTTATCCCTTCATACTGCTTTGTTTTATCAGTATTCAAGGTCCAAAAAGTCCAACCATTGCACCTCCAGCCTTTTTACCTTTCATTCCTAGGTTAGCCTCAGGTTTGGTGGTTTCCTTTTTTAAGAAGTTTTTTATCATCGGTGCTTTGGTTTCCCCCAAATCCCGCCTTTAGTCCAGGCCTAAACTCCCTTTGTTAATATTTCCCTTTTATCCATTTTATTTACTATCAATTTTTTGGAAAGCGTTTTAGTTTGTTGAAATCAAATTTAGGTGGGGAAAAATTTAATTTGGGGGCTTGGGACTGGTATTTCTTTGGGCATTTAAACCCTTTAACACCAAAAAATTTTTTTCCCAAATAGTAACTTCGAGTTTTGTATTTTTCCCGGGGTAATGAACCGTTTAAAGTTTTGGAGTTTCCTTTAAGGGGTTTGTACCTTTAAAAGGGTTTTAAAACTTAGGTCCTTTCAGTAATTCTTTGACCCTTTGCCATTTCATTCATCCCGGTTTATTTTCCAAGGCAACGGAATTACTAAAGAAAACAAAACAATTACCAAAAACATCCTAAATAATGAAAAACAGGGCAAATGGAAAACAAATAACATGGACAAAACCCCAAAATAAAACAAACTTTTCAATAACTACAAAAACCTTTTAAAACTTCCCAAATTTTAAAAAACCACAATACAAAAGAGGGAAAAAAAAACAAAAGAAAATTTTGAATATAAAAAAAAAGACGAAAGAAAAGGGAAAAGTTTAAAAGCCAAAATTTTAATTAGAAAACCAAAACAAAGGTTTGCCAAAGTAGGTACCCAAAAAAACCCCCAAAAAGTAATACAAAGTGGAAAGAGGAAGGGGTCAGAAGTGGGGGAAACAACGGGGCAAAAGTAACCGGCCTCCACGAAGTTTCACCCAACCCGAGGTGAGGAACACGAGAAAGAAAGCCGACTTTAACTAATGCCCAAGGTTAAACCTAAAAGATTATCGGATTTTGGAAATGCTTACACAATTTCATTAAAATATCCCAATGAGGAACAAGGCAAGTGAAGGGAAATAAAAAAACCCCAGGGAACAAATCCATACTACCAGGGAAAATATTCCATAGCCCTGCAAACCACAAATGTTTTTTCCCCTTTTCTCCAAAAGGAATTTTTCCCCCAGTACCCTTCTACCCAAGTCTCCTCACCAACAAAAAAAAATATTAAAAATCAAACGGTTTTCCGAAAAATTTCAGTAGTGGGAAATAAATGTTTAGTCCAGGGTTTTAGGTTTTAATTTTCCCTTTTTTTTCCTGGGCAACATGGCATTGGTTAGCCCAAACCCATTGAAAGGGGCTGGGGCGATCAGGACCAAGGGGGGGCATTAGTGACCGGGGTTTCCCCATAGGGAACGCGTGGGCCCCTCTCCCAAATTCCCGGACTTATAACCCGAACAGTTCCCGCACCCGGGTAAGAACCCGGTTTCCCCCATACCCCGGGCAAAAAAAAACTTACCAGTGATTCCCCCTCGGTCCAGTCACTCCGGAAAAACCTTCCCTCTGGGCATGCGGGTTTTGCCCGCCCCCCTTTTTTTGTCTTTTGGTTTCATTTACCCCCCAAGTTTTTTTCCCCCAATCCCTCCCCCAAACGGCACAAAAGGGGTTCCCCCCAAACCACCGGCCGCCCCCAAACCCCCTGCGCCCCCCACGAAATCCGCACCGCGGGGCCACCCCCCGAAATCCGCACCTGCGCGCCACCCACCAAACCCACCTCGCCACCCACCGAAATCCGCACCGCCGCGCCCCCCCAACCGCCCCCGCCCCAACAACGCACCTCGCGCGCACCCCGAAACCGCCGCGGCCGCCCAAACCCAACCCCCGCGCGCACCCCCCAAACCGCACCTGCGCCCACCCACCAATCCGCACGCGCCGCCCAAACCCAACCGCCCGCGCCCCACCCCCAAATCCGCCCTGCCCGCCCACCGAAACGCCCCCGCACCACCGAATCCGCCCTGCGCGCGCCCCACCGAAACGACCTGCGCCCCCCACCGAAACCGCCCGGCCCCCACCGAAATCCGCACCTGCGCCGCACCCCCAATCCGCACCTGCCGGCACCCACCGAAATCCGCACCTGCGCGGCACCCACCAAACCCACCGCGCCCACCCCCCGAATCCGCACCTGCCCACCCACGTCGCCGCCCCCCACACCGAAATCCGCCGGGGCCCCCCCAAAACCGCACCTGCGCCGCACCCCCAAAACCGCACCTGCGCGCGCACCCACCGAAATCCGCACCTGCGCGCGCACCCACCGAAATCCGCACCGCGCCGCACCCACCAAATCCGCACCGCGCCGGGACCCACCGAAATCCGCACCTGCGCCCCCCCGAAACCCCCCCGCGCACCCACCGAAACCCCCCCGGGGCACCCACCGAAACCACCTGCCGGCACCCACCGAAACCCCCCTGCGCGCCACCCACCAATCCGAACCCGCGCGCGCACCCACCGAAATCCGCCCGCGCGCGCACCCCACCAAACCGCACCTGCGCGCCACCCACCGAAATCCGCACCCCCCACCCACCAAACACCTGCGCGCGCACCCACCGAACCCCCGCCGGGGCACCCACCGAAATCCGCACCTGCGCGCGCCCCACGAACCCCCCCCGGGACCCACCGAAACCGCACCGCGCGCGCACCCCCAAATCCGCACCTGCGCGCGCACCCCCAAATCCGCACCTGCGCGCGCCCCACCGAAATCCGCACCTGCGCGCGCCCCACCAAATCCGCACCGCGCCGCACCCACCGAAACCGCACCGCGCCGCACCCACCGAAAACCGCACCGCGCGCGCACCCACCGAAATCCGCCCCCGCCCACCCCCGAAATCCGCACCCGCGCACCCCCGAAATCCCCACCCGCCCACCCCCGAAATCCCACCCGCCGCACCCACCGAAATCCGCCCGCGCCGCACCCCCCGAAATCCGCACCTGCGCCGCACCCCCCGAAATCCGCACCTGCGCGCGCACCCACCGAAACCGCACCTGCGCGCGCCCCCCGAAATCCGCACCTGCGCGCGCCCCCCGAAACCCCCGCCGCGCCCCACCAAATCCCCCCGCGCGCACCCCCCAAAACCCACCGCGCCGGGACCCACCGAAATCCGCACCTCGCGCGCACCCACCGAAACCCCCTGCGCCCACCCACCGAAACCTGCGCGCGCACCCACCGAAATCGCCCGCGCCCCCCCAAACGCACCTGCGCCGCACCCACCGAAATCGGGACCGCCGGGGCACCCACCAAATCGGCACCTGCGCGCGCACCCACCGAAACCGCACCTGCGCGCGCACCCACCGAAAAAACCGCACCCGCGCGCACCCACCGAAACGCACCTGCGCGCGCACCCACCGAAAAATCCCCCCGCGCCACCCACCGAAAAATCCGCCCTGCGCGCGCACCCACCAAACCCACCTGCGCGCGCACCCACCGAAAAATCCGCACCTGCGCGCGCACCCACCGAAATCCGCCCCGCCCACCGAAAAATCCGCACCTGCGCGCGCACCCACCAAATCCCCCTGCGCGCGCACCCACCGAAAAACCCCCTGCGCGCGCACCCACCGAAAAACCCCCTGCGCGCGCACCCACCGAAAAACCGCACCTGCCCGCACCCACCGAAAAACCGACCCCCCCCCACCGAAAATCCGCACCTGCCCCCCACCCCCGAAAATCCGCACCTGCGCCGGGACCCCCGAAAAACCCACCGCGCGCCCCACCAAACCGCACCTGCGCGCGCACCCCCGAAAATCCGCACCTCCCCGCGCACCCCCGAAAATCCGCCCTGCGCGCGCACCCACCGAAAAATCCGCACCTGCGCGCGCACCCCCAAAACCCCAAAACCCCCGCGCAACCCCCCAAAATCCGCACCGCGCGCCACCCCCAAAATCCGCCCTGGCCCCACCCCCAAAATCCCCCCGCACCCCCAAAACCGCCCTCCCCAAACCCTCCCCACAATTTTTCTTTTAAATTTCTTTTTTTTTTTTCCCTTAATTTTTTTTTTTTCTTAAAATTCCAATTTTTTTCCCAAATTACCCCTTTTAGTTTTTTTTTTTTTTTTTTTTTTTTTTAATTTATTTTTATTATATTTTTTCCTTTTTTAAATTTAAAATTATTCAGGTTTTCCTTTTTGGAATTTGTTTCCAGAATTCAATTTAGAAACCTTCAAGAAATCCATAAAATTTAAACAATTAAAAATTTATAAATTAAAAACTCAAATAAAACTTTAAATTTCCCAAAAAAAACAAATTAAAAATTTTAAAAATTTAAAAATTTTATTTTTTTTTTAATAACCTTAACCCCTTGCTTCTTGGTCTTGAGTAAAAAATGTGCGGAAATGTTAAATTGAATTAATGTTTCCCTATTTAAAAGGATTCCCAATTCCCTTTGAAATTATGAGGGTTTGAAATTCTTTTTAAAAGTATAAGATTGAAAATTCTGTAGGGTTTAAAATTGAAAGCCTTTAAAAATTGACGCGAGATTTAAAGATGTAAAAAGTATAGAAAACCCCAAAAACGTAAAATTGATAAATTCACGGAATAAACTTTGGGTTGAAACTTTATAACGGAACATTTTTCAGAATTTCCTTCCGAAAATTAGTAAAATATTTTAAACCCTGGCTTTTTTGGTCCCAAATGGACGTCATCTTTCTGTGGCAGGACGGACAAAGCGTTGGGCTTTTAAAAAAACCTATTTTTTTGTCTAAAATGTGGTGAATTTTACAGGGTTGAAATTGGCGGTGTTTTAAAAATTTCATTTTTACGAGGTTCTAATGTTTCCGATTTCGCTTTCTTTTTTCTTCCTTTTTCAACTCTGCAGGTTCCCACACGTGTGCCTTTCTATCCGGAAAAAAATTGGGGTGCATTTCCCTGTCAAATTCCAAAAGTGCATTGATTTTCAACAAAATGGGTCGTGGACCCTCTTTCCTGGTCACAATGAATGGGTCGTGGACCATTTTTCCTGTCAACTACAATGTGTCGTGGACCATTTTCCTTGACATAAATTTTTGGACCATTTCCTGGCAAAATAATAAATTGCCATTTTCTGAACGGATAATTTACATGTACGCATCTAAGTTCCAAGTAATTATGTTTACCCCTTTTAAAAAATCCCGTCGCATTCCGGCCCCCGGAAAATGTATGACCATATTTTCCAATGTGCATTTGGCATATTTTTAACATTTTTGGGCCTATGGGGTTTTCAAAATTTTTTTTCCGTTATAAAGCTTTTACCCAGCATTTTTTCCCCTTTTTTTTTTAAAAAATTTTTCCCTTTTTTCAAATTAACTTCTTATAAATTTCAACAACACCATTCGAAAAAGGGGTTTAATTCTTTAACCCTAGCCACAACATTTTTAATTAAATTTAATTTTAATATTAATTAAATTCTCAGAAAGGACTTGAGAATACATTTAAAATTTCGCAAATTTATTTTGTTAAAACTTTTTAAAATTCCCGGGGTTAGTAGGTTTTCTAAAAAAAAAGGGGTTTGTTAAAATTTTAATGTAAAAATTAAAATTTTTAATTTTAAAATTTTTTGATTGATTTTTAATTTTAAAAGTGAATAATTTATTCCAAATTTTAAAATAGAATGTTAATATTACTAGGAGATTTTTGAAAAGGTTAATAAAAACATGAAAAAATTAACAAAAGGAAGGGCAACCCGATAAATATTAATATTTAAAAAAGGAAAAAAAAAAAGAAATAAAGTAGATATAAAAAAAAAATAAAAAATAAAAAAAAAAAATTTGAGCATGGGAAAATTTTGGGAGAAAGGAAATAAAATACGAGGAAATTTGGGGAATTTCGGGGGAAAAGCCCTTTTGGGGGGGGGGCGGGGTGGGGGGCGGGGGTGCCGGTGGGGCGGGTGCCGGTGGGGGCGGGTGCCGGGGGCGCGCGGGTGCCGGGGGCGCGGGTGCCGGTGGGGCGGGTGCCGGTGGGGGCCCGCCTTTGGGCCCGGTGGGTTGGGGGGGGCGTGGCGCGTCTAAAGCTTTTCTTCTTTTTTTAATTTAACACCCAAAAGCAATTTGGGGACCATTTAATGGTTCTTTTAACCCCAACTATCAACCGCAAAGAATTTGAATGTATACCCAATTTGGTTTTTTCCCAAACTCTAGATAAAGAAACCCCTGAGAGTGGAGTAAACCCATTCTTTCCCAAAACTGATTTATGATTTAAATTAACCCAAAGAGGGTTTGGGGTCACTTTAATTTTAAACAAAATTTGAATTTAGGCCTAAATAACCTCAGGCCTGAATGTTCCCATTGAAGGGTGGGGAAAAATTTTTTTTTGACGCTCGAACTGAATTTGGAGCAATTGAAATTTGGGGTTCCGGATTTTCTTCAAATAAGTGGAAAACAAAATTTGGGAACCTTCGACACTGATTGGGGTAGCTTACTCCTTAATTTTGGGCCCTTCTTGGGAAACTTTCCCCAAAAAACCAAAAGATACCCTATTTAGTTTTGATGCCCTGTTTTTGGCCCTTCCCTTATTCCATGATCCCTCTTGGGCCCCTTTCAGTAAGCTCATTTAACCCATCTTTTTTTAAAATTGGTCAGTGGTCAAGGTTTGGGCTTCTTTGGTTGGGTATCCCCAGGTTTTAAAACTCTAATTGCTCCCCTTTCCCCGGTTTCTTTTGGGGTTTCCTCAATTTTCAGCCCTTCTGCTTCATAACCACCTTTCTTTTCCCTTTATCGCTTCTTTTTTCCTTTCTCCTTAAGGACTCAATAATGTAGCCTTTCTGCCTGGGCCCCTTTCATCCTTCCTAGTTCTTGCTATCTACGCTGTTCTTCTGTTTCTTAAAGCTATCTTTTTATAAATTATCGTTTTCTAAATCCCCTTTTTTTTATCCGAAACCCCTCCGGTTTTTAAATATTTTACTTATATTTTATTATATAATTTTCTGTTTACTTGAAACCTTTTGTGCTGTTAAATCAAGCACTTCAAGAGTTATGTATTTAAGCTGGCGTACTTGGTTAGCTGGTAGTTCGGTTTTCGTTAATTTAACCCAAAAAGTCTTCCCCAAGAGGGTTTTAGTTAATGGGTTTTAAAGTTAAACCTTGAAAACTATGCAATGTGGTTTGGATTTTCCAGTACCTTATGGACCTTTTTTAAAAAAGGAATTTTTAAACAATAAAATTTTAACAAAAGCAATTCGCCAATCATTTTGGCATATTTTCCAAGACAAAGAAAAACTAAAGAAGAAAAACAACAATTCAAAAAATTAAACATAATCATTTCAAACTGAAGAAGATCAAAGGAAAAAAGCAAACAACAGGGCAAATGGCACAACAAAAAAGAAAAAAATACAAAAAAAAAAAATTTTAAACCCCACCAAGGGGAAACGGACAATGAAGAAAAGAAAAAGAAAAAAAAACAAAGGATTTAGAAAAAACAAAGATCAAAGAATAAGGACAGAAAAACAAAAGGGGGTTAGAAGACAGATTTAAAAGAGACCAAATCGTGAAAAAACCGAAACCCTGAATAAAATTACCCAAAAGGAAACAGAGGAAGATCTACGTACGAGGTCAGAAACAGAATTTAAGGAAGCCATAACCGGACTTCCCGAAATTAATTCACCCGACAAATACAAGGAACCGATAAGAGGAGGTTTGGGGCCCTACCCCCCGAGGAAATCACCGAGTTAAAAAAAGTGGATTTTGGACTCCTTCCAAGGAAACGCTATAAACATTCCTTACATCCAGGGAACAATGTGCTATCATAATGGGAAACCAAAAGGTTGGGGTTTTCCCTTTTTCCAGTGGGATTCAACCCAAGGAACATCCCCAAAATTCCTTTTTCCCCTTTTTCCAAAAAAGGGAATTTTTCCCGGTTTTCCCAAAGGATTGGGACAATTTTAAACGTTGGTTGCTCAAAAGTTTTTCCTGCATATTTCAAATTGGGGAAACTGGCCATGCTCAGGCAGGAGGCTGGGTTAACTTATAGTGGGGTTTTTTTGCCCTTAGATTTCCTGCCCCAACCCTGAACGAGGGTTTAACCCAAAGGCCCCAGGCCGGGGGGGGTTATGACCCGTAGGTTTCCCCGCAAGCAAAGGGGGCCCATTTAGCAACTTTACCCCCTATCCCTCCCCTTTTTTACCCGGTTTAAAACCAGGGTGGAGTTATCCCCCATAGCACAAGCCTTGGGTAAATATTTCTGTTTCCTTTCCCTGCCCCTTGGCCCCCCCTTGGTTTCCCCCAAGGTTCCCAAATTTGGGGTCCTCCAAACCCCTGCACCCGGCCCCCCGAAATTCTTGGGTCTTCCGCACCCAAATTTGACCCCCCAATTTCGCCTCCCCGAAATTGCACCTTGGGGCCGGCACCCCAAACCCCCCGCCGGCGCCCCACCGAAATCCGCACCTGCGCGCCCGCCCACCGAAATCCGCACCTGCGCGCCCCACCGAAATCCGCACCTGCGCGCGCGCCCACCGAAATCCGCACCTGCTGCGCGCGCCCCACCGAAATCCGCACCTGCGGCCCCCACGAAATCCGCAACCTGCGCGCGCGCCCACCGAAATCCGCACCTGCGCGCGCGCCCCACCGAAATCCGCACCTGCGCGCGCGCCCCACCGAAATCCGCACCTGCGC
Source organism: Cepaea nemoralis (assembly GCA_014155875.1). NCBI lineage: Eukaryota > Metazoa > Mollusca > Gastropoda > Stylommatophora > Helicidae > Cepaea > Cepaea nemoralis. The sequence continues at coordinate 94,800 of JACEFZ010011161.1, forward strand.
GCGCGCCCCACCGAAAATCCGCACCTGCGCGCGCGCCCCACCGAAATCCGCACCTGCGCGCGCGCCCCACCGAAAATCCGCACCTGCTGCGCGCGCCCCACCGAAATCCGCACCTGCGCGCGCGCCCCCACCGAAATCCGCACCCTGCGCGCGCACCCCCCGAAATCCGCACCGCGCGCGCACCCCCAAACCGCACCTGCGCCCACCCGAAATCCGCACCTGCGCGCGCACCCCCGAAATCCGCACCTGCGCGCGCACCCCCAAATCCGCACCTGCGCGCGCACCCCCGAAATCCGCACCGCGCGCGCACCCCCAAATCCGCACCTGCGCGCGCACCACCGAAATCCGCACCTGCGCCGCACCCACCAATCCGCACCCGCCGCACCCACCAACCGCACCCCGCGACCCCGAAATCCCACCTGCCGGACCCACCGAAATCCGCACCTGCGCGCGCACCCCAACCCCACCCGCGCCGCACCCACCGAATCCGACCCGCGCGGCCCCCCCCAAACCCCCGCGCGCCCCACCGAAACCCCCCGGCGCACCCCCGAAATCCGCACCTGCGCGCGCACCCCCGAAATCCGCACCTGCGCGCGCACCCCCGAAACCGCACCTGCGCCGGGACCCACCAAATCCGCACCCGCGCCGGGACCCACCAAATCCGCACCCGCGCCACCCACCGAAATCCGCACCTGCGCCGCACCCACCGAAATCCGCACCTGCCGCGCCCCACCAAACCCCCTGCCGCGCACCCACCGAAATCCGCACCGCGCGCGCACCCACCGAAATCCGCACCCGCGCGCACCCACCGAAATCCGACCTCGCGCGACCCCCAAATCCGCACCTGCCGCGCACCCACCGAACCGCACCCGCCGCCACCCACCGAAACCGCACCGCCCGCACCCACCTCCGCACCGCGCGCGCACCCCAACCCCCCCGCACCCGCACCGCGCCCACCCACCTGCCCCGCGCGCACCCACCGAAATCCGCCCTGCGCGCGCACCCACCGAAACCCACCTGCGCGCCACCCCCGAACCCACCGCGCCCCCCACCGAAACCGCACCCCGCGCACCCACCGAAATCCGCCCTGCCGCGCACCCACCGAAATCCGCCCTGCCGCGCACCCACCAAATCCCCCCCGCGCACCCACCGAAATCCCCCCCGCGCACCCACCGAAACCCCCCTGCGCGCGCACCCACCAAATCCGCACCTGCGCGCGCACCACCGAAATCCACCTCGCGCGCACCCCCGAAATCCACCTGCGCGCCCCACCAATCCCCCCCCCGGCCCCACCAAACGCACCCGCCACCCCCAAACCACCTCCCCCCCAAATCCCTGATTTTTTAATTTATTTTTGCCTTTTTACCCAAAATTTCCCTTAATTCGCCTTTTTTCCCTTTCCCACTCCAAAATTTCCCCAACATTCCCATTAAATTTTCTTTAGTTTTTTTTTTTTTTCTTTAATTAATTCATAACCTCCATTTTTTTTCCTTTAAAAAATCAAAGGGTTACCATCCTTTTCAAGTTTTCCAGATCCCTTTTTAACATATTCAAAAGTCCCATGATAATTATAACCCCTTCCCTTTCGATAAAATTAACGAACCTGCACAAAAAAAAAATTTCAAACTTCCAAAACAAAAAACAGTCCCCGTTCTAGAAATTCCAAATTTTTTAAATAAAACCCGAACCCCTTGTCTTGCTTGGTGCAGAATCCCTCAACCCGGGGGATTGGAAAAATAAAAAAATTGTGCCCACAAAAAATCAATCCCAACCCCCTTTATCTGAGGGCCCAAAAATTAAATGATTATAAATGAAAAATTTTTGGGGCTTGAAACGCCACAATCCGTTAAATTTTTTGGGGTTTTATTTTAAAAAATAACCCGGGGCCCTTTTCTAATATAAAAATTCCCGGGAATATTTTTACAAATTTTGTTTTTTTTTATTGAATTATTATATTTCAAAATAGTTAATTTTGTTCAAATGCTTAAAGGTGATTTTGGCTGAATTTTTGTGCAGCTTACAAAAAATTGGGCAATTTTCAATTCCAATTTTTTTCAATCGAAAATTTTTAACATTATTTCACCCGGGGGAAAGGGCCGGGGTTCATAAGGGAAACCCTTTCAAGTTTCTTTAACAAAATTTATATTTACATTTATGGAGCATTTCCTGGGTTTTTTGTTTTTTCTTTACCCTTGCGTCGTTACAATGAGACCTTTTGCACAAAGAATTTGGGTTTTGAATCTCCCGTGTCATGTTTATTTGCACATTATTTTGAAAATTAATTAGTTTCTGCGGAAAAAGAATGAAGAAATTCGATTCGAATAAATGGAGTTGGATTTTTCTGGCAAAACAAATTTTTCGTGACATCTTTGTGACAAAAATGTCGGGGCCATTTTCCTTAAATAAATTTTCAATATCCGGATTCTACCAAGTTCCAAAAGTAAAAAAGCTCTGTAAAAGATTCCGGTTGGAAATTTTTTAAGGACAGTTTTTCCCCGCATATTGTTCAGTAAAACTTTTAAACAAATTTTAAATTTTAAAGGGAATGAGGAAAATTTTTAATAAAGTTTTAAATTTTTAAAATCTTTAATCCAATTATTTTGGCCCCGGAATTTATAAGAATTTACTAGGTTTTTTCCCTATTATTTTTTTACAATATTTCAATAAAATTATTAACCAACGAGGTATGACGTTACCAACCGCAAAAACAAAATTTTTATTTAATATTTTAGTTTTCTTTAAAAGAAAGGCTTGGATTCACAACTTTAAAAGTTTCAGAACAATTTTAAATTGTTAAAATTATTTAAAACGAAGGTTAGTAATTACTGACGGCAAAAGGGTCTATTAATATATATTAAAATTTAAAATTTTTGGGAAATGGAAATTTGATTGATCTTTTAATTTAAAATATAAAGGAAATTTAATTTTTAAAAATGAAAAATATAAATATATTACCGGGGTTTTAAAAAGGAGAATAAGATGAAAAAATTAAACCCAAAAGAGAGGATTTAAAAAAACTTAAAATTTAAAGGAAAAAAATGAAAAAGGGAAAGTTTAAAAAAATAATGAAAATCCCGTAAGGGGTTGGGAAAGGGTTTTTTTGGGGGAAAAATACGGCGAAAATTGGGAAATTTTGGGGTTAAAAGAAAAAAAGAAAAAAGGGGTGCGATGGTGGGGGCCCCGGGGGCCGGGGGGGCCCGGGGCCGGGGGGGCGGGTGCCGGGTGCCGGGGGTTTGGGGCGGTGCCGTGGGCGGGGTGCCGTGGGCGCGGGCCGTGCGCGGGGGGGGGGGGCGGCCGGGGCCGCGCGGGGTGCCCTGGGCGGCGGTGGGGGGGGCGGGTGCCGTGGGGGGGCCGGGGGGGCGGGTGCCGGTGGGCGCGCGGGCCGGGGGCGCGGGGGCCGGTGGGCGGGGCCGGTGGCGCGGGTGCGGTGGGCGGGGGCCGGTGGGGCGGGGGCCGGTGGGGGCGGGGCGGTGCGGGGCGGGGTGCCGGGGCGCGGGGGGGGCCGGGTGGGGCGGGGTCGGTGGGGGGGGTGGGGGGGGGGGCGGGGGGCCCGGGGGGGCGGTGCGGGGGCGCGGGGCCGGTGGGGCCGGGGGTGCGGGGGCGGGGGCCGTTTGGGGGGTGCCGGGGGGGGGGGGTGGGCGGCGGTTTCCGGTGGGGCGCGGGTGCCGGTGGGGCGGGGTGGGGGGCGCGCGGGTGCCGGGGGCGCGCGGGTGCCGGTGGCGCGCGGGGCCGGTGGGCGCGCGGGTGCCCGGGGGCCGCCGGTGCCGGTGGGCGCCGGGTGCCGGGGCGCGGGTGCCGGGGGGCCGGTGGGCCGGGGGCGGGCCGTTTGGTTTGTTTCCCGGTGGGGGGGGGCCCGGGCGGGGGCCCGGGGGTTCCGGTGGGGGGGGCGCCCGGGGGCCCCGGGGGTGGGCCGGGTGGGGGCCCGGGGCCGGGGGGGCCCTGGGGGGGGTTTCCGGCGGGGCCGGGGACTTTGTAATTTTTTTTTAAATGTTAATTAAAAAAACTTGAAACCAGTTTTGATTTTATTTTCCCAAAGAGTGGGCGAATCTTCATCCCAAAAAACCCCGAAGTCCCTCCTTTGGGGCCTTAACATCCGCTTATGGCCCCCGGAGTTGAATGTAAACGTAATTTCAAAGGCGATTTTGTGGAAGGAATTCCCGGGGTGGGAATCACAACTTGAACTCCCGGGTTCAAATTTTTAATTGACCATAAACTTGATCCCTAGGTTTTGGAAATTTCCCCTTCAAGATTTGGGCCCATCTTTTTAGTCTTTACCCCTGCAAAAGATGCCTTTTAGTTCATGAACCCAAAAAAGGGGGATTTTTTCCCCCTGTTTTTGCCTTCCCGTATAAATTCGGGGGGGGGAAGCCTTTTTGGGTGACGATCTCCAACTTGGTCTCCCGGAAATTCTCAAATTTTCCCCATACACAATTTAAACCCATATTGTTATCCTTCTATCGCTTTTCCTTTTTTCTTCCTCTTACTTGGGAATCCCATCCTTACGTGGAGCCTTGCCAGATGCAAGCTCATTTATAGCACACTTAACTTCTGTTATAGTGGAAAGTGTGTCCAGGTGGTCAAGAGTTGGTAGGGCCTCTATGGCGTTGAGGGCATCATCCGCTAGCTTGGTCTCACTTGAGTAAAGCTCTAAATAGTGCTCGACCCATCTATCCATCTGCTGTTTCTTATCAGTGATGATTTCTCCAGTCAAGGTTTTCAGCGGTGCACTTCTTTTGATCTGATCATTGAACCACAGGCTTTCTTTATCCCTTCATACATGCTTCTGATGTTTCCCTTATCACTTCCGATTCGAATGGACTCACATAACTCGATCCAATAGCCATTTGCACACTGCCTGGCAGTATTTTGCACATCCTTCCTAGCTTGCTTCAGCTCACTCAGAGTGTTACGCGTTGGTCTTTCCTTGTTTCTTAAGAGAGCTATCTTCTTTTTATCAGTCAAGGGCTGCAGTATCTGGCTGTTTGCTGCAAACCAGTCCTGCCTCTTATGATCCACAGTGCCGTAAACCCCTACCGCTGTTGTATAAATAGTTTCCTTAAGTTTACTCCATTTATCATTTACTATACAATTTTCTGATTTATCATTGAAAGCGTCTTCAAGTTGCTGTTGAAATTCAAAGCACTTTCCAGGATCGTGAGTGTTAATAATATTAATGCTGGGGCTAGACTTGTGTTTAGCTGTGTAGATTCTCTTTGGTCTCAGTCTAACCCTTGCAACAACCAAATAGTGATCTGTATCACAGTCAGCACTGAGGTAACTTCGAGTTAATGATGTATGGTTCAGATGTTGTCTCCGTGTGATAATGAAGTCCAGCTGATGCCAATGTCCGGATCTTGGATGTTTCCATGTGACCTTATGGAGCTCTTTTGCTTTAAAAAAGGAGTTTGTAATACATAGGTCATTTCTAGTGCAATGCTTCAGCAGCCTTTGCCCATTATCATTCATGCGACAGATGTTGTATTTTCCAAGGCACACTGGTAATGACTATAACTAAAGAAGAACAAACAGCAACAATTCACCTAAACGAACATCCATAATATCATCAAATGGCAGATCAGAAGACGAGATCGAAAATAGGTGCAATAAGGCAAATCAACTCATTGGACAAATGGCACCAATACTAAAGAACAAACATGTTTCAATAACTACTAAGAAAGCACTTTACAACATAATCTTCCTACCAACTCTGTGCTACCAATGCCAAACCTGGACAATGACAGAAAAAGAGAAAAGAAAAATCACAACAACAGAAAGGAGGTTCCTGAGAAGAATACTCAACGTATCAAGAAGAGATAAGATCAGAAATGAAGAAAGCAGGACTAAAGTGGGGGTTAAAGCAGCACTAGATTTTATTAGAAAGCAGCAAGACAAATGGTTTGGCCATGCAAGTAGGTTACCAGTCAACAGCATGCCACAACAAGTAATGATGTACAGACCAGATGGAAACAGAGGAAGAGGCCGATCACGTAAACGTTGGACGGAGGGAATAGCAGAATCCATGGGAATGTCGATATACGAAGCCCATAACCGGGCACTCTCACGAAGTTTATACTTCACCTCGACACCGCAAGGTACAAGAGGAACACGATGAGATGAGAGATGATGAGACTGTCCATGAACTCGAGACCTTGCCCACACGAGCATTGAAATCACCGAGCATATAAATGTAGTCGGATTTTGGAACTGCCTTGATCACAGAGTCTAGCTGCTCATAGAACATATCCTTCACATCATCAGAGGAAGCAAGTGTCGGTGCATATGCAGTGAGAATGGTGGCAAATCCACCAAAGGTTGCCAAGCGCAGTGATAATAATCTTTCATTACCTCCAGCTGGGATATCAATCATTCCCAGTAGCGAATTCACTGCAAAGCCCACATAATGTTGCCTTTTTTCTGCCTGCCCTCTTCCTTCCAAAAAAAGGTGTAATTGTTTTCCCTGAGTGACCCTTCCTCAGCGAGGCGAGTCTCCTGCAGGCCAGCAATATCAATGTTAAGACGATTGAGTTCAGCATCAATCACAGCCGTTTTTCTCACATCGTCAATATTTGTCAAGTCAGTGGAAAATCCTGGACACATGGTTCTCACGTTCCAGGTAGCTTGAGGTTTCTATTATTCTTTTTATTAGTACCTGGTGCATTGGTTTTACAGCCTGCGATTCAGATTTTGTCCTAGCCCCAAGCATCCATTGAAGCAGGCAGGCTGTGGCGGATCAGCACCCAATTGGCAGGGGGCTGCCCAGCTTGAGGCGGGCGGTAGCTGATCAGTGACACCTGTAGGTGTCTCCCATTGTCAGAGGCAACGCGTGGCGCCCCATGTCTACGCCAACTGACAAGGACTTATAACCCGTAACAGTTGCCTCTCGCTTTGATTCCGAGACCGGTTAAGACCAGGCGTGGAGTTATTGCCTCTCCATAGCACAAATCCTGGGCTAAAATAAAGAAACCATGTGTTACCCATGCAGCATGATCCCTCTCTCGGCCTGCCTAGTTCACTCCAGAGGAAAGTTAACACCTATGCACCTGGAACAAGACAAGCTGCAGAAGCTTCCGGATCAGCAAAGCAATGCTCTAACTGTCCGCCTGTCGGAGCTTCGATCCTAGACCAGCTGCCAACCAAGACTTAGGGCCTGGTCTGCCCTGCCATGACTTATTTTGTCTTTGGGTTGCATTTACTCGCACCACGATAATGTTTGTACCCTCCCAATTGCGCTCTTCCGCCCGAAGCCGTTGGCACAATGTGGGGAAATCCGTGCACCCACCGAAATCCGCATCTGCGCGAGCACCCACCGAAATCCGCACCTGCGCGCGCACCCACCGACATCCGCACCTGCGCGCGCACCCACCGACATCCGCACCTGCGCGCGCACCCACCGACATCCGCACCTGCGCGCGCACCCACCGACATCCGCACCTGCGCGCGCACCCACCGACATCCGCACCTGCGCGCGCACCCACCGACATCCGCACCTGCGCGCGCACCCACCGACATCCGCACCTGCGCGCGCACCCACCGACATCCGCACCTGCGCGCGCACCCACCGACATCCGCACCTGCGCGCGCACCCACCGACATCCGCACCTGCGCGCGCACCCACCGACATCCGCACCTGCGCGCGCACCCACCGACATCCGCACCTGCGCGCGCACCCACCGACATCCGCACCTGCGCGCGCACCCACCGACATCCGCATCCTGCGCGCGCACCCACCGACATCCGCACCTGCGCGCGCACCCACCGACATCCGCACCTGCGCGCGCACCCACCGACATCCGCACCTGCGCGCGCACCCACCGAAATCCGCGCATCGATTTTTTTATCTTTATATAAATTTCTTTGCTTTTTTTCACCCACAAATTGTTTTTTTAATTGTTAGTTTAATAATAGTATAAAAATAAAATTGTTTAATTCTGTCGTAGAAACTTTGTAGACTGTTGATTTGATTCTCTTGTGGAAGTTTTCTAAAAGTGAATATATTATGTGCAGGTTCGATTAATTTTATCGTAAAAATGAAGAAATGTGTTTATAATTATTCACTGAGCAGATTTTCTTGAACATCAGGATTGCTCAATCAATAGTGAACTGGACTCTGGAAACAACATTAAGCCAACAGGACGATGGATCAAACCCTGACTATGACTTAATATTTAAAAAAGGAAAAGAAAATGAAAATGCAGAATGAAATAGTAATATAAAATAATAAAATAAAATAATAATGAAAAATCTAAAATGTAGATGCATGTTGCGGATAAAATATTTGGAGTATGATAAGGATAAATAAAAATACGAGCGAAATTTAGGGAGAAATTTCGGGTGAATAAAAAGCAAAAAAATTTATATAAAGAAAATAAAGTCGATGTGCAGATGTTGGTGAGGGCGCGCGGGTGCCGGTGGGCGCGCGGGTGCCGGTGGGCGCGCGGGTGCCGGTGGGCGCGCGGGTGCCGGTGGGCGCGCGGGTGCCGGTGGGCGCGCGGGTGCCGGTGGGCGCGCGGGTGCCGGTGGGCGCGCGGGTGCCGGTGGGGCGCGCGGGTGCCGGTGGGCGCGCGGGTGCCGGTGGGCGCCGGTGGGCGCGCGGGTGCCGGTGGGCGCGCGGGTGCCGGTGGGCGCGCGGGTGCCGGTGGGCGCACGGGTGCCGGTGGGCGCGCGGGTGCGTCTATCAAGCTTTCTGTTTTGTTAATTGTTAAACCAAATTCAGAACAAGCATTGGAGACAGCAGATATTAGAGTGGGTCGTAATCTCAGCATCATCCGCAAAAAGCAACTCTCTGATTAGTACCCTCCTAATTTTGGTCTTGGCCTTCAATCTCTGAGCATTATAGAGGCCACCATCTGAGCGTGAGTGAATGTATATACCGTCATCCTGATCACGAAAGGCATATTTCAGTAGAAGTGAAAAGTATATCCCAAAGAGGGTGGAGGATAGTACACAACCTTGCTTAACTCCACTCTTGATTTCAAACTCTTCTGAAGTTGAGCCATCAAACTTGATTATACCCTTCAGGCCTGTGTGGAATGATTCCACAATTGACAGAAGAGTTGGTGGGCAGCCAATCTTCTTTAGTGCTTTGAACAGACCCTCACGACAAATCGAATGCCTTTGTGAGGTCGATGAAGGCAATAAACAGTGGCTGATTTTGTTCCCGGCATGTTTCTTGCATCTGTCGCAATGTGAATATCATATCAATAGGTAGACCGGTTCTGGCGGAAGCCGCACTGTGATTCGGGGTAGACTTGATCTCCTAGGACTTGAAGTCTGCGCAGGACAATTCTGGCAAATACTTTCCCAACAATACACAGAAGTGAGATACCCCTATAGTTGTTACAGTCGCTCTGATCGCCCTTGTTCTTGTACAGCGTTATGATGTTTGAATCTTTGAAATCCTGTGGGACTTGTCCTTCTCGCCAGCATAGCTCTTTTAGCTGGTGGATCTGTAGAGCGAGTGTGTCTTGCCCACTCCTGATTACCTCTATTGGAATCCCATCCTTACGTGGAGCCAGATGCAAGCTCATTTATAGCACACTTAACTTCTGTTATAGTGGAAAGTGTGTCCAGGTGGTCAAGAGTTGGCAGGGCCTCTATGGCGTTGAGGGCATCATCCGCTAGCTTGGTCTCACTTGAGTAAAGCTCTAAATAGAGCTCGACCCATCTATCCATCTGCTGTTTCTTATCAGTGATGATTTCTCCAGTCAAGGTTTTCAGCGGTGCACTTCTTTTGATCTGATCATTGGACCACAGGCTTTCTTTATCCCTTCATACATGCTTCTGATGTTTCCCTTATCACTTGCGATTCGAATGGACTCACATAACTCGATCCAATAGCCATTTGCACACTGCCTGGCAGCCTTTTGCACATCCTTCCTAGCTTGCTTCAGCTTCACTCAGAGTGTTACGCGTTGGTCTTTCCTTGTTTCTTAAGAGAGCTATCTTCTTTTTATCAGTCAAGGGCTGCAGTATCTGGCTGTTTGCTGCAAACCAGTCCTGCCTCTTATGATCCACAGTGCCGTAAACCCCTACCGCTGTTGTATAAATAGTTTCCTTAAGTTTACTCCATTTATCATTTACTATACAATTTTCTGATTTATCATTGAAAGCGTCTTCAAGTTGCTGTTGAAATTCAAAGCACTTTCCAGGATCGTGAGTGTTAATAATATTAATGCTGGGGCTAGACTTGTGTTTAGCTGTGTAGATTCTCTTTGGTCTCAGTCTAACCCTTGCAACAACCAAAGAGTGATCTGTATCACAGTCAGCCACTGTGGTAACTTCGAGTTAATGATGTATGGTTCAGATGTTGTCTCCGTGTGATAATGAAGTCCAGCTGATGCCAATGTCCGGATCTTGGATGTTTCCATGTGACCTTATGGAGCTCTTTTGTTTTAAAAAAGGAGTTTGTAATACATAGGTCATTTCTAGTGCAATGCTTCAGCAGCCTTTGCCCATTATCATTCATGCGACCGATGTTGTATTTTCCCAGGCACACTGGTAATGACTATAACTAAAGAAGAACAAACAGCAACAATACACCTGAACGAACATACCTTGAAACAAGTAAAGAGTTTCAAGTACCTAGGAAGTATAATATCATCAAATGGCAGATCAGAAGACGAGATCGAAAATAGGTGCAATAAGGCAAATCAACTCATTGGACAAATGGCACCAATACTAAAGAACAAACATGTATCAATAACTACTAAGAAAGCACTTTACAACATAATCTTCCTACCAACTATGTGCTACCAATGCCAAGCCTGGACAATGACAGAAAAAGAGAAAAGAAAAATCACAACAACAGAAAGGAGGTTCCTGAGAAGAATACTCAACGTATCAAGAAGAGATAAGATCAGAAATGAAGAAATCAGGACTAAAGTGGGGGTTAAAGCAGCACTAGATTTTATTAGAAAGCAGCAAGACAAATGGTTTGGCCATGCAAGTAGGTTACCAGTCAACAGCATGCCACAACAAGTAATGATGTACAGACCAGATGGAAACAGAGGAAGAGGCCGACCACGTAAACGTTGGACGGAGGGAATAGCAGAATCCATGGGAATGTCGATATACGAAGCCCATAACCGGGCACTCTCACGAAGTTTATACTTCACCTCGACACCGCAAGGTACAAGAGGAACACGATGAGATGAGAGATGATGAGACTGTCCATGAACTCGAGACCTTGCCCACACGAGCATTGAAATCACCGAGCATATAAATGTAGTCGGATTTTGGAACTGCCTTGATCACAGAGTCTAGCTGCTCATAGAACATATCCTTCACATCATCAGAGGAAGTAAGTGTCGGTGCATATGCAGTGAGAATGGTGGCAAATCCACCAAAGGTTGCCAAGCGCTGTGATAATAATCTTTCATTACCTCCAGCTGGGATATCAATCATTCCCAGTAGCGAATTCTTCACTGCAAAGCCCACATAATGTTGCCTTTTTTTCTGCCTGCCCTCTTCCCTTCCAAAAAAGGTGTAATTGTTTTCCCTGAGTGACCCTTCCTCAGCGAGGCGAGTCTCCTGCAGGCCAGCAATATCAATGTTAAGACGATTGAGTTCAGCATCAATCACAGCCGTTTTTCTCACATCGTCAATATTTGTCAAGTCAGTAGAAAATCCTGGACACATGGTTCTCACGTTCCAGGTAGCTTGAGGTTTCTATTATTCTTTTTATTAGTACCTGGTGCATTGGTTTTACAGCCTGCGATTCAGATTTTGTCCTAGCCCCAAGTATCCATTGAAGCCAATTGGCAGGGGGCTGCCCAGCTTGAGGCGGGCGGTAGCTGATCAGTGACACCTGTAGGTGTCTCCCATTGTCAGAGGCAACGCGTGGCGTCTACGCCAACTGACAAGGACTTATAACCCATAACAGTTGCCTCTCGCTTTGATTCCGAGACCGGTTAAGACCAGGAATGGAGTTATTTGCCTCTCCATAACACAAAGCCTGGGCTAAAATAAAGACACCATGTGTACCCATGCAGCATGATCCCTCTCTCGGCCTGCCTAGTTCACTCCAGAGGAAAGTTAACACCTATGCATCTGGAACAAGACAAGCTGCAGAAGCAAAGCAATGCTCTAACTGTCCGCCTGTCGGAGCTTCGATCCTAGACCAGCTGCCAACCAAGACTTAGGGCCTGGTCTGCCCTGCCATGACTTATTTTGACTTTGGGTTGCATTTCCTCGCACCACGATAAGTTTGTACCCTCCCAATTGCGCTCTTCCGCCCGAAGCCGTTGGGAAATCCGCGAAATCCGTGCACCCACCGAAATCCGCACCTGCGCGCGCACCCACCGAAATCCACACCTGCGAGCGCACCCACCGAAATCCGCACCTGCGCGCACCCACCGAGATCCGCACCTGCGCGCGCACCCACCGACATCCGCACCTGGGCGCGCACCCACCGACATCCGCACCTGCGCGCGCACCCACCGACATCCGCACCTGCGCGCGCACCCACCGACATCCGCACAGCACCTGCGCGCGCACCCACCTGCGCACCCACCGACATCCGCACCTGCGCGCGCACCCACCGACATCCGCACCTGCGCGCGCACCCACCGACATCCGCACCTGCGCGCGCACCCACCGACATCCGCACCTGCGCGCGCACCCACCGACATCCGCACCTGCGCGCGCACCCACCGACATCCGCACCTGCACGCGCACCCACCGACATCCGCACCTGCGCGCGCACCCACCGACATCCGCACCTGCGCGCGCACCCACCGACATCCGCACCTGCGCGCGCACCCACCGACATCCGCACCTGCGCGCGCACCCACCGACATCCGCACCTGCGCGCGCACCCACCGAAATCCGCGCATCGACTTTTTTATCTTTATATAAATTTCTTTGCTTTTTTTCACCCACAAATTTCACCCTTAATTTCGCTCGTATTTTCTTTTCTCCTTAACGTACTCCAAATATTTTCTCCCGCAACATTCACCCACATTTTAGATTTTTCATTATTAGTTTTTTTTTTTTTTTAATATTATTATTTCATTATTACATTCTCATTTTCTTTTCCTTTTTTAAATATAAAGTCATAGTCAGGGTTTGATCCATCGTCCTGTTGGCTTAATGTTGTTTCCAGAGTCCAGTTCACTATTGATTGAGCAATCCTGATGTTCAAGAAAATCTGCTCAGTGAATAATTATAAACACATTTCTTCATATTTACGATAAAATTAATCGAACCTGCACAAAATATAATCACTTTTAGAAGACTTCCACAAGAGAATCAAATCAACAGTCTACAAAGTTTCTACGACAGAATTAAACAATTTTATTTTTATACTATTATTAAACTAACATGTAACCCCTTTGTTCTTTGCTTGGTGTCTGAGTAATCCTCACTAACGCCTGGCGGTAAATGTTGAAAACTTGAAGTAAAATAAATTGTTGTCCGACAACTATTTTAATAGTTCTGAATTCCTCAAGTTCCCCTTCGTATCTGATGGTAGGGTCTTGCTCACAATAGCATATTAAGAATGATATAATTAGATATTGAAAATGTGCTTGTGGCTTAGGGGTTATGAACGCATTGCACAATCCCGACATTCGAATTCAGCCGCAGGTGAACTGGAAGTATTGTATAAGAAAGTGATGAGGGGAAAAACAACACTGAACGTAAAATTGCTTATAAAATTACACGCGGCCAATAAATGCTGGGATTGACAACGACGTTCTATAACGGATATACACAACATTTATTCAGAATTTCCTTCCGATATTGCACCAGAAATAAGTTAAAGATAATACTTGTTCAGAACATGTGTGGCAACATATGGATGCGAGCCGTGGACAATCTTTCCTGTGGCAGCGTACGTACAAATGCGATTCGTGGACTATCTTTATTACACCAACACACATGTGTGTTGTTTGTCCATCAATAATGATGATGATCATTCATTTCATCCAGAGGGGTTGAAAGTGTGGAGCCGTGAGTTCTATAATGGCTGATAAGGCCTATTTTGGCTCGAAATGTTCTTTAACAATGTGGACATAGAATGCTTGACATTTATGGAGCAGGATTTCCTGCAGTGGTTTTTCTGTTCTGCTTATTCTTCACAGCTCTTGCAGTCCTGGTTACCTCACACGTGACTGCACCCTTGCGTAATGACGCACGCAAAGAATTTCGGTCTCTGACTGCATTCTCCCAGGTGTCATGTTGAATTCCAAAAGCATGCATTGAGATTGATTGATTGATTGATTGATTGATCTAGGAACCGACATCACAGCATTCGGGAATGCATTGAGATTTTCAGACACACATATGTGAGTCGTGGAGCATCTTTCCTGCGTCAGCAAATGAATAGAGGTTGTGGACCATCTTTCCTGTATCAACTTACCAATGTGAGTCGTGGACTATTTTTCCTGTGGCAACATACGAATGTGTTTCGTGGACCATCTTTCCTGTGGCATCATATGAATGTGAGTCGTGGACCATTTTTCCTGTGGCAACAGGATTAATTTACATATCTATGCCGCATCTACCAAGTTACGCACATGTGTGTTGCTGTAATAAAGATAGTCCACGAATCGCATTTGTACGTACGCTGCCACAGGAAAGATGGTCCACGACTCGCATCCATATGTTGCCACAGTAAAGATGCATGTTCTGAACAAATATTATCTTTAACATATTTGCTGGTGCAATATCGGCAGGAAATTCTGAATAAATGTTTTGTATGTCCGTTATAGAACGTCTTTGTCAATCCCAGCATTTATTGGCCTCGTGTAATTTTCTAAGCAATTTTACGTTCAGTGTTGTTTTTCCCCTCATTACTTTCTTATACAATACTTCCAAATCAACAGCGGCTGAATTCGAACAGCATGTCGGGATTGTGCAATGCGTTCATAACCCCTAAGCCACAAGCACATTTTCAATATCTAATTATATCATTCTTAATATGGTATTGTGAGCAAGACCCTACCATCAGATATGAAGGGGAACTTGAGGAATTCACAACTATTAAAATAGTTGTCGGACAACAATTTATTTTAGTTAAAACTTTAGTTTTCAACATTTACCGCCAGGCGTTAGTGAGTATTACTCAGACACCAGGCAAAGAACAAAGGGGTTACATGTTAGTTTAATAATAGTATAAAAATAAAATTGTTTAATTCTGTCGTAGAAACTTTGTAGACTGTTGATTTGATTCTCTTGTGGAAGTTTTCTAAAAGTGAATATATTTTGTGCAGGTTCGATTAATTTTATCGTAAAAATGAAGAAATGTGTTTATAATTATTCACTGAGCAGATTTTCTTGAACATCAGGATTGCCCAATCAATAGTGAACTGGACTCTGGAAACAACATTAAACCAACAGGACGATGGATCAAACCCTGACTATGACTTAATATTTAAAAAAGGAAAAGAAAATGAAAATGCAGAATGAAATAGTAATATAAAATAAAATAATAATGAAAAATCTAAAATGTAGATGAATGTTGCGGATAAAATATTTGGAGTATGATAAGGAGAAATAAAAATACGAGCGAAATTTAGGGAGAAATTTCGGGTGAATAAAAACCAAAAAAAGTTATATAAAGAAAATAAGTCGGATGCCGGTGGTGCGCGCGGGTGCCGGTGGGCGCGCGGGTGCCGGTGGGCGCGCGGGTGCCGGTGGGCGCGCGGGTGCCGGTGGGCGCGCGGGTGCCGGTGGGCGCGCGGGTGCCGGTGGGCGCGCGGGTGCCGGTGGGCGCGCGGGTGCCGGTGGGCGCGCGGGTGCCGGTGGGCGCGCGGGTGCCGGTGGGCGCGCGGGTGCCGGTGGGCGCGCGGGTGCCGGTGGGCGCGCGGGTGCCGGTGGGCGCGCGGGTGCCGGTGGGCGCGCGGGTGCCGGTGGGCGCGCGGGTGCCGGTGGGCGCGCGGGTGCCGGTGGGCGCGCGGGTGCCGGTGGGCGCGCGGGTGCCGGTGGGCGCGCGGGTGCCGGTGGGCGCGCGGGTGCCGGTGGGCGCGCGGGTGCCGGTGGGCGCGCGGGTGCCGGTGGGCGCGCGGGTGCCGGTGGGCGCGCGGGTGCCGGTGGGCGCGCGGGTGCCGGTGGGCGCGCGGGTGCCGGTGGGCGCGCGGGTGCCGGTGGGCGCGCGGGTGCCGGTGGGCGCCGGTGGGCGCGCGGGTGCCGGCGGGCGCCGGTGGGCGCGCGGGCGCCGGTGGGCGCCGGTGGGCGCGCGGGTGCCGGTGGGCGCGCGGGTGCCGGTGGGCGCGCGGGTGCCGGTGGGGCGCGCGGGTGCCGGTGGGGGCGCGGGTGCCGGTGGGCGCGCGGGTGCCGGTGGGCGCGCGGGTGCCGGTGGGCGCGCGGGTGCCGGTGGGCGTCTATCAAGCTTTGTCAATCTTCTTTTTTGTTAATTGTTAAACCAAATTCAGAACAAGCATTGGAGACAGCAGATATTAGATGTTCTTATTCTTCCTCAGAGTGGGTCGTAATCTCAGCATCATCCGCAAAAAGCAACTCTCTGATTAGTACCCTCCTAATTTTGGTCTTGGCCTTCAATCTCTGAGCATTATAGAGGCCACCATCTGAGAGTGAGTGAATGTATATACCGTCATCCTGATCACGAAAGGCGTATTTTAGTAGAAGTGAAAAGTATATCCCAAAGAGGGTGGCGGATAGTACACAACCTTGCTTAACTCCACTCTTGATTTCAAACTCTTCTGAAGTTGAGCCATCAAACTTGATTATACCCTTCAGGCCTGTGTGGAATGATTCCACAATTGACAGAAGAGTTGGTGGGCAGCCAATCTTCTTTAGTGCTTTGAACAGACCCTCACGACAAATCGAATGCCTTTGTGAGGTCGATGAAGGCAATAAACAGTGGCTGATTTTGTTCCCGGCATGTTTCTTGCATCTGTCGCAATGTGAATATCATATCAATGGTAGACCGGTTCTGGCGGAAGCCGCACTGTGATTCGGGGTAGACTTGATCTCCTAGGACTTGAAGTCTGCGCAGGACAATTCTGGCAAATACTTTCCCAACAATACACAGAAGTGAGATACCCCTATAGTTGTTACAGTCGCTCTGATCGCCCTTGTTCTTGTACAGCGTTATGATGTTTGAATCTTTGAAATCCTGTGGGACTTGTCCTTCTCGCCAGCATAGCTCTTTTAGCTGGTGGATCTGTAGAGCGAGTGTGTCTTGCCCACTCCTGATTACCTCTATTGGAATCCCATCCTTACGTGGAGCCTTGCCAGATGCAAGCTCATTTATAGCACACTTAACTTCTGTTATAGTGGAAAGTGTGTCCAGGTGGTCAAGAGTTGGCAGAGCCTCTATGGCGTTGAGGGCATCATCCGCTAGCTTGGTCTCACTTGAGTAAAGCTCTAAATAGAGTTCGACCCATCTATCCATCTGCTGTTTCTTATCAGTGATGATTTCTCCAGTCAAGGTTTTCAGCGGTGCACTTCTTTTGATCTGGTCATTGGACCACAGGCTTTCTTTATCCCTTCATACATGCTTCTGATGTTTCCCTTATCACTTGCGATTCGAATGGACTCACATAACTCGATCCAATAGCCATTTGCACACTGCCTGGCAGCCTTTTGCACATCCTTCCTAGCTTGCTTCAGCTCACTCAGAGTGTTACGCGTTGGTCTTTCCTTGTTTCTTAAGAGAGCTATCTTCTTTTTATCAGTCAAGGGCTGCAGTATCTGGCTGTTTGCTGCAAACCAGTCCTGCCTCTTATGATCCACAGTGCCGTAAGCCCCTACCGCTGTTGTATAAATAGTTTCCTTAAGTTTACTCCATTTATCATTTACTATACAATTTTCTGATTTATCATTGAAAGCGTCTTCAAGTTGCTGTTGAAATTCAAAGCACTTTCCAGGATCGTGAGTGTTAATAATATTAATGCTGGGGCTAGACTTGTGTTTAGCTGTGTAGATTCTCTTTGGTCTCAGTCTAACCCTTGCAACAACCAAAGAGTGATCTGTATCACAGTCAGCACTGTGGTAACTTCGAGTTAATGATGTATGGTTCAGATGTTGTCTCCGTGTGATAATGAAGTCCAGCTGATGCCAATGTCCGGATCTTGGATGTTTCCATGTGACCTTATGGAGCTCTTTTGTTTTAAAAAAGGAGTTTGTAATACATAGGTCATTTCTAGTGCAATGCTTCAGCAGCCTTTGCCCATTATCATTCATGCGACCGATGTTGTATTTTCCAAGGCACACTGGTAATGACTATAACTAAAGAAGAACAAACAGCAACAATTCACCTAACGAACATCCTTGAAACAAGTAAAGAGTTTCAAGTACCTAGGAAGTATAATATCATCAAATGGCAGATCAGAAGACGAGATCGAAAATAGGTGCAATAGGGCAAATCAACTCATTGGACAAATGGCACCAATACTAAAGAACAAACATGTATCAATAACTACTAAGAAAGCACTTTACAACATAATCTTCCTACCAACTCTGTGCTACCAATGCCAAACCTGGACAATGACAGAAAAAGAGAAAAGAAAAATCACAACAACAGAAAGGAGGTTCCTGAGAAGAATACTCAACGTATCAAGAAGAGATAAGATCAGAAATGAAGAAATCAGGACTAAAGTGGGGGTTAAAGCAGCACTAGATTTTATTAGAAAGCAGCAAGACAAATGGTTTGGCCATGCAAGTAGGTTACCAGTCAACAGCATGCCACAACAAGTAATGATGTACAGACCAGATGGAAACAGAGGAAGAGGCCGATCACGTAAACGTTGGACGGAGGGAATAGCAGAATCCATGGGAATGTCGATATACGAAGCCCATAACCGGGCACTCTCACGAAGTTTATACTTCACCTCGACACCGCAAGCTACAAGGGGAACACGATGAGATGAGAGACGATGAGACTGTCCATGAACTCGAGACCTTGCCCACACGAGCATTGAAATCACCGAGCATATAAATGTAGTCGGATTTTGGAACTGCCTTGATCACAGAGTCTAGCTGCTCATAGAACATATCCTTCACATCATCAGAGGAAGTAAGTGTCGGTGCATATGCAGTGAGAATGGTGGCAAATCCACCAAAGGTTGCCAAGCGCATGTGATAATAATCTTTCATTACCTCCAGCTGGGATATCAATCATTCCCAGTAGCGAATTCACTGCAAAGCCCACATAATGTTGCCTTTTTTCTGCCTGCCCTCTTCCTTCCAAAAAAAGGTGTAATTGTTTTCCCTGAGTGACCCTTCCTCAGCGAGGCGAGTCTCCTGCAGGCCAGCAATATCAATGTTAAGACGATTGAGTTCAGCATCAATCACAGCCGTTTTTCTCACATCGTCAATATTTGTCAAGTCAGTGGAAAATCCTGGACACATGGTTCTCACGTTCCAGGTAGCTTGAGGTTTTATTATTCTTTTTATTAGTACCTGGTGCATTGGTTTTACAGCCTGCGATTCAGATTTTGTCCTAGCCCCAAGCATCCATTGAAGCAGGCAGGCTGTGGCGGATCAGCACCCAATTGGCAGGGGGCTGCCCAGCTTGAGGCGGGCGGTAGCTGATCAGTGACACCTGTAGGTGTCTCCCATTGTCAGAGGCAACGCGTGGCGCCCCATGTCTACGCCAACTGACAAGGACTTATAACCCGTAATAGTTGCCTCTCGCTTTGATTCCGAGACCGGTTAAGACCAGGCGTGGAGTTATTGCCTCTCCATAGCACAAAGCCTGGGCTAAAATAAAGAAACCATGTGTTACCCATGCAGCATGATCCCTCTCTCGGCCTGCCTAGTTCACTCCAGAGGAAAGTTAACACCTATGCACCTGGAACAAGACAAGCTGCAGAAGCTTCCGGATCAGCAAAGCTCTAACTGTCCGCCTGTCGGAGCTTCGATCCTAGACCAGCTGCCAACCAAGACTTAGGGCCTGGTCTGCCCTGCCATGACTTATTTTGTCTTTGGGTTGCATTTACTCGCACCACGATAATGTTTGTACCCTCCCAATTGCGCTCTTCCGCCCGAAGCCGTTTGGGACAATGTGGGGGGTCGGGTGTGGTAAACCCCCCAAACCGCCGAAAA
>JACEFZ010011162.1:0-108755 GCA_014155875.1 Cepaea nemoralis
CGGCTTTTGGGGGGGAAAAATTTTTGGGCCCAATTCAAAAAATTATAATCTTTTCACGGGGTTAAAAATTGGGGAGGGGGACGTCGGAGGTGTTAAATTTTGGGAAGACCGTTGGCCGGGAAGGATGGGTGAGTGCCCCAGAAAGACTGGAATAACGCACACAACATATCTCACATGCTGACTGATGAAACCTGGATCATCTCTAGTTCTTCTCACCTTTCTTCTTTAGCTCTGTATATAGACATACTTCTATCCCGGCTTTTCAGCCTTCCAACTATGAATTATTTTGTAATAAATGTTGCTTTTGTTACCATGTCTTGGTGTGAGGGTGTCGTGAAACGAAGCCGCATTAACATCTCAGAACACTCTTCGGTTCACATCTGAGGGGCCACTTAGAGACATCAACAAAAGAACAAACTGTTTTTTCTATATTCAAGGCTATCTAGTCTTGACGTAAGCTTACAAAGCTGGCAAGTAAATGTCAATGTCAATCAGTCTACTGGCTATGTGGGAAATGGAATGTGAACCTGACCAGACGTGAGAACACTTCAATGTTACCCCTGGAAACTCACATAGACAAAAGTCTGCATGGGGCTGTAAACAGGCCGGTCCTGCTTCAAGGTGGTACATGTCAAACTGATAATTACACCCCACTGACGGGCAGACTCAATGGACTGAAACTGATCTGTGGCTGGCAATTAAAAACCATCCAGGTGTGACGCTGTGGTGAAGGCTGACTACTTGGTGAAACAGACTAGAGGCGCAAGGCTTGAACGCATTGCTTGATAAGACTCCCCGGGCTAAACAGTGTCAGACTGACTGGGACCTCTCAATCACACAAGCTGTGAAAGTCTGGCTGATTAGTGGCTGCCCACGGTCACAGGTGTGTAGATAATGATATTATTTCCTTTTTGCTTTCATACTACGTATATAGGAATAACCTTATATGCCATTTTGAATTCGCATATCTTAGGTTTAATTGATGTTGATTTGTTATCACTAAGAATAATTTGGTGTTATGATGTTGTGGGCGCATTGGAACATTGGCCATTGATTGCATTTGTAGCAGAGGTGTAATGGTACAGATCTTACCCATAAATGGTATAGGGTATATGGTGCTTAGCCTTTCCAGTGTATGGTGCAGTGTATACTCACGGAAGTCTTTCACAGAGCTGATATTGGCTTGTAAGCCCGGATGATCAGGTACAATTATGATACAATTACCGACCCTGTAATCTGCGAACCCAAATGTTGGATGGTACTCACTGTGAGGAACCGAGTGTCTGAATTATGGACATGACCTTAGGACACTTCACTCATCATGACGGACTTTAGAAGGGATGACAGGAATGTAAATTACAAGCGTGTGAGACGACTGAAAAGTCCGTCCCAGACAAGACAGTAGGAGAGAGATATGTAGAGATATAGAGGAGAGCGAACGCAGTACAGCTGGAAGATAGACTTGGTCCGACTGGTCATTGTACAGGGGGGGGGGGAGTGATAGAATTATGTATTGATTAGGATGGTACTGATGTAGAACTAGATAATACACATTCTTGATGTTCTCTTCCAAGCCCTCAACAGGAGACCAGTTTTAACCGTGCTGTGATAACGGAGGAACTAGGGAAGACAGAACAGAACACTACTGTTTTGAGCACCGTCATAGCTGCTTAGCTGATCTGGACCACAGATCCAAACAGGATCCAAGGATCACGAGTTATGTATATGTACTTTCCATCATTTCACATGTATGAGTGTATATTGCATAGTTCACCATTACCAGCATGATAATTATAAATGTTGTCGTTTGTTTTAACTCATAGCTCAGTTGTTATACTTTTAATTCCAATTGTGCATACGTGTTGTGTGTGTACATAGGTGGGGGTTCATTTAGACACCAAGGAAGGGAACAGTCAGGGAAGAACAACCTGCACTGGGATAGTTGTCACTTACTCTTACATCTAGACTTAAAAATCTACCTCAGCTAACCTTCTCCTTCCCACTCCTTGGCGAATATTAAGGTCAGCTGATTTCATCCTGTTACGACCTGTCTCTGCGCTTGACACATCTTTATCAGATTACTACTGGAACTATTAGTGTTGGAACTCTTTGCTGGTTGCTGAGGATGGGGACGGAGCGCTTATGGGAATGTCCCGAATGCTGTGATGTCGGTTCCTAGATCAATCAATCAATCAATCAATCCTGTTACGAACCACTTGTAGCTGAACTCTTGATATTCATGGGCTTAATCTGTAGTTCAGCCATATCGATTTTCTGACAGAAAAAGACTGTTGTTTTGTCCGAGCCCCCTGTGGGTGGGTATCCATCGGTGAGAATGGAAGAACAGGTGGAGTCCCGGCTTGTTGGGGGACTGCCATGTAGCACGTCAGAATGAGGCACAGAATTTAAATTGAAAAGAACCTGAAGGGTTAATCGCGAAGCAGCAGACGGCAAGGGTCGCCAAGTGACGTCACTATGTGAAAAAGTCACTGTGTAGTACGTCATCAACCGGCTAGTTAGGTCTGGGGCTGATACAAACAAGGCGGCATAAAATTGTACAGTGATGATTTCTTATCGTAAATGCTTTCAGAATAGGTAAATGAAAGAAGTAAACCATTGGTGTAACCTTTGTAAATAAGGCATACTCTGGAATTAGGATGGAAGGCCGGCAGTAGAGATTTAGACCAAAATTCAAGAGAATGGCTCAGTGCTAGCAATTTGTCAACAGACATGGTTTCTCGTAAGTAGTTATTGTTAGGATGATCAGCAAGAATGCAAATTAGACAGCGATACACAGTTGGCGAATTATCTTGACATTCTGCTAATTAACTGTGTGTGTGTGTGTGTATATATATATATATATATATATATATATATATATATGGACACGCCAATGATTATTAATATTATACATATGCTTATTAACATGGCACCGGCCCTCCCATCAATATGGGAACTGTGACCTTTTTCTATGACGTGACAAATCTACCCAATTAAAGGTCGAATGAAATGAAATGTCAGCCTTCTTCAAGTTATTTAATGTTCATTGAATTTGCTCCTGTTACAGACAGAGTTAAGGACAGCCTGTAAATGGATATTGACGACAGCACAGACGAGCAAGAGTTAAAAGACGTATAGCATTCTGTGAGTAGTGTAACATGGGCTAAAGGATGACCGTTTTTGAGGCGCACATCGCTTTTGCGCCTCAAAGGGCGATAACTCTTCAGGTTTTTAAGTAGGTGGTCAGGGGTGTGGTCAATTGACTCATCATAGGTGGCGTGCGTGGTCAGAGATGCGTGGTCAAGTAATTATAGGTACGACATAATAAATACGACATAAAACATTAAAAATAAAAAACAAACGACTCAAGTAAGGTATATAATAATTTTATTAAACCACCTATAGACAATACAATGCATATTAAATACGTAGTGGTGAAGTCGAGATATTATCATCGTGTACCTGCCTTTTTATATAGAGATATGACAGTGAATTACGATGTTGTGTGTATGTATACACTGCAGAGTCTTGTGTTTTAAAGCCTATATTGGTTCCCCCACTCGGTGTTTGGGTGTTGAGTACTTCCAAAAATGTGTCCTTGTTTAGATGAGTGTTGTGGTTTTTGGTCAGACCTTTGGTACTGATTTTATCATAATCTCCAACACAAATATACGTCTTACTACATAACGAGACCATCCCCTCCCCTTCGTACTCTAGTTTGAAAAGCCCGGGGGTTCTCTTTTCATAGGCTTTGATATCCACACAGTCCTGACAGGTAGTAGTACTATGAACAGGGCAAACTTCAGACGGGAACCACTGATTGTAGACTCTGTCATATTCTTCTCGTAGGTGTGGTCTAACCACCTCAGAGAGTGAGTCGGCGCTAAGGGCCAAGTAGAGAGAGTCAGTGTCCATTTCACAAAGCTGAAAGTCTTCTTTAGCGATAAATTTGTCAAGAAAGTCGTAATAGAAAGCTAACATTCTTAATTTGGCATACTGATAGACAAAGAAACCAATCTGTAGAGGTAGATCCCAGACAGTTTTCTTCTTTAACATTTCTACTTCGAAGAGATCATCTGTAATACCAGTCATGCTTTTGAACCTGGGATTATTGATTAGTTTGGTAGTGTCTTTTCCCTGGCAGTAGGAGACATCGGTATGTTTGGCTTTATTGGTTAACGTTTTGCCGTAAGCGGCGTTACCTAACAACTTCATAGTGTCGGCTGTAATAGATTCTTGTCCCCTTGGCGGCGGGCATTAGAGACTGCTTCCCCAAATTGTTTAAAACAACTAACCGGTCGATATTCTATTGTCTGGTAGATGTGTGTAACGACCAACCCATGCGCTAGATACCACTTTAAAAGAGGGGTGGCTAATAAAATTTTCTTCCCGAAATAACTACCGATCAATGTCCGTCGTGGGGTACTCAATAGTTTATTTTTTATGGCATATTCTTTCATAAACTCCCCAATATCGTCTCTCGACACCTCCGTGTTCTTGAAAATAGGGGGCATTTCGGCAAAGGACTCTTGTAAATCAACCGGGGTCTCAATATCGCACTCAACCAACCCGAAAAATGTGTCACTTTTTACAGCCTCAATTATCTGGTTTTCACTCAACGATCCCCAAGGAAGTTCTGATGGTGGAAACTGTTTCCCGCAAGAAACACTTGATGGTTGTGTTTGACCTCTTTAATCTCTGCCACTCGCATTCCCAAATAACCTTAACTGTCACCCCAACAGTTTTTTCTAGATACTCGTGGATCTCGCACGTGTTCTGGTATAGTTCTGGCTAAGTGGTTTTTTATTGACGGGATTAATCGTTTTCCCAGCAGTTAGACGGCAAGAGGGGTGCCCGTGGAACAAACACCCATGGAATTGGTAAGCTGGTGTATTCTTTTTATCCCACCCATCTACGCGAATATGTCGGTCGCCGAGTTGCATCTCGTGACTATTGAATTGGGTTTTTAAATCTATGTTGTTGTTGTGTGACACCCAGGTTAACCACTCGCGACTCTGACGTGTGTATTTGTGTAATCTGTGTGCTCTAAACCCATCCTCGCGGTTTCGATATATGGGGAAATCTGATGGCATATCTTTCATAAGAGACCAAAGGTATAATGCATTCGCATCAAACCCTTTAATGCTTTTTACCAGCTTATTACCCCTGATACGGGTCTCGATTGACTTCAGTGGTAACGATGAAAAATGATACTCGGCCCACCCACCACGTTATCTCGTAACAACTTGTGCACCTTCTCCTCCTTCTTCGAAAACAAAACAAAAGAAACATCTTTATTCATGGTGTTGAATAGGTACTGTAGAGTAATGCCGGGGACGGAGATGGCCTGTTTACACATGTCTATATTTAAACCGGCGTAAAAGGCTACTTGTTTTTCCAGGGCTTTTAGAAAGGGAGACACGTCTTTGATGTTGTACCAAATTAAAAAGTCCCGCAAGGTTGTCATCTTATTATCGGTCCAGGCTTTCTGACAAAAGGCGTATTCTGCTTCGGAAATGTTACGGTTTTTAAGCTTTGAGAAAAAGGCTGCATGCGGTGGTAGGGCTGTCTCATTTAGCTTTCCCAGATCGGTCAGATACTCATATGCAAAAAATCCCTTTGTCTCTTCAATACCAAACGAGGCCAAATATTGAGAGTAGCTTACTCCCGGGACCAGAAAGTTGGAGACGTCGAGGAATTTCAGTCTTTCTGTCGCTATACACATAAAATTATTATTTCTCTTGACTATAAACTTGAATGGGTTAGCCTCCCGATCAAGGAAATACCGTATTAAATAAGGTTTCAGCAAGTTAATGTCATACTTACCGCTATTCAACCCAAACAGAAAAAAAAACTGGTCACGGTGGTTAAAAGCGAAAAATGGGCAGAGGTGTGTCAAAGAGTAAGCACAGACAAGTCACTGAAATTGTTCTGGCGACTACATAAAAGCATGAGTGGTGTAGTCAAGAATAAGAGCATTTCTGACTTCCAAGGTGCTGACCTCATCTGGCAGAGGACTGACGAGGACAAGGGCAAAGCCCTCTTTGAACGCTACCTTGAGCAGAGCAACCAGACAGACATGGGAGGCCGGAATCTGGACAAGGAGGTCACCTCAGACAGATGCAAGGCCCAGAACACTTCGGATGAAGACACAGTGACAGTGAAAGAAATCAAGGCTGTGCTTCGACGATCAAAAAACAGTGCTCCAGGTCCTGATGGCATAAGATACGACGACATAAATAGGTGTACCGACAATGAGCTAGAGAAACTAGCAGACATGTACAACAACAGTATAGGGAGTGCTAGCATCAAGGAGGAATGGTTACACAGCTATCTTATTCCCTTGCCGAAGCCTGGCAAAGACCACAAGAAAATTCAGGGATATCGAATTATAACCATGCAGAATACAATAGGCAAGCTGCTGGAGAAGGTAATTGCCAGGAAAATATCAAGCCAACTAGAGAGGCAAGGTGTTTTCCCACCTACCCTGGGTGGGTACCGTCCAAAAAGAGAAACCTGGACCAATGCAGCAGTCTTTGCCCACGATGTCTATGAAGGTTTCCACTCAGGCACTGAAACCGTTGCTGCAGCGATTGATCTTGAGGACGCATACAACAGAGTACCACTGGATTTTTTAATGTTTCAGCTTCTTGAACTAAACGTAAGTCCATTCCTCCTTAGTTGGATCGCTGCAGCTCTCTTCCAACGGAAAGTAGTTTTTAGATGTGGCAGTTGGACTTCGGAACCAACAACAATATATCCTGGCCTACCACAGGGATCACCATTATCTCCGGTACTGTTCAACGCCTACACAGTGAGAATCACCAGTGAGCAGATCACTGGACCTGGCAGGACATTGTCATATGCCGATGATGTTTTAGTGTATCGTCAGGGTAAGGATAGAGAGGAGGTTGCTGTGGAACTACAAACCGAACTCAATCGCATAAGTACTTGGTGTGATGAAGCTGGGGCAATGGTCAACCCAACAAAGGCAACAGTGACTTGGTTCTCGTTGAATAATCATATTGTCAACAATCCAACACCAACTGTAATGCTGTGTTCAGAGACGGTGGAAAGAACGCAGGCAATGAATTACCTGGGGATACGGTTTGATCGAAGCCTTACTTATAATGTGCACATAGACCAGGTGATAACAAAGGCCAAGCGGGGTTTGGCAGCGATGCGGGTGATGGCGGCAGCAAACTGTGAGCAGCGCCATCTATGTCTTCTGTACGAGGGGCTGGTCATGTCTGTTTTGGAGTATGCAATGGCAATCCTGACTCTCAGCCATAAGCAGATAGAAAGGATGGAAAGGATACAGAATGAAGCTATGCGCATTATTCTTGGATGTACAAGAGATACAGCATGCAGGGCGATGCGCTACCTTCTTGATTTTCCAACCATTGAAGAGAGAATACATGTTTGCAGGGCACGTGCCTACCTCAGAATTAACGCAAACACACAGCATCCACTGCATAGTGAAATTACGAAGGTGAAGGGCAGCAGGTTAAAAAGAGGACGGTCGTGGATGGGTCAAGCCGAGGACATTCTTCAACAGGTGTGTTCACTTGAGGACTTAGAACCTGGCGAGGAGTGGGTGCAAGTGCCAACAGACTTCTGCACATCCTTTTCAGTTTGCATCCAACTAGATAGAAAATGCAGACAAGAAAATCCGGCTGCTGTTGAGGCTGAAGTACAAGCGTTGATTTTCGAGAATTCGCTAGACAGTGACGCGGTCATCTACACAGATGGGTCGGTCGTCCGACATGTGAGAAGCTCATGGGCCTTTACAGCTCGGGCCGGAGGGAGAATTGTGAAGGAGGACTCTGGTGCTTTCACTGAAACCACAAGTAGCCTGACCATGGAAGTCATGGCAGTAAGTAAAGCAATAACATGGCTCGAGACACAAACATTCACTAGGGCTTGTTTCCTTAGCGACTCAATGAACATGATCAAGAGGATAGAGGAGGGGTCGATCCGAAGAGAATGGTTGCTGCCTCTGAAGCGGTCTCGGCTGGCAAAGATTAGTTTCATCTTCGTGCCAGGGCATGCGGGAGTACAAGGAAATGAGCGGGCTGACAAGCTCGCAGGTGAGGCTACTGTTGAGGGCGGACGCGCCATGGACCAGGCTGACATTCTGAATGCTCTACGAGAAGTGAGACTTTTGCAAGAACCAAGTGATGACTGTGAATCTACAACAATGGCCAGACTGCGAGAGCAGCAAATTAAAAGAGGGGTGGCCAAACAAGAACACTACGCAGGAAGCCAAAGAAGATTGATAAACCAACACAGAACTGGCGTCGTTAGCCGCTACACGCTGCGGGATTTGCTGAGGAGGGGATCCGAGCACTTATGGACTGAATGGTCCGATGTGCAACGAGGATGATCTGTCGACTAACTAACTAACTAACCCAAACAGAGTGATTTCCAACAAATAGGATTCGAGCCTTTCACTTAATTTTGGGTGGTCACCTAATTTAGCAAAGACTGACTCAAACTTTTTGAGAAAAGCTCATATGATTTAGCAGCTATTTCATGGAGATAGTCCAACATTTCATTTACGAGGACCTGTGGATCACCGGTGGTAATGAAACATTTAGGGGTGTCGAACCCAGGGACATTAGAGGCGACCGCACACGAGAGGGGGACGTGTCTGGCCATGAAGGTCGTCGACTTTGAGTCAGCCGGTTAATTTTCATTGGAGAAGAAAGATTCCATATCGTAGCACGCTCTAAATGGGAAAATAAAATTTTCTTCTACATCAAACCCGTGGTCACGGAGCAATTCCAAGATCGATTCGGTCGGCCGATAAACCCCACCTTTATACGTTTCGATAGTGGCTACACCTTTACACGTAAGTTCGTGGGGTGTCAATCGCTTGTACATCTTAAATAGCTTACCGCATTTCCCACAAGAAAAACACCGAGAGGCCTTGGCCACATCAACAATATACATGAAATGGTTTTCATGCAGAAGAAGATTCACTATATCTGGATGTGTACTAGTACTTCTAATTTTCGGAACCAGATGTTCCTCCTCTGTAAAGGCAAATACATTGAATTGTATTTTGAAACATTCTTCCAGGGCAGGTAAATCAACTTACCTAACACCCGGAAAGGCTTTTATTGATTTCAATCCTTTATAGCACACCCATTCCTTGAACAGTGTTCGTGTGTTTTTTCTAACATTCCTAACAGATCTTCCCCCTGATTTAAACACAGATATACAGCGAAATATACACAAGTTGTCTGTGTACGGCCTACCGTTTTTGTCGTTTTGAAGTATATTAATAAAATTGTTGTGTTTGATATGGTTTAGAATATTAGTAATACAACAACCAACAGGGAACTCTACCAGTTTGTAAACATAAAAAGTTATACTGGGAATTGTTTCTACATAATACTTAGTATCTGGTCGGGTTAGTGTCGCTGAATTGACCAAGTCAACAGTGTTTAGTTTGGTCACAAAGGCCTCAAAATCAGATCTATGGTTCACTAAAAACGGTAAATTGAACAAGGAAGAGTTATTGGGACTGGCATGGTAGAGCCGTAGGGCTTGTGTCTCTCGATGTCTTAGTATTGTGTGCAGACTGGCGATTATTTTGAAGCGGGAGTTTTGAACATTAAAAAGCCGGAATAAACGAGAACGCCAATCTGTCGGCATGTCAGTATCTGGTCGATTAAAAAATGTCCATTCACACAGATAGCGACCGTGTCGTATGTGTGATCTAATCGTATTCCAGTGATCATTATACACAGCTCGAACATCCGGGGTTAATTTTTGTAATGACAAATATTCAGTCGTTGTGTTAACACCAGAGGTTTCCGCCGGTTCGTTGGCAAGCGTGACTCGTGATGATAGTTGAGTATTATTAGTAAGCGATACGTTATCGCCCGCGCCACCCGACAGGGCACCTGGTGTTGATGATGATGCGTCACTCGCCGTGGTACAAGGTGATAGTTGCTCATCTGTTGGCAACATGCTTGTTGTTGATGATGCTGCGTCACTCGGTAAGGCACCAGATGATTGTTTTTTATTATTAGTCGGCAACACGTGATCGGCCGTACCACCCGACAGGGCACCTGGTGTTAGTAACTGTTCATCTGTCGGCAACATGCTTGTTGATGCTGCTGCGTCACTCGGTAAGGCACTAGATGATTGATGTTTATTATTAGTAGACAACACGTGATCAACCGTGCCACCCGACAAGGCACTAGATGATTGTTGTTTATTATTAGTCGGCAACACGTGATCGGCCGTGCCACCCGACAGAGCACCTGGTGATTCGTCACTCATTGTGGTAGTAGCTGTTGATAACTGAGTATTGTTACTAGGCGACACGTCATCGCCTGAGCCACCCGACAGGGCACCTGGTGTTAGTAACTGAGTATTGTTAGTAGGCGACACGTTATCGGCCGTGCCACCCGAAAAGGTATCTGTTGAAGCGTCACTCATTGTGGTAGTAGCTGTTGATGCTGCGTCACTCGGCAACCCGCTTGTTGTTGATACTGCTGCGTCACTCAGTAAGGCACTAGATGATTGTTGCTTATTATTAGTAGGCGACACGTGATCGGCCGACAAGGTACGTGTTGTTAGTAACTGTTCATCTGTGGTCGGCGAAACATGATCGCCTGCGCCACTCGGCGTGGTACGTGATGATGCGTTAAAAATAGAAGTTGTTCGTTCTGCGTCACTCACTGTGGTACTAGAGGCTTGTTGCTTATTGTTGGTCGGCGACACGTTATCGCCTGCGCCACCCGACAGGGCACATGGTGTTAGTAACTGATCATCTGTGGTCGGCGAAACACGATCGCCCGACAAGCCACCGGATGTTGATAACTCCTGCCCGCTACATCTGACACCAGAACTGGCGGAGAATGATGCTGTTTGTGTTGATGTGGTAGTTGACGGTATATCAGTGTCTGTAACCGACGACACTCTGTCATTCGATGTTTGTTGTGTGGTTGACTTCCGGCGTTTACCAGTAGATTGTTCGTCTGTGGTCGGCTCTCGTCCCCGCTTGCGACTTGTGGATTGTTGATTATTACCAGCACTAGATGATGGTTGCGTGGTCGACACGCCGCTGGATAGTAGTTCATGTTCAGACTTTATGTGTCTCCGTAAATATCATATCTCGTATACATACAATCGCAAAAATCGCAAGTAAACTGTTGTGTAGAATGAGTACTCCCAACATGTCGACGTAGATCAGCAGGCCGTGTGAATGTTTTATTACACAGAGTACATCCGTGCCTCTGCGTAGCTGACATTCTCTGATAAAATGGCCGAAGTATTTGTGAATGTTATTCAGCCGGATGAAAAATCAGTTTGTAAGATGACGCAATTACTCGATGTGTTGATTCGTAAACATACGACGTTGTTTGACTCTGTTGTAGACAATATGCCAAGTGATCAACCATATCCTGTCTTTGAGAATATCGCAGACGAAGTATTTTCTGATGCCCGCATAAACGCCGGGCGGATAATAGTTTTAATGTCTTTAGCTAGACATATGAATCAAAAACTCGTTGATTCGTTGTACAATAGTGACGATGATGTCGAGCAAATTGTCACCAGTTTCAGCCATTCAGGACAAGCAGTATTTCTGTATCAGAAGACACGGCTGTTAAAGTCCAAGGAATTAGAAAATATGTTGAATTTATTATCCGTTGAATAAAAACATCCTTCCTCGTTAACTGCCAGCACTCAAATGACTTGGCCTTCGTTTCATGAATTACTTGTCGTGAGTGGATGTTGCATATTTAAAACGACAAAGTTGTCATTTGAATCAGCCAATCAGACGTCGGGAAAATAAGTAACCACTGTCACATCGCTTGACCGACACTGCCACTGTCACACGGGGGCCGGGCGAACTGTCAAAAGGCGGGTTGTGTCTGGCACATTTCACTCGAGTATAGATTCGTAATCACTCAGAAAGAACCACGGGTTTTCATCGACTATACATTACTACACTGTTGTCATTGTCTGCCACATAATTACGCACCTAGGTACTTTGTGTCAAAGCGTAATTGCATCTCTTTCGTATGTTTTCTCTCTCCGGGAGGAGAGATAATTGGTTTGATGGCAGTGCACCTAAACAGAGACAGTTCTGTAAGTATTCTGCCCTTACTTCAAACAGTTTTGCTGCAACCATAATTGCCCGGTAAGATGGTAATTTCTCTGACACAAAAATTATAAAAAATGTCTCTCTCGAAACATAACGACAATTTCCTAGAAACATAATTATTGTGTACCCGAGGCACGATAATTTAACGTCTTCAGATTAGTGTCAGTTTGTGTGAGTCATATATCTTTGTTTAACAGAAAAAACCCACCCGCCTGTTTGCCGCAGACAAAAAAAAAAAACCAAAAAAACATTGCTACAAACCCGCAAAATACATTATACGGAAAGACATTATTTAATATCAAAACACACATTTACAAAGACATTAGTACAAAAAGACGCGCGTTTTTTAAAAACCATCGCCAGGTTTTACCAAACGTCAACATTACAATTGTCAACAAACCCGACTGCATGCAAATATTAGATTCTCATACATGCACAGATGTCAGTTGTTTCTCAGAACCGAACAACGTAACTGACACAAAATGGGTCTGTATAATGCTAACAACGCCCTGTGAAATTACATTACACCCAAGAATGAACCACGACGTATTGATTTGTCTGTGTGTTGGTACTTTGGTACCTAAGACGGCGAGTGGAAAAAAAAAATTAACAGAAGAATATTTGTTTATTTGTAATTAATTCACCAGACGCGAAAAATATAGCGTCACAGAATGTGCATCAAAGCCGCGTAGGTTAACACAATTGTGTTCGAATCTTTGTATATACCGGTCTCTCTGGCTGTGGGGTTACAACACTTTCTCCGTAATCCCGTTTATCACGCAGAGTCTCGTAGCGGAGTGAGAGCTGAGGCGGTTCGACCCCCGCTCGTGACTTGCGGGATACTGAGTCGGTCGCTCAGAAAGCAATGGCAAACTACTGAGTGTAATCTTCCCAAGCGATCAACATACAGCTGAAAGATGCTGGTGTTGACAGCTAAGTTCTGTAAAGGATATGGTAAAAAGACGTTTTAACCAAGTGAACATTATGGGCGATAAGCCGCCGCTGTGTGTATATGGCATAGGCATCTGTTACGTCAGCGTGTGCCGTGCCGATAAGCGGTCATTATCTACCAGAACCGTAGGGGAGTAATTCTTTAAACATCGGCGTAGGTAATCACTATCAGGTGGCGCCCTGGCTAAACATTATCATCAAGAGTTGTCGGGTCACTAATCGTTGAAATATATAGACGGACGTCCGAGTCATACCCGTCATTTAGTGGCCATGGATCCTCGATGGAAACATCCTTTTACTTGTTTAATTGCTGGGCCGACAGGGAGTGGGAAAAGCGTATTTGTACAGCGCTTCCTGACCCATCTACCAGCCATGGTAGACCCGATTCCAGAGGAGGTTATATGGTGCTATGGGGAATGGCAATCCATGTACGAGAATATGAAAGGAGTGCAGTTTAATGAAGGGCTGCCTGATATGGACAAATGGACCGGGGATAGACGTCGGCTAGTGGTAATAGATGACCTAATGTCCGAGACAGATGATACGGTGACTAAACTATTTACTAAGGGCAGTCATCATCGCAACCTCAGCGTCATGTATATTGTACAGAACCTTTTTGGTAAGAATAAAGAACAAAGAACCATCAGTCTGAATTCACATTACCTAGTAGTATTTAAGAACCCCCGAGACGCCGCACAACTTAGTAGTTTAGGAAAACAAATTTTTCCAGGGCGGGTGTCATATGTCCAAGAGAGTTTTAAGGACGCTACATCGGCTCCACACGGGTATTTGTTATTCGACCTTCGCCAGGAAACACCGGATCAACTCCGTCTACGAAGTCATATATTTCCCGACCAAAGACAAGTCGTCTACGTGCCTAAATAACATGTCTAGTCAACTTAAACGCAACGAATCCATGTTGCGGTATTTGGGTGAAGCCAAGCCACCTGCCGTAAAAGCTGTTATTAAAACAGCTTCCCCAGACCTCGTCCAATCAATATGTGAGTGCTGTCACAATGTATTAAAAGGTAATGTCCCCCTCACACCCGCTCAGAAGCGACGGTTGCAACGACACAAAAACAGTCTGAGAGCGCTCACTCGTAAGAAACTATCGCTCAAGAAACGGAAACAGATCTTGCAAAAGGGTGGATTCATCGGCGCCCTGCTCGGACCCATCCTTAACGTATTGAAAGGTATTGTGGGTTTATAATGAAGAAAATGATCCTGGTCGATCCTCGGATGTTGGAAAAACCCTACGTACCACCCGACACACTAACCGATAGCCTACAAGACTTGGATAATCAGATGCAACAAGTCTTGGCAACAGAAGATCTACCACCTCGTGACAAAGCCAGACTATATCAACAAACCTTGCAGCGGTATCTGAATCGCCTCGAGCAGCATAGGCACAAACCATTAGGTCTGGTGGATATCAAGGAACAAAAACCCGAAGTCAGCGCCTTACCGGCACCAGTAGTCGAGACACCGCCTGCTCAGCTAACACCGAAGGTAGACGAACCCAAAAGCCCGTCAGAAACACCTCTGGCTACACCGGGTTATAAACTGCGGAAGAAGAAGAAGAAGAAGAAGAAGAAGAAGATACCTACACCCCGATGGGAAAAATGGCCGCGCAATTAAGAAAATATTACTATGACCCAGAAAAACCGGGGGCCTATGGTGGTGCTGTCGCTTTACATCGAAATAACAAACTTCCAGCTAAAACCATTCAGAAATGGTTACGTCATCAGGATACCTATACTCTACATAAACCGATTCGTCG
Organism: Cepaea nemoralis; assembly: GCA_014155875.1. Classification (NCBI taxonomy): domain Eukaryota; kingdom Metazoa; phylum Mollusca; class Gastropoda; order Stylommatophora; family Helicidae; genus Cepaea; species Cepaea nemoralis. Next base: position 14,859 of record JACEFZ010011162.1, read on the forward strand.
TCGGTTCCAGAGACGTTAGACCATAACCGGGGGTATAAATCAACAGTTTCAAGCCGACTTGATAGATATGCAAAAATTACGAAGGTATAATGACGGTATGGCCTACCTAGTGACGTGTATCGATGTGTTTAGTAAATATGCCTGGGCCATCCCGATCCAGAAGAAAACGGGGAAAGAACTAGTGGCGGTCGTGAGTAAAATATTTGAAGAGGGCTAACCGATAAACTTTCAGACCGACAAAGGTTCAGAATTCGTCAATCGAACTTTCTTAAAATTTCTGACTGACCGAGGCGTGCATTTCATTACCACCGAGAACGAAGATGTGAAAGCCGCCGTGGTAGAAAGATTCAACCGAACTCTTAAAGAAAAAATGTGGCGTTATTTCACCAAGACCAATACACTATGCTACATCGACGTGATAGATAAATTGATCCAAAACTATAATGGTTCGTATCACCGGAGCATTCGCATGGCACCCGTGCAAGTTAACAACACTAATCAAGAAGAAGTGTGGAATAATTTATACCGTAAAACAGACGCATCAAGAAAAGTGTATTTCACAGCCGGCGACCGTGTCAGGTTAGCTCAAAGCCAACAACCTTTTACAAAAGGTTATATGTCGGGTTGGACAGAAGAACTGTTTACCGTTAGTCGTATAAACCAGACTAGTCCGGTGACGTATGTGCTAAAAGACGATTCAGGGGAGGAACTTAAAGGGTCATTCTACAAAGAAGAAATACAATTGGTGGGTGATAAAGAAATTTATCGTATCGAAACAATCTTACAAGAAAGGTGGAGGAAAGGTAGTGGTAAAGAGTATTTAGTCAAGTGGTTTGGTTATCCCAATTCATTCAACAGCTGGATAGCCGACACGCAACTAGCCAGCTATGGAGACTAGTGGTATGGCCGAAGACAACCTGGAAACTATGGTGTTGCGTCCACAGACTAGGGATGGGGAAAAAACTTCGTTCTGGTCGTTTTTTGGACAACGAGTGCCGAGGCCAGAGATTGTATTCATCTGCCAAACCCTCGTTATATATAGCGTAATTGCTGTGTCACTATTCAATCCGACTCAAGGCAGCGCAGACGCAGCAGAAGGCAAACTGTGGGTCGCTCTAATGAGTAGTTGTTTGGGTTATATGCTACCTAACCCTAAGCTAGATAAACAATGAGTTTCTATTTGGTTTTACCGAGTAATACGGCGCCGGAGGTGTTCCCGAACAACCACCCAGGTCACTTTTTCGTCAAGTTGCCGCAGACTATTGAGGTGAGTCAACAATACGAAGTGGGCCTGGCCGAAATTCAATTCCCCAATACGTATTTTAACGGTTTGCCGGGGGAAATTTGGATCCAGTACTTTCCGCCCAAAGGTAGTGGTCTGGAACCTGTAACCCTTGAATGTCCACCGGGTCCGTTCAGCACCCCAGAAGCTTTCATCGAGGAGCTGAATAAGTTGTGTGTCGAAACCCAAGTAGACGAGAAAGTAAACATCAAATTCACGCTACGTACACCTTGGAACAAAGTCGGAATGAAACTATTTGAAAAAGGCGCCCACGTTAAAATTAGTGAGAGGTTGAAAAACATGTTGGGTTTTCCAACCTCAACTCTATCAGACGACAATGTCTTATTATACGGTAATGTGGAATTGGAGATGGATAGCGTCGTTAAAAATATCTACGTCTATTCTGATCTCGTAGCTGCCAGACCAGTCGGAGACGCCATGGTTCCTTTACTAAGGACTGTCCCTATATTGGATCGGTTGTTGCCGTCAGTGTATAATGTCTACGACAAACCACACTACGTCCAGTTAAGTCGATTCTCCTTCGACACGGTGGAAATACTTTTAACTACGGAGACGGGAAAAACGATACCACTCAACAATGGGACTTCAGTGCTAACTTTACATTTTCGAGCCCGGAAACTCTCAGAGCTCGAATAGACTAAAATGTGTTTTTATGTGCCCCTCTAATAAGGCTCGTTTCCCACTATACGAACAGGGTGCTGAAATTAGACTTAGTTGGCGGATATTTTACAAGTCCCCTCGACCCCGCGTCAGCGAGACTGAGTCCGTTCTTTCCGGCGTGGGTGAAGTAGATTTGGACCAGGGTAGGTAAAATATCTATTCCGACATTGTCACCTCGCGTGTGGTCGGCGATGTGATGGTACTATTACTACGGACTCTACCTGTCCTAGACAGATCCACCCCCTCTGTATTTAGGATGTACGATAATCCACATTACGTTCCACTCTGTCAGTTCTCCTTTGACACGATTGAGCTTCTTATAACCGACGAACGGGGGAAACCTATCCCATTCACAGGTGGGACATCGGTAGTGACGCTGCATTTTCGAACCAACAAACGTTTTGAGGTGGTTTAACCATGGTTAGACAGTGCCAATCCGACGCAATCCCAAACTATACGAGGAATATTTCTGTAATCAAGCCGGCAGCGGTCTACCCATTTTTGTGGGTGGTCGGAGTCAGCGAGGTCATGGAATTGGTAGTTTCTTTAGTGGCCTTGGTCGAACAATTCTTCCTTGGTTGAAGACTGGTGGCAAAGCCCTTTTGCGGGAAGGGTTGGGTACGGGTTTGCAGGTGGCTCAAGACGCCCTAGCCGGTCGGAATGTCGGCGAGTCCTTCAAAGAACACGCCAGGGACGCCGGTCAACGACTGCTCCAGGGCGCTGCTCAACATATCAGCCAATCAGGTAGCGGCGTCAGGAAACGAAAACGAGCCGCCCCGCCCGGTCAGCCCAGTAAAAGAATAAAACCAGCCGGGAGAAAGCGATCGGCTCATAAGAACCACCAACACCAGCGGGGACATTCGGATATTTTCTCGTAATGGCGTTAATACATCCCAAGTCGTGTGAGTGCCTACATTCTGGTCTGGATTTGTTTAGCGTGCCACCTACCCAGACGGCCGTGGAAGAAGGACAGTTTGTGGAGATTCATCCGTTGGCCACATTAGCCTATGGGGCACCCATCGAGTTCTCCATCTCTGGCGTGGGAGAGGATTATATAGATTTATTTAATACTTTTCTGCAGGTGAGAGCCAAAGTTACACTTCCCAATGGCGACGACCTACCGAACACCGCCGAAGTCGGTCCTATAAATTATTATTTGCATAGTTTGTTTTCTCAAGTAGACGTGTCTTTGAATGACACTCTTATTTCACCGAGTGAAAATTCGTATCCGTACCGGGCCTACTTGGAAGCTCTTCTGAATTATGGTGAAGAGGCCAAAAAGAGTCATCTGACGTCAGCACTATACTACCCAGATACTCCTTTGTATATGACAGACACGAAGGGTGAAACCAATAAAGGTCTAGCCAAAAGACGATCTTTAGCCAACTATAGTGTGGCGATGGATATGATGGGCCGTCTACATTCCGATATTTTCAATCAGGACAGGTACATGCTGAATGGGGTCGATATCAAAATCAAACTAACCCCCTCAAAATCTGTCTTTAATTTGATTGCCACGGATGTTAACGGTGGTTACAAAAGTGTCATTACTCATGCCACCCTCTTGGTGAGGAAAGCTAAGTTAAATCCAGCTATCTCTCTGGCTCATGAAAAAGCCTTATTGAGAGCCAATGCCAAGTATCCCATTAAAAGGGTAGTGGTAAAAACCTTTTCTATCCCGAAAGGTATGTTTTCCCACACGCAAGATAACCTCTTCCTCAGCCAGACACCGACCCGGGTGGTGATCGGCTTAGTGAATGCGTCGTGTTTCAACGGCGAGCTAAACACGAACCCCTTCATATTCAATCATTATCAGTTAAACTATTTGAGTTTGATGGTAGATGGGCGTAGTGTCACAGGCAAACCCTTAACCATGAATTATACCACAGGTCAGTATGCGCGAGCTTTCCATGGTACCAATTTGGCCCTCGGTCTGACCGGTAAGGATGTCGGGAATGGTATCAATTTTGAAAGTTTCAGTCAAGGGTTCGCTCTCTACGCTTTTGATCTGACTCCCAGTATATTAGACGGGGAGCAGTTTGAACTGGCCAAATCCGGTCCACTGTCACTGGAACTTAAGTTTGCCGTTATAACGGATGCACCTCTACAAGTCATCATATACGCGGAACTCGACTCGGTTCTAGAAATTTCCAAGACGAGGCAAGTGCTAACCGATTACGTAGCATAATGGATACCCAACACCTAAGACAGTTACTCATGTCTGACCCGTTTGTTCGACGACTTTCGCTAGTCAACGTATGTGCTAGAGATCAATTGCCTAGACACATTGATAGAACACAACCAGCCGCTTTTATCGTCAACACCGACACCAGTTCTTACTCTGGGTCACATTGGATCGCCCTATATTTCGATGGCCTAGGTCAGTTTGAATATTTCGATTCGTTTGGTTTGCCGCCATTACACGCCGACATTATCCGCTTTATACGACGTAACTCGGACCAATCACCTATGTACAATACCCGTATGTTACAAGACATCAATAACGCCACTTGCGGGTTGTACGCCCTGTATTTTCTGGTGATGAAATGCCGCGGCGCGAGCCTGTCGCGTATCCTGCAGCCGTTTGGTCACAGACAACACGTGAATGACCGCCTCGTGTTTCGATTGGTTAGCCCGTGGTTGAAAAAGACAAGTCCAGACACGTTTAAAATCAATCGATAAACTATGTCCTATAAAACGAGACGAATTGGCCACATTCGTGTTTCGTGCCCGCCACGCTCAAGATGTCTACAGCTACCTGGGTATTCATGTCAAGAACTGATGAAATGCCCAGACCACTAGCCAACGGTTTGAAAGCGGCGACAGTTTCTCAATACCGAGGCACTACGACCGTACATTTACGCAAGTACTTCGGTGTCTCTGAGCTCAAGTATCCGACCAAGGTGGGAATTACACTCACGAGAGCAGAGTTTGAGTCTCTCCTATCAATGAAGGATGACATTCTAGCGGATTTCGATAAACTAACTTACCAACCACCCGAGGTGTGTAGTAAAGACCAGTCTACCTACACTCAAGACCCCGTGACGTTTTATCAAGACCAGTCTACCTACAACCCAGACGTACCTGAACTGATTACCTATGACTACAGTCAAGACATGCCACTGAATGACCAGACAGCTTTCTACAGTAATCAAATCCCGCTGATCCCTTTGGGACGTAAACGACGCAAGCTTTAGATGTTGTAACCGAATAGATGTTGTCTACTAATAAAATCTGTGTGAAAATGTTACCTTTTTTGTTTGTTTTCTTTATTGTTGTTTTATGTCGTATTTTTTATGTCGTACCTACAATTACTTGACCACACCCACTCTGACCACTACGCCACCTCTGATGAGTCACTAGACCACGCCACGCCTACCTAAAATACCTGAAGAGTTATCGCCCTTTGTGGATCAGGATCGATAAATGGTTGATTTATATAAGATCCACAAAAATACGCGTGCTTTTGTACCTATATACTACTTCTGTGCAAGCAGAATACGAAAGGCATCTATACTCAAGGTCAAGGATAGACGAGTGAGGATTGCAGACCACAACTCTGGACAAGACGGGAGAATTGGACTGAACATGGCTTGGACAAGAGACCAATGAAAGAGGGGGGGGGGGCACGGGACAGCGAGGACTGGACGGAAGGGGGACAAGCGAGGCAGAATGTGTGTTGGACTGCGGACAGAGAAAGTGTGTGTTTGTTTAAGAGAGAGAGAGAGAGAGAGAGAGAGAGAGAGAGAGAGAGAGAGAGAGAGACTGGAGAGCGAGATAGTTTAAAAAATGATCGTGACAGAGTTGTGAGATCCAAGAGTGTTATGACAAATTAAGGAATGTAAAGGCCAAGTGTAAATATCATAATAGACCGGTGATAAAAGAGGAGATTGACAGTCTTTAGAATAACTGTTGTATGTGTACAGAGTGGGCAAGTTATGATATGTAATCATGTACTGTTTTACTATTAATAAATGAAATGTGGTGATGTGATAGCCAGTCTTCGAGTATAGTGACTTGTAAATCATAATTTGCCTGTTTGAGGCTCTATAACAGAGTGAAGGACTAACAAAGACTGTTGGCTTCATATAAATAAGGTTTATTTCCATTTGATGACAAGTTCTATAAACATGGCGTCCTTACAGTTCCAGGCCCTGATCTTGACTCAAACTTGACAACCAACTACGTCACGACTTGAGCATCTCTCTTCCCATTCTCTCCCGATGCTCAATCGTGCCGTAGCCTTTTCCCACCTAATACTAATACTCTACTTCTGTTACACCTCCCTATGTTTATTAAAGAATTTTTCTTGTAAAGGAAAAAATCTTTACTCCCAATCCCCCTATTCTATTCCCTCTCTTTTCCTTACCTCCCCTAATTCCTCTAATCTTCCCCAAACCAACTCCAACTTAAGTAAATATTCTATTCTTTAACTCTTTCCCGTGCTATATATCAACCCACTTCTTCTTCGTTTCTGGCCCTTCAAAAACATAACATATTTACATATTCTTAATAACATTTAAACCTCAACTTTATACAATACATCATAACACGTCTTCTTAAATACTTCTTCTTCTCTTCATAAGCAATCCGCTTAAAATTTCAAACGCTGTACTCATCTGATACCAACTCCCTATTGTCATCACCAACCCCACTAATTCTCCACTTTTAATCAACCTGAAACCACTCTCACACGATAGAAAGACAAAGAATCGGTGGCCACCGGAATTTAAAGAAGCAGTAGAACTCTTTCACCCAAAGACCACACTCAGCTAAATCACACACCCCTTTACCCCCCTATGTCATTTGAGACTTTATGTAATAAAGTCTAAAATAATTATATCTCCTACCGTACCACTTATTATGGTAACAGTTTACGCTGCTATCTACAGCATCAAATACCAACCAACAACTTCCAATTGTCTATATATTACAGACACTACTACTTTTATGGCACTGAACCTTACTTCAACCTCTCATTGTAATGTCAACCACAAAACATATCGCGAGGACACAATTAAAAAATCTATTATCCCTTAAGACCTCCTCTAACATTATACACATCACCTCACATAACTAATCTTCTCCTATACCTCACCCAGAATTCTCTCGCCGAAAATTTCAGCGACCCCTTACTGTCCATTTATTATGGGCATATCAACCAAAACCTCCACTTATCAATTTATGCCGTTATCAACAGCAACCATATACTACCCCTGAACTCATGTGTGTGACTGCTTGCAACTAACTTTATTCTATCTCAGTCCATATATCACGGACTCTCAAAAATCCCATGTCATTATGTTTCCACTATGTTCATTTCTCATTAACACACTTACACCCCTTTACTATTTTACTGTTATTTACAGTGTCTAATCAAACATGGATCCAATTCATGTTTATTCTTTGTTTGGGGTAATCTTCTTATTCTTCTATAACCCAGCAATCTCGTGTATATCATGGCTCTTCTGACCCCATGGAAACTATGTTCAAAACTTTCCCATCATTTACCCCACTGCTATATTCATTAATCTTTTCTTCTCCCATATGGCTTCCAACCCATATATTTCTAAACAATGCTGACTTTAGTGTAACTCTAAACTTTCCCATAACCATCCCCGGTATATGTTTCCACTACCATATCAACCTCATTATGCTGATTATCACAGCACCCATGAACTTATTCTTCACAAAGAGAATGTGTCTCTCTATTAGCTCTCAGTAGTTTTATTAACTCTTTTCTGAACGAAGGGTCCCAATTAAACCCCATATATTGTCTTTATTCTAGACAAAACTATGTAAACTAAACATAACTTAATTAACTACTATTTAACATACAAAACAGCGAAATAAAATCACAACCGGATATCATAGCCCCCCCCCCCCCCCAAAATTTTTATAACATCATTTATGTTTCCCCTCATCTCAATTAAAGGTATGATGGTGATGATGATGGTGATGATGATTAAAATAATACAACATACATCCTAATCTATTTTTACTAAATACTACTGGTCTCTTTTACGGACCAATAGTTTGTACACAAAAGTCTAAGAACACAATAACCCTATTCTAAAATAATAACAATCATTTTACAGGACCAAATCAAGCAAAAAAAACATACTATATATGAGGCATTAAAACTCAGACTCAATAAAACAACTGTCTTCTCGCTAAAGAGAAGGTTTTCAAAAAAAAAAGTATAACTCCCTTCAAATTACTACGTACAGTGGCCCATCAACCTTGGCCTCCTATATGAGCTAATGTAACACATATCTATCTATACAAGTCATTCCACAATTTTTATGACCGAGAAAACAAAACACTTCACTGCCACGTATGTATATCTGTTAACTACAGACTAATTTCTTAACTTAGAACAATATCTGTTCTCTCTACACAAAAAAACCACTAATCAACAATAACCGTGCTATCGTTGATTCTCTCCCCTCACAATTTTCTATTTTTTTCAAAACTAACTCCTAACACCTCATAATATCTGGAATATCATCTTAAACAAGCACTGTAACTACAGATCAACTCACTTTACCTATTACTAATATGGCGATTATCTCAATGTCATCTCAATGTACCAGCAGTCATCTATCTACTAATAGAACCTGTGGCTCGTCACACTAATTGTTTCCCTTGGATTTGTACCAAGCATCACTACCACTTCTTAATCAATATTACCGTTATCTACGGTATCTCCACCCTCCTACGTCCAACAAAACTTTGTCTATTTACTATAGACCTTCTCACCAATACATCTACTTACTGTACCAATAACTAATTCAAGTTTTAAGTTTCTCGTCTACCCGACGCAACTAATATTTCATTCTCCTGCATCAGTACTTTCAACGTCTCACCACAACTACTCTAAACTATCCTCAAGTCTCTCCTAGCGATGATACTAGTCACACTTATCGGAACACGTTCTCCAACATTCATTTAGCTAACCTTATTTACCTTCGTATCTTTCACTCTTCTATTTATCGGGACTCTTTCAGAACAGCAACCCACGCCACTTATAACTGACAACGGACCTCACTTTCCTCATTTCTCCGTATTCAGGCATTCCTGCTTCGACATGTCCCTGTCAAGAATACTAAACATGTTTTATGAAACGTCATTCAAAATGTTAACTCTCTTTCCATCAACCTGTCATACAACTTCCATAATTTCCTTCCAAGATCACCCATTCCAAACAAAAGACACCACAATTCTCTAACCACGTTCTTTCTATCTCTCAATTTTCGCATACTCTACGTTCCATGTTTTATCAACGTCACTTATCAACCACTCTTCGCATATTCACACGAACAATGACACACAACCTCGATCTCACCTCACGACTACTCTCGCATCGCGACAACCTAACGTGTCCATACTATTACTACAAAAAACAATTTAGACGCACATTCCAGCAATCACTCACCACTATCTAAGCGTATCGATCTCCTCCACACACATTGACACAAGATATATCAGCGCAACTCTTACATTTTATCTATGTATTTCACTTAGGCGACGTCACCACACCTCTATCCTACTTCACTCATCGCGACGAACACCTGTTTGACTACAGTTATACTCACGTATGAACAACGCATAACCAGACGAGTTGCTCCACAGGACCTTCACAATTCACTACTTTCTTATTTCTACTTTAACTCAATCATTCACTCCTATACGAAGGTCAGACCCTACACATTACCTCTCGCAACTTATATTGCTTTCACAGCACTATCTACTATCTCTTCAAAACAAACCTCATTCTGGTGAACCACTAACCTTGTAACTATCATTCTATACTTCTCCACACAACAACTTACTCCACAAGCACTGACGTAACTCGTATTTTTCAAGCATCAACCTCTACAGTTTTTTTACTCTTAATATTCTTGCGTTCAACTAGCTATTTTACACACAGGATACTCAATTCCTCCTCAACCTATATCTCCTCACCAGACACTCTCGGTTCACCTGTCAACAATACTATACTTTCTTCTCAAACCAACAAGCAAAACTATCTCAGACATCACGTCATAGCTCTGAGTCGAACCATTTCTAGTACGAACATTCATACTTAGTTTATCTCTCACTCTCTACTAATTCTGTGCTGAATCTCCTCTACTTTAATTACACCAGTTACACATCACTCGACGTGATTAACTCTCTGTATCTTTCCATTCCGGACAAAGGAGTATTTTTACCTAGTTTACTCTCCCTACATCACAACCAAACACACGATATCCTGTATTTCGTATCCACGTAGAATATCATTTGCCGTAACTCTCTATCCTCAACATCACTATCACCTACCCTGTACCACGTGATGCTACACCAAAAAATTCATCTGCCTATTTTAGACAGCTCATATATCTATATGCTCAAACCGCAATTCTTCTCCTCAGCCAAAACTATTCCATATGTCCTTCGTCACCCGAAGAATTTTAACAGTTATAGAGTGTATCCAAGTTAAATATTTCATTGTCTCTCAATACATTAGTCTGTCCTTCTCTAATTATGTCATCTTCACTATCTGTTGTTAACCTGTTGTTAAAGTACTCAGGTCTTAAGGTCATAAGGTCTTCTATTTTTCTTAAGTCACTTTCTGTCGTTGAGTAAATTCCCGCTATCTGTCTACTATTATTCTTCTTCTTAAATGATTTCTTTCTATTTCCTTTATTTGCGTCGGTCTGCTCACTGTTTCCTGTATATCTTACGTAACGTTTGCACTTGCCCATCTCGTCTTCAGATGACACACTGATAACAGTTCCTTCATCCGATTCATAATAATTTACTGTAGACACGTCGATCCTATTCCCATAGTCAGCTTTAGAACGTTTGACTTTCTTTCTCTTTCTTGGTATTCGTCTCCTAGCCTTCCCTACTTTCTTGTCATATAAACTAGTATCTAGTTCTAAAGAGTCACTAACCAAAACTCTGTCCGTCTGTCCACCAGCAACTATACCGTATGAGGAAACATCACGCTTCAAGTCAGGATCTGTTCGTAGTGCAACTTCTCTCATTCTCCGAATCATCAGTATTTATAGCTGTTTCAGCATCACTGTATTTACTATCTTCTCCGTAACCTGAACTCTGACACCTAATATTTCTACACCACTTGGGGATAAATTTCATATCTATACCTGAGGAACTTGACATGGCAGTACCTCTATTAACTATCATACTACTATTTCTTTCTTCAATACTTTTCCTCTTTGGTTTTCTTTCATCTTTGGTTCTCGTCTGTCTATCTTTCTTAACTTCAACCGTGTCTCCCTTAGTCAAGTGAGTTAGTTTTGACTGAGTCTCTATTAAGTCAGTTTGACTTCCCTTTGTTATCTTGCTGGCTGGTTGTACCTGGACCTTTTTCTCTACTGTATCTACTTGAGTCTGCGTACTATTTTCTATCGTATTTCTTGCCTGCGTCTGTGTCTCTCGGTTTCTTTTCTTTACTAATATCGTCGTCTTCTTTTCCTGTTCAATCCTAATATTGGCAAGTACTTTAGGAGTCGTTGAATTCTTATCTTTGTTTTCTACTCTGTCCTTCGATCCTGACTTCAAATATTGTCTTTGTCTCTTTTCAAACCAGTCGTTACGTCTTTTTCTAGCGGTTGCACTGTGAGAGGGCCAGCCCCATGATTTCTTTGAAAGGTTTCTCTCACGCCCATTTTTATATTTATAACAGCTATACCAGTCCGAACTTTCACCATTATGTCTGTTCTCACTGTCTTTTACTCTATATCCATTAGGCCTTGGTTCGTCATAACTATATTGTCTTCTGTCTTTATCAAGCAGTGGCTGTCTCCTGTTATTCTTTCCTACTCTATTATAATCTACTTCAAATCTATAAGGGTCTTGTCTAGTCGTTCTGTTCTTCAACGTTTCTATAAAATTCTCTACTTCACTAACTGCCTCCCTTAATTCCCCCAACCATGTACTAATACGTTGTAATTCTACATATAAATAACTCATATTTCTACTTCTTCTTCTGTATATTCCTTGGTACCTGGAAAAAAAAACTCGAAGTCTTGAACTCAGCCGAAATTATGCCTGTTTCTCCACTGTGCTGTGATGGGTCTGCTATGCTGAAATATTATTATACAGACCAAGCAAACAACTTCACATTTGTAACTTACTAATTTAAGAAATACAAATCACTTATACACCAAGAACAGTTCGACCAGTTAATAGGTTTACAAATTACCCTACTCTTGTTTCCCGATCCAAGCAAGACGTATTCTTCTAGGTTCGCCGTCAGGTTAAACTCAAACGCTGTATTAGCTGAAACCAATCGCGCACTTCAGGTAGTTCCTTCTTCTAAGGTAGTTCCTCTTCTTGGGATGCCTCAGTACACTACTTCAACCCTTGGTTGGGTCCCTTCTGAGATGGAGTACATCAAATCGACGTCTTGAGAGCTACTCATACATAACAGAGCCCAAAAGGATTAGCGAGCGGCTCTCATTTGTAGTAGAGCCCTGAGATAGTCTGAAACGTCAACAAAACATGGGCCAATCCATGAAGTAATGAGGTATTTATTTGCTGTCTTGATTGTCTTTTAACAACGTTCTTTCTTTTTCTATCACGACTCAGTTGTTAGCGAGCTCAAAGCAAAACCTATTAACATTGTCCATAATATTTTGACTTGATGACACGAGTTGTCTGAATTGATCAGTATTCTGGAAAAACTTTGAATAAGTCTTAAAGTTTATTATTAATTTCTGCAAATTTGCTTTGAGGCGAGGCTGAACTTGATTGTGCTATTGAAAAGTTCTTGCTCACCTGAAACAACGGTTAAACTGGCTTGACTTTCAGCAAAACTCTTGCTCGCTCAAGACAACGGTTAAACTGGCTTGACTTTCAGCGAAACTCCCGCTCGCTCGAGACAACGGTTAAACTGGCTTGACTTTCAGCGAAACTCCCGCTCGCTCGAGTAACCTGGCCTGACCTTCAGCAACACTCCTGCTCGCTCGAGACAACGGTTAACCTGGCCTGACCTTCAGCAAAACTCCTGCTCGCTCGAGATAACGATTAACTGACTTGAGCTTCAGCAACACTCCTGACACGTTCGCTAGATGAATGGACAAGAGGAGCCGTCAGGATGGTGTTTACAGTTGATGCTCGCCGGTTTGATGACAATCGCAGGCGCTGCAACCCGTTATGGCAAGTTGGTCTTCATCCTTTTCCTGACGCCAATTAAATTTTGATAGCAAGTCTTGAAAAAGACTTACAGACAACCACCCCTGGCCGGGCTTTTGGTTGCTGTACTTCTCACAGATAACTTATTGGCCATTTTTCCAACTGCGCTTTTTTTTTTTTTTAATGTTCAATACTTGTTTAGAAGCGTGCCGCAATTCTGTTTCTGGCGATCGACACAAACGGACCAAGGATCTTCATACTTTTTGAGCTACTTCGATGTATTATACAGTAGACATCGTTTTGAGACTCCGCGATGTTATACAGTAGACAGCATTTTGAGACTCCGCGTTGTACCAGGCTCGAATCCTGTGTCCCAAAATTCGTCCTATAACAGAGTGAAGGACTAACAAAGACTGTTGGCTTCATATAAATAAGGTTTATTTCCATTTGATGACAAGTTCTATAAACATGGCGTCCTTACAGTTCCAGGCCCTGATCTTGACTGCCCCCTGACAACCAACCACGTCACGACTTGAGCATCTCTCTTCCCATTCTCCCCCGATGCTCAATCGTGCCGTAGCCTTTTCCCACCTAATACTAATACTCTACTTCTGTTACAGCTCGTATGAATGTGTGCAATAGCAAAGAAGGTCTCTGACACCGAGGAAAGGAAATTCTGGAATGTTATTGCATTTTACGAAAATAAAATGAAGGAAGAACTGTCGAACCGCTTGCCAGCCCCGAGGACAAGACTCTTCAGTTAAGTGGCCACGCTTTACATATGATTGTGCATTATTTTATTTATAGTGTCTGTGATTATATTCACTAACGGAATACATTGGTTTGAAGGTATAAGCAACTAACAGAGAAAATATGCACATATGTAGAACAGCAGAGGCATAGAGTAAACAATTACAGAATGATGGTACATAACACATAGACTTACGTGACGATGAACATCGCACCAATCAAACTATATAACTATATATTTACCATAACGTGATGATCAACATCAACATCCCACCCCTCCAATTACACATTTGTCATTTCATGACAATCAATTTCCCACCACTCATATTACACCGTTGCCACTATATAACAATCATCCTTCCACCATTATAATCACACATTTGTCAATGACTGTCAACTTCCCAACTAGTCCATTTTCACATTTGTCCCTACAGACCAATCAACCTCCCACCACTCAAATTACACATTTGTCACTACATGACAATCAACCTCCCACCACACCAGTTTCACATTTGTCACTACGTGACAATCAACCTCCCACCACACCAGTTTCACATTTGTCACTACATGACAATCAAATCCCACCACACCAGTTTCACATTTGTCACTACGTGACAATCAACCTCCGACCACACCAGTTTCACATTTGTCACTACATGACAATCAACTCCCACCACACCAGTATCACATTTGTCACTACATGACAATCAACCGCCCACCACACCAGTATCACATTTGTCACTACATGACAATCAACCTTTCACCACACCAGTTTCACATGTGTCACTACGTGACAATCAACCTCCCACCACTCCAATTACACATGTGGCACCTCATGACAATCAACCTCCCAACACACCAGTTTCCATTTGTCATTATGTGACAATCAACCTCTCACCACTCCAATTACACATTTGTCACTTCATGAAAATTAACATCCCAAAACACCAGTTTCAAATTTGTCACTATAAGACAATCAAAACATTATTCTCTCCCCCCTCCCACCCCCCGGGCCACCACCACTCCAGCTACACATTTGTCATTAAAGAACAATCAACCTCCTATCACTCCAAGAGCAAACTGATGACACATTTATTGATAAACCTGCCACAACTACAAGCAGACCCTGAAAATTCTCCTACAGCTTCAAGTAGATGTCTGATGGTCTCCCATGACTCTCATTGCACACATGCCACTACATGACAATCACCCTCATATCAAGCTCAGTGTCTGCATATTTCTAACAATCGAACTCCCACCAATGCAGTACAAACATGTCACAAAATGGTGATTAATTTCCCACAACTTGCTGTACATGTGTGACAGAATCTGACAATCAATCTCAAGCACTTCAGTTACACACATACCACTACCTGACAATCAAACTCTCAACAAAACATGGTAAATTAAATGATGCTAGTTTCTGATGACAAAGGTATAATACAGAGAAATTGAATTTGAGACTATGTAATCTATTCTGACAGATCCCAGTACAAACACTTATGATTCTTAAAGAACTCCAGTATTTATAAATGCTTGGTAACTTACCTTGCCCATCTATGCCATCCCTGATTCTCTGTGTTGTTGATTTTCTACTTGCCTGTGCAGAAAATATTTTATATGACACTGGGCTGGTATTTGTGTCTAATGACAAAGCTGGTGACCTCATACCCAAAAGAAACGAGGACTCTGAACTTTGATCTGATGATCTTGTCGTAATACTTGATGAATTCATGTCTCTTGAAGTAGATGTAGAGCAAGATTTTTGTATTACTGTTAGAGACTTCACCGGTCTCAGCTCCATCTGATATGTGGCATTGACATTTTTACGCCAACAGAATTTTGGAGATCCTGACTGGAAATATCGATTTATTTCGGAATTAAATATTGTCATGTCCTCAACCTGCAGATATAAATAGGGATTGGGGGGGGGGGGGGGGGTTACATTAAGAAGTGCAGCATTTAATATATAGTATAAAACACAAAAATAACTGCTTGAATAAAGGATATTGTAAAAAGAAACATGAAAATACTGGTAAATTCTTTTTCATAAATGTTTTGCAAGTCTTCAAGACAGCATAAACATGTGGAGTATAACTGAGTATTTCCAAATACTGACAAAGATGCCAGTGAGATTATGCACACTTGTGTTGTTACAATAATGTAACAATTTAGATGTGCTAAATAATTTAAGTTATTTGCTATCAAGCAGTATAACATGTATAAAGATTAATTATAAGTTTTAATATCAAGTTACCAAATACTCCAAAATCAATACAGTAAGTAATAAAGTTTCATATGTGAAATCTTCTACCAGAATAGTCTCTATTATTTTTTGTGTGTGGGAGAACATGGTTGAGATCTTACAGTGTCCACCTCAGGCTCAGAAGATGCCGGTTTCAATCCCTGCATGGAGCTGGACATTTTCCAAAGGACCACTGGTATCTAATAACTTGTCCACATGTCCCCTTGATTTCTTGGATAATCAGATCCGAAGACTAGTCTATTAGGATTAGGGTTAACATCCCATACCTGTTGGAAATAACAACTGCTGCCCTGGCAAAAAAGTTTAGAAAATATACATCTACCCATGGGTAGATACCTATTATCTTAATTGTAAAGCTTACACATGTGCATGCTGGATACACTGACCTTTGAGGTGTATAACTAGGTGTGACGTGAAAGAGAAAGAGAGAGAGAGAGAGAAACAAAGAAAGACAGAGAGAGAGAGAGGGGGGGGGAAGGGATCGACCTTCCGAATCATGCTCATTGAATTACTTAGTAGGCTACACACACGTTGGTATAATACTGTGATTCTAGCCATATGAAAGCCTGTGTTACTGCCATCACTTCCATCGTCATGCTGCTCGTGGTCATGGAGTGGGCACCACTGGATTCTTGAACGGTTCGGCCCGCTGAACGGGCTGTAAGTGCCCACGCACTTACTGCTTTACAACAAATCCATCTGTATAGATGAGCACTTTGGGGGTGTCTGAGTGTTCATTGTTGAGCATTGACAGCGGCAGGGTTCTTTTCTCTGCACCGTCTGTCAAGTGTGATAATGCAGGAGAAGGTGCATTTAAAAGCTGGAAGGGCAGGCACCCATTCCTGGTAGACCTGTCTGATGACATCTTCAGCCCGACCCATCCATGATTTGCACCTCTTTAGCCTGTCGCACTTATTTTTAAGTATGCACGAGCTCTCCAGATCTTGATCCTGTGGTTCATGGTCGCGAAGTCAAGGAGGTACCTCAACTCATTGCTACACAGCTGGTGTCTCTCGTGCAGCTCAAAATGATGCGCATGGCTTCGTTTGGTACCTTTCCAAGTCTTCCAATCTGTGTAGGGCTGACAGTGAGGATGGCCAGGGCATACTCGATGCGTGAAAGTACCAGTCCTTTGAATAGAAGTATTAACAGTCTTTGCTCAATATTGGCAGTTGCCATGACTCTCATTGCCGACAAAACTTTTCGAGCTTTCGTTATGACATAATCAACATGATCTCTGAATGACAGACTACGATCAAAGCTCACGCCAAGATTTGTCATCGACTGGGTTCTGCTCAAAATACTCCCCTCCATCCTCACTGCCGACAGGTCTGTTTTCATAATATGGTTGTTTAGGGAGAACCATGTAACCGATGCCTTTGCAGGGTTGAAAGGGGCATCGGCATCAGCACACCATGAGGAAATTCGATCTAGTTCATCCTGCATACCATTGGCAACCACCTGTCTATCTCGACCCTGTCGATACACAAGAATGTCGTCAGCAAATGACAGAGTCCTACCCCTCCCGTCCAACTGTTGTTCAGTGATCGGTACCGTATACACGTTGAATAGTACTCGTGACAGAGGTGAAACCTGCGGCAATCCTGGACATATTCTTGTCGGCTCAGCAGATCAACTCCCACATCTTAGTGCCACCTTCCTCTGGAACATGACTGCAGCTATTCATCGTATAAGATGAGGGTGCACTTTCAGTCTGAGAAGGGTTTGCATCAAGTGCTTGAAGGATACTTTATTGTATGCGTCCTTTAAGTCTATGACACCCGCACATGTTTCTTCTCTGCTCCGAAACCCTTTATAAACGTCCTGAGCAAAGTCCGCCACATTCAGCCATGACTCTTTTTTGCATCTGTAACCTCCAAGTCTGGGCGGGAAGCAGACGAGTTGTTCCGAACCACGAGCAAGTCTGTGTGCTACAATTTTCTCCAGTAGCTTTCCAGCAGTGTTCTGCATCGTTATGATTCTGTAGCCGCATATCTTGGAATGGTCTTTATTAGGTTTTGGCAGTTTTAACAAGTAGCTGTGTAGCCATGCCTTTTTGACCAGGCCCCTTTGGATACTGGTGTTAAATTGTCTGGCCATTTCTTCCATGTCATCATCTGACATCGTCTGTAGGTCCCCATATCGGACACCGTCTGGGCCTGGTGCAGTGTTGGGTGATTTCTTGAGCATTGTGCTTAATATCTCAGCAGGGATTACATATTCTTCGCCCGCCCCGGCCTCCTCGCACAACTGAGAGAGTGCCGTTGTGGTCCTCTATCTGGTGGGCTCATCTTTCTGATCAGTCTGCTCTATGTAGCGTGCAAGGAGGGCCTTCCCTTTATCCGCGTCCGACTTTTTCCATGTGAGGTCTGTGCCTTGAAAGTATGGAATACCCCATCCGTTGTGCAGCACCGTTCATGCTCTTATGGAGGCGCCAGAATGTCGCGAGAGACCGCTCGGAGCACACCTTCATGCAGAACTCATCCCATTTCTCGGTCTGTTTGCGGCAGGATTTGAATAAGGTCGTCGTCCTATGGACCTCAGTCTTCAGTTTCGCCAACTCACCCTGTGGCATGTTAGTCTTTCTGGGTTTTTTTTTTCCAGTCTTTGGCAGCCTGCCTCTTTCCCAGCCATGCGCTCTCGACCTCACCGTTCCACCATGGTGGTTGCAACCATCTTTGTTGTATCCTGCGGGAGGAAGTTAGTTGTCTTCTGATCTAGCTTAAAGCGTCTTGAACACTGTAGTAATTCCTTGACTTCTGGCCCTGTCTTTCGCGATCAAGATGATGCAAGGGTAGTGATCACAGTCGTAGTATCCCAGTGTGCCCCACTTGCACCTTGGTGCGATGGTGGGCGACACCAGGGCCAAGTCAATAACACTGTGAGAATTACCTGGTCGAGTGGCCATTCTAGTGACCTTCCCATAATTCAGACAGACTAGGGCAGCAGATACCAGGGCATCCTCCAGATCTTCTCATTGTCTATTGGTGATGTTATTCTCCCATTGACTGCCTCTGGCATTGAAGTCCCTGCAGTAGATGATATGCCCTTCATCCATAGTGAACAATCTCTGCCACTGTCGAACGTCGACCTTCCCATTAACGCATAAACTTTCACAATTACAAGCTGCACTGGCGTCATTATTCATATTGTCTGCACTTTCAGGGCATCAGAGATCACAGAAGTATAAGGGGCGTTCATTTGAAACCCGTTCGAATGGCTTTATTACAAAAGCATGAAAGAAACATTAACAGGTGTGGTAGAATTAAACAAAGCATTCATTTTGAATGAATTATGCACCATGGGTTAGTCAGAAGAAGTCGCCGTAGACATTCAGGTAAGCATCCCAATGCTTAGGTAGGCGGCAAATACCGTCCGCATAAAAAGATTGCCATTGCTCACTAAACCAAGTGTTTAGCGCGTTCATTAGCACTGTGAACACAGTTTCTTACGAACGACCTTCTGAATTGTCCCAATTGACACATCAAATTCTTTTGCTAGCGAACGTATGCTTCGACAAAGGTTCATCTGTACTGCTGCATGAATTTTGGCGAGGTTGTTTTTCTGTTGCAACAATATTCGCTTGACCCGGCGGTCGAAGATTTGTCGTGAACTGACGTCCTTTCCGTAACATTTATGGTCAGTCTGTCACTGTTGTCTTTGACACACATTTGTTACCGTACACTGCCTGCATTCTTCGATTAATGTCCACTGGCCGACATCCTTCAAATGAAAGAAACTGAATCAGAAACATAACCTATGCATCATGGGACGATAAGCACGTGCTCTTTTATTCATTGGTCAGTAGTTATCACATGACTAAGACATGATCATGTTCAACGTACGCAATTTTGCGCGGTGCGGCACGAACGGATTTCAGATGAACGCTCCTTATAAATGGACAGCAAGTGGCGTGTATATATGACACAGAGATGCAATATGACGCAGCCAAAGCCGCACACCTCGTTAGTCCACAGCTGCTCACATGAGAGAAAATGGAAATGCAAACTGCCATGAAATGCTCCGTGGCGATGACATTACCCATTTCCTGGGTGGAATTAACCTCAAATACGTAAAAGAAACTATTAAGGCTGCGGTCTTAAGTGACTCAATTTTCCCCATGATCCTGGGATGCATATATATATTCCTCAGACCCGTGATGGTAGGGGTCATGCAAAGGAGATTGCAGGTAGGGACAGATTAGCAACAGGCTGGTATTTCAAATTCTCCACCCAGTGAAATAACAGAGGCTCAACAACAAGATGCTACACTGCAGACTTGTTTTGCCGAGTTTTTGTATGTTCTCATTAGCCCAAAAATAGTCACCGCTTTGCTCTCTACCTCTCATCATAATTTTTCCGTCGAACACAATCATATGAAGAGTAGACTGTTGTATCTCAGAGCCCTTTTTGATGATGACAAGCATGGCCAGCTCATTGTTCCCAGATTCTACCGATAACTGATCCTCATATGGGACACACCAGATCCTTCAATGACATGTGGGTGTCGGGGCAACACTCCAGAGGATCTTCTGCCATTACTACTGGCTAGTAATCACTGGAGATGTGCAAAGATACGTAAAATAAACATAAAATCCTGCCTTAATGTCAGAAAGTGGCACCCAACCATTGGACTACCTCAGTTACACTGAGAGAGATGTCAGTCATTAATACACCTTTCGAGAGGGTCCCTATTGATATAATCGGACCTCTTTAAAACACTAGGAAGAGGAACTGCTATATTTTAACAATGGTGGACACTTGTTCAATGTGGGGGAGGGAGGGGGTGATATCATCATCGACTATCTATTCAAGGAAGGTGGCCAATGCACTAACTGAGGTCTTCACCAGATTGGATGTTCAGAATTACATAGTCACGGGAAAACTTAATGGATGTCTTCCAAAGCTTCCACTCTAACCCCACCCATACCTATCCGTATGTCTCTCCAGTAAATGGGCAGGTAGAGCGCTATAGTTGAGCTTTAAAGTTCATGCTATATACCTTGACCCAGGAGAAAACTGATAGATGGGGTGAATATCAACGACGTTCGCATATTGGGAGATTCCTTGTGGTTCCACTGGGCTTTCCCGAGCTACGTTGCTGTTTGGCAGACCTATCAACGGGTCGTTGGAAGCCTTGTTAAGATGTTGGACTGATGAGACAACCACTGAAGAGATGGTGTCTTCATACAAATATGTAGAGGAGCTTAAGAAGACACTCCACACAGGGTGGATGTTGGATAACATCAACTAGAAGAAGGACCGAAAGAGACACGCAGCATATTATAATAAGACAGCTAAAAACCTATCATTTGAGGTTGGAGACCGTGTATTTTTGTTATTCCCTAATAGGGAGAAACAAATTATAGACTGGGTGGCAGGGACTTTTCCAGTCGAAATAAACGTGTCCCGAAACCCCATCCCAAATTAAGATCAGGGGAAAATCTAAGGTGTATCACCAAAATTTTCTACGGAAATACAAAGAAGGGTCAAATGACACCACTGTACACCTGATGGTGATGGCAGTGACCACTGCAATTGAAAGGAAACTCGAATTCCAGAGCCGTATGCCTACTGACAAATTGGAAAGCAGGGCTGTAGCAGAGTTAAATCAGACTCCAGCTTTTTAGGGGCCTCTCAGCCAGTAGAAATGTATTGTGTCTTTCACCAACGGGAAGGCACGGTATAACAAGATTCAGAAATTGTTGCAGAATGAGAGTAATTATCTGGATACCTTAATATGTACTGCAATAGTACCCTCACTCAGAAACCTGAGGAGAAAATAACGCCGGTGTATTGACGGTTGTCAGCCAAACCGGAGTACTGAATACCAGATAGGATCCCTGCAACTTAGATGATATGATAGGGATATGTACTTCTGACGAGCTCAAGCGAGAGCAAAACTCGAGTCTAGTGCTTCCAAACTGACGTGGACAAGGCTTAAGGTTCGTGCCAGAATACGATCAGCGTTGCCAGTAATGGTTTGTGCTCAATCTTTAAATCTCAAATCCTGAAACAATCAAATAAATCAACACAATAACTCGTTATTTCTCTTACAATAACGACAACTTCAGAAATAACTAATGTTCACACAAACATAGAAGTACAATAAAAACAGACACTAGAAACAACTGCAGTCTAAAATCAAACACTAACAATGATGAGTGGTTTCTAGCAAATAACCAGATCTCCAACATCTATGTAGGCCAAGTCTGTCAGGTACACTAAGTACAACAAAATGGTTAATCATTATAACTACTCACTCCACCCAAAAAGGAAGGTCTGCAACAGTCTACACCTAAACCAAATAAGCTTTACAAAGTCGCTTAAAAGTCGACAGGGACGATTTCATTGCACCGGGTTTTTATCCCACGTGGCAATTCAGACGAAATAAGCTTTATCATCTTAACAAAAACTCAGAAGTGCTTTGACATTGTAGTTATTAGCAAAATCGCTTCACTGCATCAAAAACTGCTCAAAAATCAACTACTTGCACAGGGCATTACTACCCTGCAGCTTTCATAGTCATAATGAGGTCTTTCTGCTGTAATCGGTCAAATTTTAAATCTCATGGGCAGTGTGAATTTGAGATTATGATGTCCACCTCTAAGACATTAGATGTTACAAAATAATAAAAAGGATGGTATATTTCCCCATCGTCCTGAGGTAGTGGATCAGACATACTAGTCTTCTCTTTTTTACAGTACAATCTCAAATATATGGCACGCTTGCTTGTACTCCAATTGTCTCTTCCGATTATGGCTAAGAATTAAATTTAAAAAGAAACGTTCCATATTTTCTTGATGGGCCTATTTTGACCTTTAATGAGTTTTTGTGTTGCAGTTTATGATTGTCATCAATCTTTGAATAAGGACAAGATTAGTTTCTGGATGTTATAAAGTTAAGTAGTGGAGTTGTCTAATATTCTATTTCTATGAGTTGAGCCATGAATCGACTTTACAAAAATGGGGACATTCCCACATACGCGCTTTGTCCTCATTTTCAGAAAGCATATTGTCATGCAGACCCTTGAATTATAAGGGGAATTAGAGTATAACTGAGCATTACATTAATGGTTGCAGAATTGGCGAACTATTGAACTACACGTAATCAAATCAAATCAAATCAAATCAACTTTATTAGGGTCACAAATTGGGCGCGCAGGCCCGTCTTACATTCGGCCCTTCCAATCACTCGTCTTTCATTCATCAAGAGCATTATACATTTACATAGGAAGAAAAATAAACATTGTGAAATGAATGTTGTAAACATAAACAAGGCTAATTACAATGTTATGAGGCCCATCTCCCACCTATCCATACATCACCCCACCCACACAACACCCCCACCTACCCACACACACGCGCACCAAGGGACACATACACACCCCCACCTACCGACCCTCCCCCTCCCGCACATCCCCCACCCACACACACTGCCCTCACCTGATCCCCCAACCAAAACACACTCGCCACCCACAAACATTCCCCCACCAACCCACACATCCCACGCCCATCCACATCCTACCCCACACATCCTCTCCCCACCCACACCTCAAACCACCCATCCCCCAGCCACATCTCCATCGACAACATATTCCCCACCCACACACACAATCCCCCACCAACCCACACATCGCACATCCACTCACACATCCCCAAACCATACACACACATCCCCACCAACTGACATGTCCCTACCCCCCCCCCCCCACACACACATCTCCCTAACCACCCATACATCCCCAATCCACTCACACACACCCCACCACCCACACATACAACTTCCACCCACCCACACATGCCTTAACCTAATCCCCACCACACAATCCCCCACCCGCACATCACATACACCCCCTACCACGCACTATTCCCAACCCACGCACCACACACACACACATATCCCTCACCAACACGATCCCCACTTACACACCACACACATATCCCCCACCCAGATACCACACAATATTCCCACCCACACCCACACAGATACCCTTACCCATCCACCCCACATACCCCCACTCACACACCACAAAAATCCCCCACCCACACACACATACCTCACCCACACAATATCACCAACCAACACACCACACACCTCTCCCCACCCACACACGCATTCCCTACCCGTCCACCAACACACTCTCTCTCACGCATACATCCTCCACTACGCACCCACACACCCCACCCACCCCCAACCAAACATCTCTCGATCACAATACCCCTACCCCCACACACATCCTCCACCCACTCACACATCCCACCCCGACACATACAACTCCCTCACCCACCTACACATCTCTAAGCCACTCACACACCCCACCCACACATTCCCCACACACACACATCTCCCACCCACACTCCCCCACATACTTCCCCAACCACCACAATCCCCTGCTCACCCACACATATACCCCACCCATACGCACATTCCCCGCACCCATCACACACATCCCCCACACCACACACTATCCTCCACCCATACCACCACAAACATACCCTCCACCCACACATCATTCACACATCCCCCACCAACACACCGCACACATATCTCAAACCCACACACCATACACTTCTCCCTACCCGCCCTTCCATCCCAAATCCACCCAACACAATCCCCTACCCACACAACCCCGCCTCCCACACATACTTCCTCAAACCATCCACACATCTCCACCCACATAAACACACATCCCCTGCATCCGTCCCATACACATATCCTCCACCCATACACACATCCCCCACACCCATTCCAACACCCCTACTTTCACCCCCACACATCCATCCACACATCCCACCAACACCCACAAATACCACTACCCACCAAAACCCACACACCCCAACCCATCCAAATGCATACCCCCACCCACACACCCCCACCCACACATATCCCCACACTCACACACATCCTCCACATACACTCACACTTCCTCACATCTAGACACATACAAAATGTCTCACGTTAGTATTGAAACTAGTATGAACAAACTCCCACACTTTACTCACACACATACACTGACACTTGTCATGAGCAGTCTCATAAAAATGTTAAACATGGAGAAAAATGTGTACATAAAATGTATGTGACGTAAAAATAGTGATGCTCTCTCTCTCTCTCTCTCTCTCTCTCTCTCTCTCTCTCTCTCTCTCTCTCTCTCTCTCTCTCTCTCTCTCTCTCTCTCTCTCTCTCTCTCTCTCTCTCTCTCTCTCTCACACACACACACACATTCACTCTCACGCTCACACATTCACTCTTCCGCTCATTCATTCACTCTCACGCATTCACTCTCCCGCTCATTCACTCTCACGCTCACTCATTCACTCTCCCGCTCACTCATTCACTTTCCCGTTCACTCATTCACTCTCCCGCTCACTCATTCACTCTCCCGCTCACTCATTCACTCTCCCGCTCACTCATTCACTCTCATGCTCACTCGTTCTGTCTCTCATTCACACTCACTGACTCACTCACTCAAACTACAGTAATGAACATGAGTTTATATTATGCATGATAAAATCAAATGGTATTTAACTGATAATATGACAGATGAGAATACACAAACATATGGATTCGCGTGTTACATAACATGCGTGTTACATGACATACATCTTCTCAGTCTCTCTCTCTCTCTCTCTCTCTCTCTCTCTCTCTCTCTCTCTCTCTCTCTCTCTCTCTCTCTGTATTCTTTCATATACACACACTCACACGCATGCGCGCGCTCACACACACACACACTAACACATCAACTCTCCCACTGTCTCATTCTCTAACACACAATCCTTCACACACACACACACACACTCACTCTCTCAATCACACTCTCTCACACATACACATACACATGAACGCATGCACATGAACGCATGCACGCACGCATACACTCCCTCACTCACTCTCACACATACACGTACGAATGCATGCACTGACACATTCCCCAACCATTTCTCGCTCAATCACTCTCTCCACACACACGCATGCACGTGCGCACACACGCATTCACTCTCTCCCTCTCACTGACACCCACTTTCTCTCTCTCTCTCTCTCTCTCTCTCTCTCTCTCTCTCTCTCTCTCTCTCTCTCTCTCTCTCTCTCTCTCTCGCTCCCACACACATATATAGTGAACAATTATAGTTAAACAATTATAATGAACAATTATACTGAACAATTATACCAGTAAATGAATTATGGTGGCATATAGTCGGTATGGATTAAGTATTGAAAGAGTTTTCGGTTAAATGTGTAGGGACTCATTGGAGTTTTCAGATCTGGAGGCAGATCATTCCATAAGTGAGCACCAGAATAGGCGAAACATGTTTTGTATAGGTCCAATCTAGGCTTTGAGACATGTAACAAATTTAGGCGCTTGCTGTTCATTGCATTAGATTGAATCAGCGGCAGAAGATACTCTGGGGTATTTTGAGATATAATTTTATTCACTAATTTGGCTTTGTTGAAAAGGAAGCGCTTTTGTAGTGGTAGAAGTCTTAGATGACTGTACAAATTATTACTTTCAACGTGCTTTATGTCAGAAACCAGACGAATAGCGCGGTTTTGTAGAGAACATAGTCGTTTTAAATTAGATTTAGGGCAACCATCCCAAACTGTGGAACAGTAATCGAGATGTGATTGGATATAGCATGTATAGAATATTTTTCGTGTGCTTTCGTCCAGGAAGTGCTGAATTTTAGCAAGTTGGTAAACTTTTTGTGCTATTTTCTTGGTAAGAGCGTGAACATGAGAGCTCCAGTTCAAATGGCTGTCTATTAAAAGCCCTAGTGTTTTATGTTCAGTCACATTAACTATAGGTAACGTGCCCATGCGGAGTTCGAGCGGTGATCCAGTTATGGCTAGTGTCTGTAGTTTTTGTCTGGTCGTTATTAGCATGGATTTGGTTTTGTCGATGTTAATTTGCATGCGGTTTTCATTGCTCCATCTAGTAAGATTATCAAGTCCCTTTTGTAAAGAATTCTCTAATTCACGACGGTTTTCTTGACTAGTATATATAGTACAGTCGTCTGCGAATAGATCACAAGTTGTATTGATATATAAAGGAAGATCATTAATATAAACTGCAAAAAGCAGCGGACCTAGTATTGAGCCCTGAGGCACACCAATATTAAGCTGTGTGGGTCTTGATAGACAATTGTTGAAGGACACGACTTGTTGCCTGTCGGATAGAAATGACGTAATTATGTTCACCATGTTGGTGCTTGTCTTCATTTGCTTTAGTTTTCTAATTAAAATATCGTGATCTACCATATCAAAAGCTTTTTTAAAGTCTACAAACACCGCTCCACAAATTCTACCGTTGTTGATGTTTAATTGCCAGTTATCGGTCATTTTTGTTAGAGCACTATGGCAAGAATATTTAGGTCGAAACCCAGATTGACTGTTAATTATTAGATCATTGTTAATTAAATGGTGTAACGTTATTTTATGAATGTGTTTTTCTAGTGGTTTTGATAGCGACGATAGTAAGGAAATAGGTCTATAATTACCCAAAACGCTATTATCGATTTGAGCCATTTTTAATAAGCGGAAACACTTTAGCAATTTTAAATGCAGATGGAAAGTAGTTTTTGGCCAGGCACTGGTTATATATGAACGTTAAGGACTCGCTAATGACTGGTGCAGCACAACGAAGAATTCTATTACTGATACCATCTAGGCCGTGTGAGTTTGTTGATTTGAGGTTCAAGAGATATTTATAAACGTCTGCAACAGACATTAAAGGAATCTCAGCGGGAATATTTCTGGCGCACTTCTCCTCACAGAATGATGCCAGTGAACTTAAATTGCACGATGAGTCTGGTATTGAAGACTTTAGATTCTCTATTTCTGATTGAAAGAACCAACTGAATTCATCGCATGTTATAGAATTTGGTATTGCTGATTCTGTAGGGCGTTTCTTATTGGTTAGCAAGTTAATAGCCATCCATATATTTGTACTGTTTGAATTATCTACAATCAAATTTTTAAAATGATCTTTTTTTATCCTACGAATTTCATATTTAACTTTATTCCTTAGTCTGCGGTAATTGATGAAGTCTTTATTTTTGTGGGCTGTATCTCGCTCTCTCATGATTTCCAGCACTTCTCTAGTGACCCATGGGGATTTATGTTGATTTTTTACTCGAACTTCTTTGATTGGCACGTGTTTATCGAACACATTGTAGACTGTCTTCGTCCAGAAAGCTAATGCATCGTCCGGGTCAGGAAGTTGGTAAACGTGATCAAGGGCTGTTTCTCTTAAGTCTTGCAAAAATAAATCTTGGTTGAATGCTTTATAATTCCTAAATTTGATACTTACATGTTTATGTTTAAGAGGTTTGAACCCAATTCTTGACCATGTACAACATACAGGGTAGTGGTCACTAACTGTACAAACAGGAACAGAACATTCAATAATATTATCTGGACAAGTAACATATATATGATCAATTATAGTTGAGGATGTGTCAGTAACCCTTGTGGGACGGTTTATTAGTTGTTAGAAATTGTAAGAAAGAATGATATCGTCCCATGTCTGGTTGGATTTACTAATATCTATGTTGAAGTCACCTAGTATCATAACTTCTCTACCTGCTGTAAACACTCTATCCATCATTGTAATTGAAGCAGTCATACCAACTGTACCCGGCACAAGGATTCCTATATAGGTATCCAATGAGAAACGGCTGTTGGCTGGCTGGCTTCACCTCTAACCAAACATATTCTATCTCTACTGTCTCGAGATCACTTCTACGGGACCAGTTGAGAGAATTGGAAATGTATACAGCAATACCTGTCTCTAATTTTTGATTTGCATCTTTCCGAATTACTTTAAACCCCTTAAGTGAGATTTCGGAGTCGGTTATTTTGTCGTTAAGACGACTTTCTGTGATTCCAAACACATGGAACTGTTTGGACAGTATTACCGAGAGCTCAGGTAATTTGTTGAGCAGATGAAAGATGTTGAGATGGCCTATATATAGACCATTTTTGCTGAGCCACTGATCGTGATTAGCGAATATTACAAACTAAAAGGAAGATGTCGCTTGTGGTATACAAATTGCAGGGATTTTGAAACTTTATTTAGAAATAGTTAAGGCTGTTAGAGGGGGCAGGAAAATGTCTTTGCTGGAGTGATATCATGAATGCTTGGTGCAGGGCTGCAGGATTGTATCGCATTAGCTGCTGAAGTTGACGGTTCTACTCATAGGGCTGTAGATTACCGTCCAGCGAGGGACTGCTATGAGTGTCACTGGAAGTGCCTACATTGGAAGCAGGCATCGACGGTACAGCACCATTGTTTAACGGTGTCCCCTTTGACATCATAGAGGGAGACTGTTTTACGGGCAAGGTAGGAAACAAAGTATCATATTTAGCAACATTTGGATTGGAGCTTGGGTTGCTATTCACAACATTGTGTTCCTGGGTACAGGCAAGGGTGGTGTGGGAAGAGAAGGAGTGTTTTCTTAACACAGTGAGATGGCTGGTGCCGGAGGTGAAGTTCGGTTTACTCCTGTAACTGGTGCTGGTTGTTGTGCACGTTCGGGATATTTTATGTTCTTCGCTAGGAAGCTACTTCCTAGCTTGCAACAATGTATTTGATCCCTGTATAGTTTTTTCTTAGGAGTTCCGGACGGTGACGTAAAGTAAGGGGTGTTATTTATGAAATTCATGCTATTATTTTTACAGAATTTATATAACGTTAGATTAGCAACATCGGCAGTACGACGCTGGAACCCGTAACATGGTGGAATGATGGATGAAATAAACAAAGATGATATAGAATAAAATAATAAAGAATAAACGTAGATTAAGTCAGAATGCTGGTATGGAAGCACAGCAACTACGATTCGAATAACCGAGTTCAGTGACTGTACGGTGTATTCCATGCTCAGTCTTCGTAGACTTAGATGGATAAAATAGGGATCTCCTTTATTTGTTCAAACCATGCAAACTCTGAAATTTATTTCACAATGTCAAATATCTGGATCACTTACGAACATAAAATCAGTATTCTAATGTTACAGCTTCTTTAACAATAAATAAGGTGCCTGTATTTATGAGTTAAGGTTGAGCACTTTACTAGTAAAATTCAACTTTACCTTAATATCTGACTACCAATGAAGCCTGATCACTATACTCCTATGCGCATTATGATGCACAGCACATCACACATGCACCTAAGTGTGTAAAGCATGTAAACATTCTTCATGTTAATAAATGACATGTTCTGAAAATGTACCTCAGTGGATTCACAAGCAACTGGTATGCTAGGGGCCCTCGATTCTATTACAGTCCGAGCTGTATCCACTTGATCTGAACATCTTTCAAGATCATTTAATTGTGTCATCTGGAACTGCCAAGTGTCTTCAGATCTGATTGATAAGAGAAACATTGGAGTTCAGTAAGGAACATATGGAGGTCAGTGTGGCTGAGTGGTTTAACACTTTCTCTTCTGATGGTGGTGTAGTGGGTTCATTTAACGCACTGGTCATTTGACTTCAGAAGGGAATTGCAAACTACTGAACATTAAATTGCCAAGAAAATCACAAACAGCCAATATGGGTTGGATGTGAGTGCATCATGCAAAGGACATGTAATTGTGTTTTGTTAAACATTTGCGTTAGCTATATGCTTTTAACTGCAGTGAATTTCTTCTAAAAGATAGCCAATTTGAATTCTTTCAGCCCCTGGTAGGTATTACTTGTTCTGACCTAAGAAGTTGTTACTTTAATTGATGAATGTCTAGGTCTAAAGGAGTTAAAATAATAACTCTGTGGGACAGAGGGGGCTAAAGTTACACATGGCAGAGTGGGTAGTGTAACAACAAGTTGGACCTTAAAAGTTAAGAAAAGTCTATCACGTAATTAGAAGCCAATAGATTCAGGTTCAGGGTAGGTGATGATGATGATGAAATGTAAACTATCAAAATTACTCCCAGTATATAAAGTGTTTCATCATTAAATTTTAAAAAGACAATGATACAAATTCTTTGCTGAATACCTAAACTTAATATTTCACTTACTTATCAACTGTCTCATCTACTCAGTTACACAATCTCTTGTTATGCTCATTAAAAATTGTTTGCATATCCTTTACAGGACATCGCTGTCAACATCAGCATCTTTCAGTTCATTATTGATTTCTTGGCAAGATTACGCTCAGTAGTTTGCCATTGCTTTCTGAGCGGCCGGCTCACATATTCCGTAAGTTACCGACGCAATTCGAACCATTGCTAATTCTCACCGTCGTCACGTTACGTACGAGAGTATAGGAGATTACGGAGAAAAGTCGCTAACCTCTAGGCCAGGAAGCCGGCTGTTATGCTCCAGAGGAACATAAAACCACAGTACATTTGAATCTCTTGCAGAAATCCTGCTAAAGACCATCTGCCTTTGTTTCAGTAGTGTGTGTGACATTAGCAATCTCATGTAAACCTTCGGGAAAAGGTATAACGAAACTAGTAAGATTATTATATGCACAAAAGTGAAACAATTAAGTAATTGGAGTTCATTATTTATCTGTATTTAAGACAGTCAGTTACCTGGCATCCATATGTCTTTTAAGTGTTGCCACTTCTCTTCAAGATGCACACGATTTAGTTCAATGTCCGATGACTGAATTTCACTACTAATCTTCATGAGCTGTCTTCTTTGTAGGATAACCTCATCCTTTTCAAGCTCTTTAGCTTGCCTATTTTGCTTGTATTCCTAAAATAAATAAGAACATGCTTACGAGATTCAGTTAATGAGCCACTGAGTGTGTTTTTGAGTTAATGATAACAAAGCTGACACCTATTATTTCTCGGTAAATTAAGTCCAGCATTAATAAATTTACTTCTGCTAGAACCAGCTATTATATTTTTATCAATAGCCATGTTTTACGAGGTGTAATAATAATAGTATCAATATATTTTGATATATGAGGGCTATTCCAAAATCAACCATCGATTGGTTATAAATAAACTCGTTGCCACAGCGATATCGTTCATTGCCTTCATCATTGTGGTATACAAATTGCAGGGATTTTGAACTTTATTTAGAAATAGTTAAGGCTGTTAGAGGGGGCAGGAAAATGTCTTTGCTGGAGTGATATCATGAATGCTTGGTGCAGGGCTGCAGGATTGTATCGCATTAGCTGCTGAAGTTGACGGTTCCACTCATAGGGTTGTAGATTACCGTCCAGCGAGGGATTGCTATGAGTGTCACTGGAAGTGCCTACATTGGAAGCAGGCATCGACGGTACAGCACCATTGTTTAACGGTGTCCCCTTTGACATCATAGAGGGAGACTGTTTTACGGGCAAGGTAGGAAACAAAGTATCATATTTAGCAACATTTGGATTGGAGCTTGGGTTGCTATTCACAACATTGTGTTCCTGGGGTACAGGCAAGGGTGGTGTGGGAAGAGAAGGAGTGTTTTCTTAACACAGTGAGATGGCTGTTGCCGGAGGTGAAGTTCGGTTTACTCCTGTAACTGGTGCTGGTTGTTGTGCACGTTCGGGATATTTTATGTTCTTCGCTAGGAAGCTACTTCCTAGCTTGCAACAATGTATTTGATCCCTGTATAGTTTTTTCTTAGGAGTTCCGGACGGTGACGTAAAGTAAGGGGTGTTATTTATGAAATTCATGCTATTATTTTTACAGAATTTATATAACGTTAGATTAGCAACATCGGCAGTACGACGCTGGAACCCGTAACATGGTGGAATGATGGATGAAATAAACAAAGATGATATAGAATAAAATAATAAAGAATAAACGTAGATTAAGTCAGAATGCTGGTATGGAAGCACAGCAACTACGATTCGAATAACCGAGTTCAGTGACTGTACGGTGTATTCCATGCTCAGTCTTCGTAGACTTAGATGGATAAAATAGGGATCTCCTTTATTTGTTCAAACCATGCAAACTCTGAAATTTATTTCACAATGTCAAATATCTGGATCACTTACGAACATAAAATCAGTATTCTAATGTTACAGCTTCTTTAACAATAAATAAGGTGCCTGTATTTATGAGTTAAGGTTGAGCACTTTACTAGTAAAATTCAACTTTACCTTAATATCTGACTACCAATGAAGCCTGATCACTATACTCCTATGCGCATTATGATGCACAGCACATCACACATGCACCTAAGTGTGTAAAGCATGTAAACATTCTTCATGTTAATAAATGACATGTTCTGAAAATGTACCTCAGTGGATTCACAAGCAACTGGTATGCTAGGGGCCCTCGATTCTATTACAGTCCGAGCTGTATCCACTTGATCTGAACATCTTTCAAGATCATTTAATTGTGTCATCTGGAACTGCCAAGTGTCTTCAGATCTGATTGATAAGAGAAACATTGGAGTTCAGTAAGGAACATATGGAGGTCAGTGTGGCTGAGTGGTTTAACACTTTCTCTTCTGATGGTGGTGTAGTGGGTTCATTTAACGCACTGGTCATTTGACTTAAGAAGGGAATTGCAAACTACTGAACATTAAATTGCCAAGAAAATCACAAACAGCCAATAGGGGTTGGATGTGAGTGCATCGTCATGCAAAGGACATGTAATTGTGTTTTGTTAAACATTTGCGTTAGCTATATGCTTTTAACTGCAGTGAATTTCTTCTAAAAGATAGCCAATTTGAATTCTTTCAGCCCCTGGTAGGTATTACTTGTTCTGACCTAAGAAGTTGTTACTTTAATTGATGAATGTCTAGGTCTAAAGGAGTTAAAATAATAACTCTGTGGGACAGAGGGGGCTAAAGTTACACATGGCAGAGTGGGTAGTGTAACAACAAGTTGGACTTTAAAAGTTAAGAAAAGTCTATCATGTAATTAGAAGCCAATAGATTCAGGTTCAGGGTAGGTGATGATGATGATGAAATGTAAACTATCAAAATTACTCCCAGTATATAAAGTGTTTCATCATTAAATTTTAAAAAGACAATGATACAAATTCTTTGCTGAATACCTAAACTTAATATTTCACTTACTTATCAACTGTCTCATCAACTCAGTTACACAATCTCTTGTTATGCTCATTAAAAATTGTTTGCATATCCTTTACAGGACATCGCTGTCAACATCAGCATCTTTCAGCTCATTATTGATTTCTTGGCAAGATTACGCTCAGTAGTTTGCCATTGCTTTCTGAGCGGCCGGCTCACATATTCCGTAAGTTACCGACGCAATTCGAACCATTGCTAATTCTCACCGTCGTCAAGTTACGTACGAGAGTATAGGAGATTACGGAGAAAAGTCGCTAACCTCTAGGCCAGGAAGCCGGCTGTTATGCTCCAGAGGAACATAAAACCACAGTACATTTGAATCTCTTGCAGAAATCCTGCTAAAGACCATCTGCCTTTGTCTCAGTAGTGTGTGTGACATTAGCAATCTCATGTAAACCTTCGGGAAAAGGTATAACGAAACTAGTAAGATTATTATATGCACAAAAGTGAAACAATTAAGTAATTGGAGTTCATTATTTATCTGTATTTAAGACAGTCAGTTACCTGGCATCCAATATGTCTTTTAAGTGTTGCCACTTCTCTTCAAGATGCACACGATTTAGTTCAATGTCCGATGACTGAATTTCACTACTAATCTTCATGAGTTGTCTTCTTTGTAGGATAACCTCATCCTTTTCAAGCTCTTTAGCTTGCCTATTTTGCTTGTATTCCTAAAATAAATAAGAACATGCTTACGAGATTCAGTTAATGAGCCACTGAGTGTGTTTTTGAGTTAATGATAACAAAGCTGACACCTATTATTTCTCGGTAAATTAAGTCCAGCATTAATAAATTTACTTCTGCTAGAACCAGCTATTATATTTTTATCAATAGCCATGTTTTACGAGGAGTAATAATAATAGTATCAATATATTTTGATATATGAGGGCTAATTCCAAAATCAACCATCGATTGGTTATAAATAAACTCGTTGCCACAGCGATATCGTTCATTGCCTTCATCATTCAGTAGTCTTTTAGCTCACTACACATCAACCACGTTTAGTATTCTGTTCAGTTGTTCACGAATCACGAAAGAAAAAACACGGACACTGTTATTGCCTTTCCCGCCAGCTGTGAAATTAGTGGTGTCATTATCCTGCACAACAACGTGCGGCCCTACATTGCTGCTAGCACAAAGGATTTACTTGAGCAGTTTCCCATCCATCATGTGCCATGCCGGTAAGCGTGGGCGGTCATGTTCTGCCATCTCACTCGATCACCAGAGTCGTGGATCAGCTCAGTGTTTCTGTCTCGACCATGCCACGAGGCCAAGCCATCCAGGTATTTGCTTCTATGTCTTCCTCTTGGTCTGTTCCCTTCGATCTTACCAGTTGTCACCAAGTTCTCCAATTCATTTCTTCTCATAACATGCCCAAAAAATGTTGACGGTCTGCGTCTAATATCTCTAATCAGTTTACGATCTTCATTTGTTTCTTGAAGGACTTGTTCATTGGTCTTTCTGGCTGTCCATGGTATTCTTTGCATTTTCCTCAGAAAATCAGTTTAAGTGGTCAATTTTCAACCACCTTCCCTTTACAGCCTGGACTTGGCACCAAGCGCTTATCATTTCTTCGGCAAGACGAAAGTCTGACTGGCTACCCAGCACTTCGACACCACCGAAAAGCTCATGGATGAAGTCAACAACAGGCTTAGTACCCTGGCGGTGCGATTCCTTGACGAGGAGTTGCAAAAACTCGAGCCACGGTACGGCAAGTACCTGAATTTAGGTGGTGACTATGTCGAAAAGGAATGCAGTGATGTATGTAACCTGTGTATGTATTTACATGTTATTGTCAAATTGTTTAAATATTTACCAGACAATCGGAGGTTGATTTTGCAATAAACCTCGTAAAACTAAAACTGACATATTTGTGGCTTTCTGAAGATTAAATAAGTTGAGTCAAGAACCGACATCACAGCACTCCATCCTCATCTTCAGCATCCAGCAAAGAGTTCCGAAAACTAACAGTGCCAATAGAAATTTGAATGTGTTCGTCTAGCCTTTTCTGGGAGTACTTAGTGTCGGCCAGTCCTCTGGTCTCTCCCTGTCGCACCATTCACTTCAGGCACTGATGGTGTATCTGTTCTACATATGACCCCAAGTGGCTTGCACTTTTGTCTTAGTTAGATAGTCGTTAGTTAGTCAGTTAGTTACTTTTGCCTTATCATGCACCAGTAACCCACCAAGAGATATTGCAGATGAATGAATACATAACTAAATTGTTCTCTATTCTGATGCTGATGAGGCCAGTAATTTGAAATTAAATATGCACAATACAAATGGGGAGAAGCATGGACAGGGCTGATATAATCCGTATAATGCAGTACAGACTCAGCTGGTGGATACTGACGAGATTCTGATGCTAACCCGACTACATGCATTTGGAGTGAAGCCTGATCAAGCATGTTTGAGGTCAAGAAAGTAGATATCATAACCAACTTCTCATGGGAACTGTGAGCAGAAATATTACTATACACCCATGTTTACTAACCTGTTGTTGCTGTGTATGTATACTGACATCAACTACAACGGATTTGTTCAGTGCGTCTCTACTCTCTGAGTTGACAGATAGTAGGTTGTCAATTTCTGCCTTGTACTTCTCATCTTCTAACACTACCAGCTTCAAGCTTTCCAACTGGTCTCTAGAGGATGTTTCCAATAAATCATATTCTGATAAGAGGTCCGCTTCTGAGATGGTGGCTGACATTTCTGATAAGGATGTAGAGATTTGGACACCCAGCCGCCGACTGGTAAATGGAGAACAAGCCACAATTTGTTCAGCTTCAAATTGTTTCCCAACAACATCTTCCGGGAAGACCTGAAATATTGCCAAAATAATGTGTACTTCTTAAGCTGAGCTTTGCAATTCACTACACGCAAAAAAAAAAAAAAAAAAATGCTCATATATTTGAAATGGATATGAAGATGCACAGGCCAGATTGTGGCTTGCTATGTATATTAAGAAACCAATTTTATTTTTTTAAACACGATTTAAAAAAAAAAAGTAAACGAGTAAGTATATTATAAAATAGTTTAACGTTTGTGGTAACTTGTTACGTATTTGCTGTCATCGAGCAGTGTTTCAAGGAATCTTTGCCACAAGTGCTACCATATATGGACAGGAGCAAGCCGGCGATACAAAATTCGATCAATCAATCATGTGCCATGTCGTTAAGCGTGGGTGGTACAAAATTACGACGTGAGAAATATTTGAATCTAGCTTTGTTTCAAATTCAGTCCAGCGATTGGTTGAGTACCCGGCCAAAAAGTTGTAACTTAGCCTTGCAAGGCGCGAGTCCCTTCACTTGCCATGTAATCTTAAAGTTAAGCGGGTCCTTCCCTGGTTTAGGGGAAGTATTTGTGTCGCCCATTTTCCTCTCTGTGCCTTGGGTGAGCATATACAGTTCGTAAATTATATGTTATGAAAGTGCTTTTGATGCAACAAGTATCATTGTTGATGTAAGCGAATAATGAAACGGTGAGATTGTTTCATTGAAAGGATAGCCTGAGTATTGGCTGTGTGCAAAACTGACATGTTTGTCCCACTGAAAGGTTCTCCTATGCTTGCAACCTTCTATGCTATGATTAACTCATTGTATGCTTTGTGAATATATCTTACAATCAATGCATATTAACTGCAAATTGTCTGTGTGTTGTAACGTGTTCTCTCTAAGTGCATAGCTTGAACCTCTTCGCAATGCTGCAGAAGTATTACTAAATGCGTAAATCATGAACAGTCTTTTCAGGCTGAGGAAATTTTCTTGCTAGGCTGTGACTTGACTTCTCGTGCACTTGAGAGTTTACCATTTTGTTTACATAGTTGTAAATACACAGAGGTGTGATTGTCTTGTAATCTTTTTTCATAAATCATGTTATGGGAATGAAGGAAATGTCAGTTAACATCTCAAGTGAGAGGAAAGGAAAACGCACCATATATATTCAAGTGTCTTGCAGGGATGTGAAATTTCCGTACGCATTGCACTATTGTTGTCGGTGTCTGGGCGAATATTTTATGTTCAGGAATTTGCCAACAACGTTCTTAATGCTTGCCATACTGCAGAAGTTATTCCTGAAGTCAGGACACTTCTTAGGCTCGCAGAATTTGGTGGGTTGTAGAACAGCGTTCATTAAACCCCCTGCTTCAAATAGTCAGGTGGGGGAAAGGACAATATGTTCTTGTTTTCTGGTTTTGAGATGTTGGGTAAATGCCCACTAGATGGTTCCTATGTTGTTATATGAAAAGATTCACATACTTTCTCTGTTATGAGTGTTTTATATATTCTGTTCGTGACTGTTACTTTCACTGCTGGAGAAGATAGTCTAATTTGTATCCCAGTGGGAACAGGCACGTGATGATGATGATGATGATGATGATGATGATGATGATGATGATGATGATGATGATGATGATGATGAAAAAAGCACTTGTCTACGTCTCTACAACAAGACGAGAATGTTGACTGGGCTGGTCCTTGGCTGTTTGCCATTTGTCAGTTGATACTTACCTAATGCTGTTTGCAGCTATGGAAAGAGGATGATGAATTCTTGACGTGAGACCTATGTCTGAGCGATCCTTCTCATGTTATGACAGCTGTACTATCATGGTGTTTGGATGGTTAGGATGTCCCTAACTCCTCAGGAAATCTCAGTATCAGTCTAAAAAAGGTGTATTCATTGAGTGGATACCTCACTCACTTTCGGAGTTGGACTAAACTCAAAAATCAGAGAAGAGGGATGGGAGAGATGGAAACACCCTTCTTTCTCCTCTTCCTTTGTTTTCTTTTATTTATGTTGTAGCTACAATGTTACCACGACATGGGTTTTATTACTAATGTATCTTGATTGTGTTTTTTTCCCCTTCATTTTGTAGAGCTGAAGAGCGCATAAATGCCTTTGAATATAAATGTTATAGACGAGTTCTAAGAATTTCTTGGGTAAAGAAAAGAACAAATGCATCTATACTTCAAGAGCTGAATATTGAAGAAGGTTGGCTATCAAAGACGATAAAACAAAGAAAATTGAGATATGTTGGTCACTTGAAACGTCACGAAAGTTTGGAGAGAACAATAATGGAGGGTTATATGCCTCGGGAGGAGAAGAAGAGGAAGGCCAAAGAGAAGATGGGTGCAGGTTGTGTCGGATGATCTTCAGATGAGTGTATCGGATGCGGGACATCTTGCTTATGATCAAGAGGTTTTCCGGAAGGTTGTTATGGGAGCGAGGTTCTGCGAAGGACATGCTACTGAATGAATGAAGTGGGAGCTGGAGAGGCAGATGGTAGTCTGGGCGTTTATTACAGAACAGGAAACCGGGTTATCAGCCGGTTTCTGATTCGTACCTAATGAAGTTTGGAGAGTGCAATTGTTTGCTGCCGTACGCACTGGATACTTATGTCAGCACCTGGGTACACGAATGGATTATTGACTACGTTGAAATGTCAATTCCCTATATCTGGGAGCTGCCGGACGGCGTTCATCATTACAGTGTCTACAAAGGCACGAGGATTTGCCTGTTCTATATAGGTACAGATTGATAACCTCATTAGGAACCCACCGCCGGATTTCACGTTCAACTGGTCTATACAAGAAGGTGATGAATAGTCTAGGGTTTACCAGCATTGAACAGTATGGATTCTCTGACTGCTTTGCGGACTCCCAGCTTTGTTTGTAGAATTACATCCATCATATCCTAGATATGTGCAGACAGGCACTATACCCAATTTGGATCATTCAAGTCGTGTATTCAGCTGGAGAAAGTTAAATCCTTCGTCTTCCAGATATGGGATGGAAAGCTTATGCCCAATTCAGGTTATCAGAGTCAAGAGTCCACCTGAACAATGGCATGTACTTCACCCTCCAAATATGGGCTGGAAAGTTCATACCCAACTCAGGTTATTTCAGTCAGGAAACACTATGGAGAATGCGATGTCCTTCATCCGTCAGAGATGTGCTGGAAAGTTCGGTGCCTAATCCTGGTTAAATCAATCGCGTGGCACAGCTGGAAACTTATATGCCATGTCTACATCAATCTGTTACACCACGCCGGAATGTCTCTAACCCAGCTCCCTGGTAGCTGTGACTTTTTAGCCATGGAGATATATATTATTCTGTTGAATTACCAGTTTGTGCGAAATTCCAATTTCCCCGCATAAGTGGGAATATGTGCCAGCTGTTTATGGATGATACCAGTTAGTACTGGGGCCAGACTTTTTGGATGAATTCAGGAAGGAGGACTTACCAGCAGTCACATAGGATAGTTCCAGAGACTAACTTATTAGATAGATGTTCTTTATCCATGTCTTTGTGTGCATTAGTTTTCATTTGGTATTTTGACACATTCTGTTTGTTGTGAACCTTTTGGGATTTTGGGGAAATCTGTTCTGTTTGTCTGACTTATGTGACTTACATGAACATGATATTGTAATTTCATGAAAATGTCATCACGATTCAGCTCACATCGTTCTCTGGACCCAATGATTAACAATACACTTTTTATGGTTAACCACGTCTTGAAGTTGATGTATTCTGATGTTTTGTCTGACAGTGGTTGTTCCCATCTGTGAAGTAATACATTGTTGTGTATGGCAATTGATATATGTTATTGTTTATATATGTGTAGGAGATTACAGGTGAGGGTGGAGACTTACACCTAGACAAACCTTCATTGTAGAGTGAGTAGTTACTCTGTTGTCTGTGGTAAAAATTCCCGGGTCTCCCTGCCTTCTACAGAAACCAATTCTTCTATATTAGTATTGAACTTGTTGTCACGGAAAATAAACTTGTTAGTTGCGATCGATGATAAACAAGACCCGACATTAGTCTACAAAAACAACCGACCCTTTGATGTTGTACAGACTGAGAAAAATACGTCGTTAAAACTGTCTACACACGATCGGCATTTCTAACTGAGAAACAAGATAAGTCGCGTCAAAATGTCTACCCCTGGTCGGCGAATCTTTCTGATGTGGGTTGTTCGAGAAACGAATAACAACGCCAAACGTCTGCCAAGGCGGTAGTAGCCTTTGAAGTGCTAGACGGAAAGTCTGGACAGACGCGGGATGGATTCTGTGATGAGGGGAATTCTGTGGTTCACAGACAGGCTGAACTATTGATATACGGGACAAAGAATTTCCCCAAATGAAAGCAAATTTGACGGCGGATTGACTCCCGTTAGTCTAGAACAGGAGGAGGAAATCAGATTCTGGACGTATCAGCGTCTAGACTTTTTGGTGACGTCACTCCAGCCCAATATAAAAAGCGTTGCGGTAAACAAGTGGAGTTAGTCGATCAAGATTTCTGAAGTGGGAAAGATCGGTGCAGTTTTCCGAGTTAGTTAGTTAGTTAGTTATCAGTTGGGGTATCTTCGTTGCACTCCGGACATGTCCATAGGTGCTCAGATCCTCCCCCCAGCATATGCATCAGCGTCCGGTGGCTAATAGTGCCAGTTCTGTGTTGGTTGACGAGGCGCTTTGTTTTCCCGATGTACCTCTCGCGTCTGGCTGTGCCGATTCTTACTCCCAGGTCTTTCATCCTGGAAAGCGATGTGGAATCACTGGCGTCAAAATCCTCTGTTCTCGCCATATCTTTAAGGGCGTTAATAACATCGGCACGATCCATGGGCTGGCCATCTACAGGGGGTGCAGAGCCAGCCAATTTATCAGCTCGTTCATTTCCCTCGACTCCCGCATGTCCCGGGACGAAGATGAAGGTGACTTTGCGGACAACAGACTTCCGCAGCGACTCAGTCCACTGTCTACGTACAGATCCAGCTTCGACCTTCTGAATCATGCTCATTGAATCACTTAGTACACACACGTTGGTATAATGCTGTGATTCCAGCCATATGAAAGCCTGTGTAACTGCCATCACCTCCATCGTCATGCTGCTTCGTGGTCATAGAGTGGGCACCACTGGATTCTTGAACGGTTCGGCCTGCTGAACGGGCTGTAAATGCCCACGCACTTCTCTGCTGCTTTACAACAGATCCATCTGTATAGATGAGCACTTCGGGGCTATCTGAGTGATCATAGATGAGCGCGTTAACCTCTGCATTGACAGCGGCAGGGTTCTGCTCTCTGCACCGTCTGTCGAGTGTGATAATGCAGGAGAAGGTACACTTAAAAGCTGGAGGCACCGGCACCCATTCCTTGCCGGGGTTGATACTGGTAAGACTGCAGACCTGTCCGACGACATCTTCCGCCCGACCCATCCATGATTTGCCCCTCTTTAGCCTGTCACCCTTTTCTCTGAATACAGCGTCATGCAGAGGGTGCTGCTCATCTGCACTTATTTTTAAGTATGCACGAGCTCTCCAGATCTTGATCCTGTGTTCCACTTGTCGGGAAGTCAAGGAGGTATCTCATTGCTACACAGCTGGTGTCTCTCGTGCAGCCCAAAATGATGCGCATGGCTTCGTTTTGTACCTTTTCAAGTCTTCCAATCTGTGTAGGGCTGACAGTGAGGATGGCCAGGGCATACTCGATGCGTGAAAGCACAAGTCCTTGGAACAGAAGTAATAGCAGTCTTTGCTCGATATTGGCAGTCGCCATGACTCTCATTGCTGCCAAACCTTTTCGAGCCTTCGTTATGACATAATCGACATGATCTCTGAAGGACAGGCTACGATCAAGCCTCACGCCAAGATATGTCATTGACTGGGTTCTACTCAGAATGCTCCCATCCATTCTTACTGCCGGCAGGTTTGTTTTCACAATATGGTTGTTTAGTGAGAACCATGTAACCGTTGCCTTTGCAGGGTTGACAAGGGCATCGGCATCAGCACACCATGAGAAAATTCGATCTAGTTCGCCCTGCATATAGTTGGCAACCGCCTGTCTATCTCGACCCTGTCGATACACGAGGATGTCGTCAACGAATGATAGAGTCCTACCCCTCCCATCCAACTGTTGTTCAGTGATCGGCACCGTATACACGTTGGATAGTACTGGTGACAGTGGTGAACCCTGCGGCAATTAAAGCCATGTCTACATCAATCTGTTACACCACGCCGGAATGTCTCTAACCCAGCTCCCTGGTAGCTGTGACTTTTTAGCCATGGAGATATATCTTATTCTGTTGAATTACCAGTTTGTGTGAAATTCCAATTTCCCCGCATAAGTGGGAATATGTGCCAGCTGTTTATGGATGATACCAGTTAGTACTGGGGCCAGACTTTTTGGATGAATTCAGGAAGGAGGACTTACCAGCAGTCACATAGGATAGTTCCAGAGACTAACTTATTAGATAGATGTTCTTTATCCATGTCTTTGTGTGCATTAGTTTTCATTTGGTATTTTGACACATTCTGTTTGTTGTGAACCTTTTGGGATTTTGGGGAAATCTGTTCTGTTTGTCTGACTTATGTGACTTACATGAACATGATATTGTAATTTCATGAAAATGTCATCACGATTCAGCTCACATCGTTCTCTGGACCCAATGATTAACAATACACTTTTTATGGTTAACCACGTCTTGAAGTTGATGTATTCTGATGTTTTGTCTGACAGTGGTTGTTCCCATCTGTGAAGTAATACATTGTTGTGTATGGCAATTGATATATGTTATTGTTTATATATGTGTAGGAGATTACAGGTGAGGCTGGAGACTTACACCTAGACAAACCTTCATTGTAGAGTGAGTAGTTACTCTGTTGTCTGTGGTAAAAATTCCCGGGTCTCCCTGCCTTCTACAGAAACCAATTCTTCTATATTAGTATTGAACTTGTTGTCACGGAAAATAAACTTGTTAGTTGCGATCGATGATAAACAAGACCCGACATTAGTCTACAAAAACAACCGACCCTTTGATGTTGTACAGACTGAGAAAAATACGTCGTTAAAACTGTCTACACACGATCGGCATTTCTAACTGAGAAACAAGATACGTCGCGTCAAAATGTCTACCCCTGGTCGGCGAATCTTTCTGATGTGGGTTGTTCGAGAAACGAATAACAACGCCAAACGTCTGCCAAGGCGGTAGTAGCCTTTGAAGTGCTAGACGGAAAGTCTGGACAGACGCGGGATGGATTCTGTGATGAGGGGAATTCTGTGGTTCACAGACAGGCTGAACTATTGATGTACGGGACAAAGAATTTCCCCAAATGAAAGCAAATTTGACGGCGGATTGACTCCCGTTAGTCTAGAACAGGAGGAGGAAACCAGATTCTGGACGTATCAGCGTCTAGACTTTTTGGTGACGTCACTCCAGCCCAATATAAAAAGCGTTGCGGTAAACAAGTGGAGTTAGTCGATCAAGATTTCTGAAGTGGGAAAGATCGGTGCAGTTTTCCGAGTTGTGTTCAATGAAAGAAACTAGGGTGTCAAATTGTTGATATTTATCGGCGGACATAGATCCAAAATGTGATTGCCTAGTTTCGATTAGCAACCGGAATAGGCATATGGTAGGCTATTAATCATATCTAACTTAGAGTATGATTAGGAATAGAGTACAGTACTGTGCGGTGATATAATGTATTATAGGTGCGGTGATATAATGTATTATAGGTGTGGTGATATAATGTATTACGATTAGTGATAGAATGTTCTATAAGTGCGGTGCTATAAAGTATCATAGGAGCGTCGGCACTAGTATCCTATTGTGTGGCTTCAACTAGCTTGAGTGATATATCATTTTACTCAGGGAGTTGAGGACAATGTAGTGGAATAATAATTAGAGAGATTAAAGATGGTTGAGAGGGGGGAGAGGAATGTGAAATGGTAGGATCTTCCAGTAGGGCATCTGCTGGGTTTCTACCCGTTCCTTTATTCTTTCCTGGTGTTGCCATGTCTCAGAT
Organism: Cepaea nemoralis; assembly: GCA_014155875.1. Classification (NCBI taxonomy): domain Eukaryota; kingdom Metazoa; phylum Mollusca; class Gastropoda; order Stylommatophora; family Helicidae; genus Cepaea; species Cepaea nemoralis. The sequence continues at coordinate 59,772 of JACEFZ010011162.1, forward strand.
CATATGATGAGTTATTTGGCCGTATGACAGAGATCGGATCTCTGTTATAGATCTGAGTGCTGCTATTGGCCTACACTCACCTAATTCCGGCCAGGATTGAGTTGCCCTCACCATAGTATTCTCTATTCTACAGGTTCCATTTACAGGTCCACGTATGTGTGCTATGATATTCAACAATAAAGCTAGAACACAATTTAAAAGATGATGGCTCAGAATTTGAAGACAGAAGTTGCTGAGAGGTCGCTACATTGGGCCTATACCCAAGTTGGTTTGCGGGAACCTGGCTTCTGCTGAGCAGGACATGCTGATGAGATTTATGTTTAGCAAGTGATAGTTGTATCACTGAACAATCAGAACATTGTATAAATACATTACTGATACCAGGAACATTCATACAAATTTATAGAAATACCTAGAACATTCAGATTGTGGTGTTAATATGGGGAATCTTTACAACCAGTGACACTAGATCCATTGAGATTTCCCCAATAGGGTTAGAATTTTCTGATTAACAATCAGTTAAATAACAGGGGAAATTCATAGTGTAAATCAGATTGAAGACTCTCATTAGACAGTGTTTGTCATGGATGTCCAAGCATCCTAGTGGTTCAAGAGACAACGGAGGAAGTCTTCACGTGACCGGAGGAGCATCACCTTGGTGAGGTTGCTTGTCTGGAATACATGGTGCTAGTGTGCTCTCAGCACAGTGATGAGAATGACTATACTCCTGAACACTGATCTGAGTCTATATACACTTTAGAATATACGTCACACATTCTACACTTTATACACACACACACACTTCTCCTACATATACTCTTTGCTTTAATAAATTTCTTGTTTTTATTTGTTGAAGCTAGAGTTGTCACGTATGTCATGTTGGGGAAGAATGAGAGGGGGCATGATCCAGGAGTGAGTAAGAATGAGAAGGTGTCTTCAGATTGAGGGAGTGTTGTGGACGGAGTCTGCTGGATATCTCCAGGATAGAGATATTGAATTAAAACAAATGTGAATGTTGATTCCCCTCACTCCAGGGACGACACCAAAGTGGTAAAGAAGAACAAATAATTACTACGACATTCATTCTTTACACACGACATTTGTACCCTTTTCTGCCTTGTTCAATGCTTGGGGGTTCTGAGCCATTATGTGGTTTCCACAAGAAGGCGGTTTGGGAATGAGACCCCATTCCATCCGGCATACCCCTAGCAAACTTAGCCTTATTCTCAATTATTATCTTAACACCTCACAGTAGCACAGTGCATATTTTACAAACATGCTAAAAGTCACTTTGGAAGTCAGCAGGACTTCTGATACAAATCTATAAACATATATGTATTTTCTCAAATAAATTAATTAGTGGTGTAAAATGCTTCAACTTGTTGAGAATTTCTGTTATTTACCTCTTTCAGCCTGCCTACAACTGAATCCTGGAGAATAAATTTTGTTAGGAATCATTGTGATTATATGGCCAAGCCAAGAAGCTTTTCAACATTTAAGTACTTCTTGTGAATATTTATGTACATTTATTCATTCACTAACAAGGATATTTGTGGTTTGTTTGAAATAAGTTTGTTTATATATATATATATATATATATATATATATATATATATATATATATATATATATATATATATATATATATATATATATATTTAAATTCTAAACGATTGAACTGAGTGAGCTCCTTTGGGGCAAGATGGTGGGAAACCTTTTCGATGACATTTTCATGAAAATACAATATCATATTCATGTAAGTCGCATAAGTCAGACAAACAGAACATATTTCTCCCACATCCCAAAAACAACATGTGTCAAAATACCAAATGAAATCTAATCCATACAAAGACATGAATAAAGAAAATCTATCTTATAAGTTAGTCTCTTGAACTATCCTATGTGACCTCAGGTAAGTCCTCCTTCCTGAATTCACCCAAAAAGTCTGGCCCCAATACAAACTTCCTTTTTTTTTATTTGGTGGGGGGGGGGGGGTGTGTCCGACAGGGGGGGGGGGGGGGGGTTTCCTCAACAGTTTCAAATGATCAAAGACGTTTTGTTCACAGCCGGAAGGTAAGATGCCTAAGCTGTCAGGAAATCTATAAATAACAATGACAATCTCAAGCAGAAGGTGTTGCAGCAGATTCTTTACACATTGTTGTGTCTGCCAAAACTCTACAACACAACAGGACCTGCATTGCCAAGTCTTTGCCTCAGTACTACAAAGCTCAACACATGAAGTAAACCAGATTACTGATGTCTGCACTGTTTTGTTTGGTGCCCAACTATCTAATTGTGACGGTTATGTTTCTGACAGCAACACACCAAGATAGTAACAATTATTAGTTTGGGCAAAGGTGTAGGTGTATGTTACAAATTACAATGTCACTGTTAAAATGGCATCTGTAACCATGAGAATGGAAGCTGCCCTTTTGGTGTCCCATGTGAGCCGGTTTACTTTGGTCCTGGGTGACAGTCTGTGAATGTGGCATTCATGGACTGGACGAAAGCTGTCCTGATTTCTTGACAGATGAGAATGATGCCACTTGTCATGATGATTTACAGGATACCTTTCTTACACTGAGCCCGTTACATCCACACAGGACAATATGGTTTAGGCTGCATCTGAAACACTTAAGTACGTTTGTGCGCTTTATAGTAGCACGGAATAACGCAGGAAACATATGTTGTAATACGTTTGAATTCCTAGTGGATGCCAACACAGTGGCATCATACATGAACAATTTCACCATTGAATTAGCTCTGGCAGCTGAAGTGTGTCGTTGTCGTTGGAGGTAGATATGTAGCCTTACAGCAGCTTATGGCACAGATATCAGATTACATCTTAACGTGTTGTCGTGTCCCAATAGCTATGGATGATGACTCCAGGAGCGATGAAATCTACCTTCAGTGCTGATGATATAATTCTGGATATGTACACAGACCCAAAGATACGCTTGGATGTCTATTATATTCCGATGATGCTGTGAAAGGTCTGGCACGCAGCTTTCAACTCATGGGCGGTATGATTGCATACTTCACTTTTGTGAGGTGCAAGCTTCCGGCCATGGAAGAGCTCATGCAGTTATTAATAGAACTGAAGACAACAAAAGTGCAGAAAGTGATGCGAAAGATGTGACTCACAGTCACATGGAACTTCCAGGCGACCTTTTTCTGTCCTCGTCTCAGAAGACTAACTTCGGCTGCTCAGGAGATCGCTGACACGACACTGTGGTGAGAATTTAATGGCCTACGGCATTTGTGGAGATGAGCTTTTACCAACAGGAGAAAGACCGGACAGTTTCTCAAGATGAGCTCTGGCAGCTGAAGTGTGTTCCTGTATGTCGTTGGAGGTAGATATGTAGCTTGGGAATAGTTTGTTGCGGCCATTGGAAGAGAAAAGCGATACCGACGTTGCCATCTGGGCTGTCTTCACTCACTAATACAGTGTTATGTAGTGGCTTTAGCTATGTATCGTATTAAGTACTATTTGATAGATATTGTGTAAAATTGTTTTTGTTCCCGGTGTACATTTATCTAATGTGTTCGCCGGAAATGAGGTGCTAGAACCTCTTGTCCCCGGGTAGATGGGGCCTGTTAGCTATTACAGCGGCCAATCTAGGAGATGGAAAACTCCGATTATAAACTCCCAAGTTTAAGGTGGGCCGACGTGCCGAGGACTGAATGGCCACGGGTGAACTGGTCGTGAACGTGGAACGTCTGGTATTCGGGCGGGGCGGCGCCAGACGTATGGACTCCTGAGGAACATCCCCTACCCCTTCCTTAGCAGACAGGCTCTACTAGGGTGACCGGTTTGTTCCTGCCTTCAAATCAAACAAACTATGGGCAATAAAAACAATTATCGCCGAAGCAACGGAGTACAAGCTCTTTGCTCCATACCTCTGACAACAGCTAGCGGGGAGAAAATGAAGCGGAGGGGAAGAGGTTGGGGAAAAGGAGAAGGAAAAGGAAGAAGAGGGTTGGAGCCAGAAGGAGTAGGAGGAAAACGAATCGTTTGGGACTAAAAAATGTGCGGGTTGGGTATTGGAATTGCCGTAGTGCAAAGCAACGAGGACCAATATTGGAGAAACTGGTTTACGATTTTGATGTCCCGATGCTACAAGAACTGAACACAAAGTGCCCTGGCTATACATGTTACATTAATCCTATCGGGCAGGGAAGATATGGGCAAGCTCTGGTGGTCAAAGATGGTTTACAGTATTCGATACTGGATATGAGTGGGTGGGGTCAGGAAAGTAAAGAGGTGAAGGGAATGCAGATTAGAATCGGAAGATACAACTGGAACCTAATAAACATATATGTAAATGAGGAATCTTGCATAAGCAGAGAGAGTTGGGACTGATTGAAAGGTTCAGTGGATGCCCCTGGTACCAGGTATCTGATATGTGGTGACTTCAATGTCGGCGCCAAGGAGTGGGACAGGTCGGGAGAGAACAGATCGGGTACTGCTCTTGCTGAGGCCTTGCTTGAGACGGATGTTGTCTGTTTAAATGACGGGACTACCAACTAGGCTTGCAATGAGATCGGGGCACTTGTATCCCAAGAAGAGGCATCAGACATAAAATGGAGTGTACTTGGGGACCATGGAAGAGACCACCTCCCCTGTTCTGTGCTGATACCTAAGTCCAGCATAGTCAGGACTATAAGAGCCCGCAGGGTATTCAATTATGATAGCGACCACTCTTCGCTCTTGGAGCGCCTTAGATCACAGGGAAGATCTCAACCAACAAGAAGAATCTTCACCCAACCACCATGGTGGACACCAGAGGTGGAGAATTCATGGAGGGAAAATAGTGCGGCCATAAGGAATTGGCAGGGGGTGCGGAGAGCAACCAATTCAAATGACACAGAATTGGAGGAGGCTGATAGATATAAATAAGTAAAGATGCAGGATTTTAAACTCAGGTAGCAGAGGCAAAAGGGATGACGTTGGAACAGTTTATCAATGAGTCGGTGGGGATGTGACAATGTGTAAATTCTGGAGGCTTGCACCGGCAGATGAAGAGACAGGCCGACACATAGTACACATGGTACCGTTTATGATGATAACACCCGACCTATGACAACTGACCAGGACAAAAGGGAATCTTTTCTTGCATGATTTTTAACACAGACGAATCAGCAAGATAGAGCTATTAGAGACATGGTCAGAGACGCTTTGTCACCGGTCACTAGGAAGGATGACCGTCAGATTAAGGTGGAGGATATTAGACGGGTACTGAAGTGGGCTAAAGACATAGTGCCAGGCCCAGATGGGGTGAAGTACAGCCATATGAGTAACATGAATGATGGGGACTTGGAGGAGATGGCTCTCTGTTTCAACCTAAGCATCAGTGCGGAGGAAATACTCCACGATTGGCTGCATAGCTACCTGGTGCCACTCCCAAAGCCAGGTAAGGAATACTCCAGTCTTAATGGATACCGAATCATAACCCTGCAAAACACGTATGGCAAAGTCCTCGAAAAGATAGTAACACGCAGGCTCCAGGCGACATTTAGAAAGTCGTAATCTGCTTCCCAAAGGGCTCGGGAGTTACCGGCCTGGGAAGGAAACCTCGGCCAATGCTGCAACTTTTACATTTGATGTCTAAGAGGGCTTCCAGGGTAAACAAGAGACTGTGGCGGTAGCTCTTGACATGAAGGATGCGTACAACAGGGTCAGGTATGATCGGTTGATAATACACACTGTTGGACATGGAGGGCTGCCCTTGCTTGTCAGATGGGTTGCGGCGGTCCTCTATGAGCATAAGGTTGCACTGCGCTTGGGTTCGTGGACTTCTATCCCCTGTACTATTACACCTGGGCTGCCACAGGGATCTGCCATGTCCCCATTGCTTTTTAATGTCTTCACCAGCAAATTAACAGCTATTGAGACACCAGGTGTGTGTAGAATCTTGACAATTGCAGATGATGTGCTGATGTACAGACAAGTCAGAGACAGGGCCAGTTTGGCGGAAGACTTACAGGTGGCAGTAAACAGGGTGGCAGAGTGGTGCAGGGATGCAGGGGCCGTTATAAACCCAGACAAGGCATCGATTGTGAGGTACTCCCTGGATAACCGGACCGACATGGCAGATGTCCCGGGTATAATGTTGAGTGGGTGTCCTCTTAGTAGAGAGATTAAATTGAAGTACTTGGGTATCACCTTTGACAGATGTTTGTTTTTTAAATATCATGTGGAGGCTTTGGTGGTGAAGGCTGGTAGGGGACTTAATGCATTGAGGGCGATGGCAACAACCGGCGTAATTCTGAGGATGCTTTACCGGCTCTTTCAGAGAGTTACTGCAGATAGGGATCTGCATGAAGCCATGGATATGGTGAAAGGTTATAGAAGATGAGGCAAGTCATGGATTGCACAGGCAGAACTATCTATACGTCATGTGTGTGATCTAGAGAACATCAATAGTGAAAAAGAATGGGTTTAAGTTCCGGAAGACATGACGAACTGGCACAAAGTAATAGTAACACTGGGTCGTGAGTGCAGAGAATGGGCAGCGGGCCGCACTGAGTTTGAAGTGCAACAACTGATTCAGAGTAACACACATCAAGGTGACATAGTCATCTACACCGATGGGTCAGTGTTGAGAAACAGACGTAGTGGCTGGGGCTTTATTGCAAAGGCTAATGGACGAGTCTTGAAAAAGGAGCGTCTGGTATATGAGACTACGACCTCCAGCATGAGAATGGAAGTGGAAGCAGTAACAGCGGCATTCCGTTGGTTAGAGGAGACTACTGCAACACACATTATATTCATTATGTTTGCATATCCTTTACAGGACATCGCTGTCAACATCAACATCTTTCTGCTGATTGTTGATTTCTTGGCAAGATTACGCTCAGTAGTTTGCCATTGCTTTCTGAGCGGCCGGCTCACATACCCCTAAGTTACCGACGCGATTTGAACCACTGCTGATTCTCACCGTCATCACGTTACTTACGAGAGTATACGAAATTACGGAGCAAAGTCGCTAACCTCTAGGCCATGAAGCCGGCTTGTATTCATTATGGATTCAAATAGTATGGTTAGTAAGGCGGAGAAAGGAATGTTTTATGTGGAATGGCTATCGTCGCTTCAGAGGTCACAGATTGTGAGAATTGTATGGATATTTTGCCCTGGCCATGCTGGGGTGCGGGGGGAATGAACAGGCTAATAGGCTGACAGGGAATGCACCTCTTGGTGGTATTTTGCTTATGGACAATGGGCATTTGGTCTTGCCCTTGTGGGACCAGGTGGAGAAGGTGGGGGAACGGTTTGAGAACTCGTATGTGGAAAGAATGAGATTGCGGGGGACTGGCAAGGGTTCTGGAAGAATATCAAAACTGAGAGGTAAGACCAGGAAAACTTAAAATCAGATAGCGGTGGGAACGCTTAGTATTATGACTCTACGCTGGCTGTTGAACGAGGGGACGGAGCACGTATGGGAATGACCTGAGTGCAGTGATGTTGGTTCTTAACTCAACTCAACTCACCTCAACATTTTAAACGATTTAGATGCCTGCTAGATAAACTGGAAATTAGAAATATGCCAGCAAGTTAAATTATGCTATTTCTGGATAACACCTAATCTCCCCAGTGCTGATTGCATGTCGTACAATGTTTTGTGTCAATGTCACTTGATAATAGAACTGATAGAGGCAATGTTCTTTACAGTGAGTGACAAAGTCAGTGTGTACAAAACCTGAGAAATTTTAGAATATTCAAGAAATTGTTTAATTCCTTGTGGATGCCCCGTTCGTGCATCTTTGATCCAGTTGGTGACTATGCAGAAATTCAATACAGGTTATAATAAATCCAGTTCAGAATTAGTCATAACTGACCAATGCATCACTTAGGTGGGTTGCATTATGAGTAACTAATAATCCAGTCAGCAAGCTTCTCTAAGATGCACTCGTGCTGTTATGAATATCAGATGGGACAATAAACTACATAGTGCAGTGGGGAGCATTTTGTGTGATATTCACTGGCACAGGAACAGAGCATAATGGGGACGACCCGTTGCTGTGAAGTTGGAACTGCGACTAACTAACTAACTAACTACACAAAATGGATTCAATCCGAATATGTGCAGTTTATAACAAAATCCTCTCTTAAATTATGCTACTGTTCTTATGAAAAGTAGAGGGACTTTGCAGTGGCAAGTTTTTTTTTTCAAACAACGCATGTACTCTTAACAATTAAAATAATAATAAATATGTTCTTGTGGTTAAGATTAAATAACACATTTTAATAGTGCATGGATGACAATTAAAGACTCTATTAACAACATAATAACAAAAACCTCAAGAAGCTCATCCAGCCATAATTTAGTTGATGTGAACTGTGTCTAATCACAATGCTTTAAATGAACTTGAAAATAATAATGAGGCTACTCCAGCGTTAGGTATGAAGTGTCCATAATTAGTCACACGCTCACACATTTATGGATAGTGTTTCCTGATTGATTTTGACTCCAATACCTAATGATTTAGTGTTATTTGCAACTGTCAAGCATAGCCAAATGTGACTGTTGAAACTCATTTCTACAAGGCAATCACTGTAACCTCTGGCATTTGAAAAAAAAATGAAAATAACATTAAGACACCATATTAACCAATAAGTTCTTAGTTTTTCTACGAGCAGTATGAAGCCCATAAGCGGGCACTCTCCCGCTGTTTATACTTCACCTCGACACCGCAAGGTACAAGAGGAACATGATGAGATGAGATGAGACTAACCAATAATTAACTGGTACAACAAACATACAACATACAACAATTATAAACTGAATGGAAGAAGATATAAAAGAATAATAAATCACACACTACTAAAGTTAGCAAACGGTATATTCTTACCTTGGGACCAGCAATGGAAGGTCTCCTTAAGCCCAAATCTGACCGTGTATTAGCAATGATGTCTGATGAGACTTTATTTGTCATATCCAAGTCAGTATTTACGGACAAAATATCAAATTTCACAACACATGGCGTATATTTATGTTTTGCACATGCACTATCTTGAAACTGTGATCCAGGTATATCTTCTGGTTCATCAATTTTGTTAGCACTTTGTGGGACCTTAGAACTCATCATTTCTCTATTCACTTGTCCATTAAATGTTTCACTTTTTGGTATGTAATTGCTGGATTGCTTATTTACAACACAATTGTTACGAATGTCCACCTCATGATAAAACTTACCTCCACTGAGCGTATCAGTGGGAAGTTGGTCAATGTTCTCAGTATTAACTAAATTGTGCATGTTGTGTACATTATATTGATCATTATTTCCAGTTCCCACAATTTTAAAGTTATTCTCCAACCAACTTTGTCTGAACACTAGTTTGGCATCATTATCTCTTTTACTATCTTCAAGATAATTTCCCACGACATACTCAGTATGTTCATTTCTCTGCTTAATCACAAGCTTTGAGTCACTTTTACTTTTAGAGTCTTCAATGCCATCCTCAGTGACAAACGCAGTATCTTCACCTCCAGGTATTACCATAATTTCTGTGTCATCACATTTCGTACAATCTTCAAGAATATTTTCCATTACATATTCATCATTTTCAGTTTCTAGCTTGACCACATACTCTGTATCATCACATCTTGTAGAATCGTCACCAACATTTACCATAACATAATCAGCATCTTCATTGTCTTGCTTGAATACACCTTCAGAATCAACACATTTTGTAGAATCTTCACCTACATTTGCCATGACATATTCAGAATCTTCATTGTCATGCCTGACCACACCTTCTGTGTCATCACGTCTTGTAGAATTTTCACCAACATTTGCCATCACATATTCAGCATCTTCATTGTCTTGCTTGAATACACCTTCTATGACATCAAATCTTGTAGCATCTTCACCAACATTTGCCATGCCATATTCAGCATCTTGATTTTCCAGCTTGAAAACACCTTCTGTCTTATCATATGCTGTGAAATTTTCATCAACATTTGCCATTATATATTCAGCATCTTCATTGTCTTGTCTGATCACACCTCCTATGTCAACACATCTTGTAGAACCTTTACCAACATTTGCAATCATATATTCAGCATCTTCATTGTCTTGCTTGAATAAAATTTCGGTGCCATCGCATTTTGTAGAATCTTCACCAACATTTGCCACAGCATTTCGATTTTCCAACTTGACCATACCTTCTGTTTCATCACAACAGCCTTCTATGACATCAAATCTTGTAGCATCTTCACCAACATTTGCCATTATGTATTCAACATCTTCATTGTCTTGCTTGAATACACCTTCTAAATCATCACATCTTGTAGAATCTTCACCAGCATTTGCCATAATATATTCAGAATCTTCATTGTCTTGCGTGAATACACATTCTGTGTCATCACATCTTGCAGAATCTTTACCAACATTTGCCATAATATATTCAGAATCTTCATTGTCTTGCTTGAATACACCTTCTATATCATCAAATCTTGTAGAATCTTCACAATCATTTGACATCATATATTCATCATCTGCATTGTCTTGCTTGAATACATCTTCTGTGTCATCAAATTTTGTAGAATCTTCACTAACATTTGCCATGAAATATTCAACATCTTTTAAAATGTCTTCACCATTATAGTCCATAGTGTATTCAATACCATTGCCCTTTTTATTCAACGAAAGAAATGAGGTATCAATTATTCTTGAATCATCACTACTATTCACGATGGCATATTCCAAATCTGTACAATTTCTTTTAAATTCTTCATTGTAATTCTGAGTCACATATTCTTTACTCGAGCCTTCACTTTCGTGTTCTGTTATAAATTCACTATTTTCACCTTCCTGATTCATGAATATTTCTCCATAACCTGTTCTGGAATTTTCACTGTCACTCTGCACACAATATTCAGGTACAAAATAGGTGTTACCACATCTCCCAGAATCTTCAATTTTGTTATCTGTCACAAAATGTGTGTCACTACTTGTTCTAGAATTGTCAATTATATTATGCATGATATATTCAGTACCTTCAATTCTCTGCTTATACACATTTTGTGTGTCAGTATCCATTCTAAAATCTGTACTTTCATTTGCCATGACATATATAGTATCTTCACTTTGATGTTTGACTATTTTTCTGTCATTTTTTCCAGAATTGTCACTGTCATTTGCCATGACATATACAGTATCTTTAACATCCTGTTTGACCAAATGTTTCATATCACCATTTCTTCTAGAATTACTTATGCCTTTTTCTAAGACAATATCAATATCTACACTTGTTTGCTTGCATACTAATTCTTTGTCATCATCGTTCCTAGAATCTTCATTGTAATTTTCACTGACATATTGAGCATCGCCACTTCCTTGCTTGACCACACATTCTGTATCATCATTTCTACAATCTTCACTGTCATTCATCATGTCACATTCAGTATTTTCATCTCTGCAATTTATCACAAATTTATTGCCACCATCTCTTTCATAATCTCCAATGCATTTTTCAATTACATATTTAGTGCCTTTACCTACATGCTCAGTATCATCCTTTTGACAATTCTCACTGCGAATCCTCATGACACAGTCGGTTTCTTCATATGTTTGCTTGATCATGAGTTTTATATCACTATCTGTTTTAGAATCTTGACTCTGCATGAAACATTCAGTGTCTTCACTTCTCTGTTTGATCAACAATTCTGTTTCATGATCTCTTTTAGAATCTTCAATATTATTGTTCAAGATATGTTTAATATCTGGAATTATATGCTTGTCCAGGAGTTCTGTGTTACCGTGTCTTCTATAATTTTCATTTGTGTCACCATCTCTTGTACAATCTTCACTGTCATTCTCTTTGATATATCCAGAATTGCCATCTGTCTCCGTGATAACTGAAATCGTTTTATCATCTTGCCTTGAATCTTCAGTATCTTCACCTCCCTGCTTAACCACAAGTTCTGAGTCATTATCTTTCCTAGATTCTTCTTCACAATCATTACCTCTCTGCTTTACAACATATTCTGAGTCATTGTTTCGGCTAGAATCATCTACGTCAACATTTTGAACTGTCTGTGTGATCACAAGATCTTCAGTGTTATTTTCTTTGACACCTTCAGTTTCTTTATATTTTTGCTTTACAATAAAATCTTTGTTACAATCACTGTTAGAATCTTCAAAGACATTCTCAATAGCACATTCAATACCTTCACAATCCTGCTTGGCCACAAAGTCTGTGTTATTGTGCCGTATGAAATCTTCAGTTTTATTCTTCATGATATATGCAGAGTCTTCATCTTCCTTCTTCACCACATGTCCTGTGTCATCTTTCCTAGAATCTTCATTGTAATTCATCATTATATGTTTAGTATCTACAACTTTCTGATTTATCACACGTTCTGTTTTATTGTCTCTTCTAGAATGTTCCAGGGTACTACATATGACATATACTGTAAATTCACTTCTTCCCTTGATCAAACATTGTGTGCCATGATCTCTTCTACAATCTCCATCATTATTATGGGCGAAATATTCAGTATTGTCTTCTCTCTGCTTTACCAAACATTCACTGTGTATTTTAGTATGTTTGCTGTCATTCCCTATGACATATTTAGTATCATCAACTTTTTTCTTTAGAACATGTTCTGTGTTATCATGTATACCACTACTTTCAGAGTCAGTCTCCGTGACATATTCAGTATCTTCGTTAATGCAACTGCCTGTACTGTTTTGACCAGTATTTTCGATCTTTAGATTATCATCGTCTTCTTTTTCATCTTTTCTTGCATAACCTTCATGTCCATATTCTATGTTGATATGTCTGTCTCCATGCAGATCAATATTTTCTGAATCATTAAATATTTTACTGCATGCTGTTTGGTTCACAGTGCCACAAAACTGACGGTCAGACGTTTGTTTCTGCCTAATCTCTTCTAGGTTTCCCAACTGCCTATAACTGAGGTCTGTGTCATTTAAAAATGCAATTTCTGTGTCTGCTGTACCAGGCTTCAATATAATTTTAGGCACATCTGAACAATTTTTCACTAGTGCTGTGAAATCCATACATCTTAGTGAATCTTCCAAGCAAGAATCATTGGAGTCACTTGCAAACACACAGTCTCCAGTCTCAACAAACCTTTCATGGGAGTCACATGCCATGCTATTACTGGATGTATCATAATTCCAGCGATCTATTGTTTCTTCTTTAGACATGGCTAATGGCAAGTTAACAGGAAACTCTGAATTACAAAATGTCTCATTCTCTCTTGGACTGATAATGATGTCAGTGTCCATGGTTTCCAAGAGGGCAGTGTTCAATTCAGATGCCAGCAAATGTTCCCTTGACTGTGATCCAATAGTGATATTTAAATATGAAGTGTGTCTGACTTCTACACCTGAGAAATCATTTTTGTTAACTTCAATGATCTTCCTCTTTTGAAAATGTCTGGTGCTCATAAGAGTTGTATTACTGCTTTTGTCATTACCATGAGTAACAACAGGCGGGCCAGTCAGTGGAATTACTTCCTGATTGTTTACAGAATGATGCAACCTTTCATCGTGTATTCCTTTTAACTTGTTAGTATCATAATTATGAATACTAATTATGGAAGATGGGTTTCGTGAAGCTTCCCAAGGATGATTCCCTCGTGAAACAATAATGTGATTATCAGTTAAATCTTGTACATGTTCAGTTCTTTCCCATCGATCTATGTAGTATGTTACTGCTCCACTCAGACCTGAATTAGACAGATCGTGTATTCCATGCGTGGTTTCTTCCACAGACTGGGTGTTGTCTATATCATTCATGCTAATGTTATCCCTGATACTTGCCATTTCAACAAAGACAGTAGTCACATCTGGAACTGAAATATGCTCTCTCCTTTCTAACTGCAAACCTAGAGTGGAGTTGGTATTTACACAACAGTCACAAACTGCTTTGGTATTTGGAAAACTATTGTTTTCTTCTGTAATGTTTAACTTCTGACAAGATACTCGAGCTTCCTGAATTTTGTGATCATGAAATTGTACATCAGATGACCAATTTACCTCAGGCACCACTGTTTTACTACTAATTCCTTCTTTATTCATAGTGAGCTCATCTTTAACACTACCTTTCATTATGTTGTTACCAGCATCAAGTGCAGTAGATATAGACTCAATAATAAGAGATTTCCAGGGATGAAATAACTTAGACATCTTGATCTTCTGACTAACAGGAAAATCATCTTTAACCTCAGTTCGTTCCCATCTTTCTGTATAATGTAATGACAATGTTTTGCCTAGACCTAGGTCAAGAAAATCATAGTGCTGCAATTTTGTTGTCCCTCTTTCTATATGCTCATCAATATTTTCTTCACGACCATCACTCCATTTTTCTGCTCCAACTCTTGATTCATGCAATAGTTGTGAGATATCACTAGAGGTGTCATATGAAAATATGTTATCTGTATCTTCTGACAACATGTTATTTACAATAACTGATGTGTTACTTAAGACTTCAGCATCAAGAGCTAATATGTGTTCCAGCCTGTCCACATAAACTGTTTCACAAACATTATCAGCAACTTCACTGTCATGGAATTGAAATAGACTTTCTCTTCTGTGTCCAACAACTGATCTAATGGCAGTCCTGCTGAAAGTATGTTCTTTATGTTTGATGAAATTTCCTCCATGGCCACCAGCACTTCCAACATCAGACTCATCATCACAGCTGTCACTACTGATGGTCTGCTCCCATCTGTCAGTATAACAAACTATTTCGTTATCTACGTCCATTGTCAGCTATGTATTCACAACACAACGGTTGTACTTGAACAGCAAGTTGCAGTGACCATCGTTCTGTATATAACAATTAACAACCTGCATTTGTTATATAATGTTAATTTACCATCTGTTCTTTTACTTAGTTTATTTGTCTTCTTTAATCTTACTTCACTGGTGTTACCATGCTTTTATGTCACATCAGTACTGACACCATCAACCTGCAGATGGCAGTTATCAAGAAACAAGAATTTAGTAATCTTCAGTCTCACAAGACAATCATTGGCCACATAAATGATTGTTCTCTTCACACAAAGCACATGACTTTAACAGTCCAAACAGTCAGTTGGTGTTGTGCTGGCACATACTTCTGGAAGATCCCAATTAGTCACTAATATAGAATAAACACACTTGAAAGGAATATTTCCACATATTTTCTGCACAGTTAGACTTCTATAACATTTAGTCCTAATTATCACTTTGTTAAAATTATATGTTAAAATATGAAAAATTAAATGTCAAAATATACGAATCCATGCTATGCCTTAAACACAACAACAAATAAACAATTACAGCAGTATTACAGCAGTATACATATTAACTACGTTTGTCATTGCTACAAGTGTCATGTTGACGTCTATAGCTTGGGGATGGTGAACAGTTTCACAATGCTGACATACTGAGTTCACAATCAGCCACAGGAGATTTGGAAGCAAACTGCTTTGTGTTAATGTTCACGATGATATGAGTGTCGGTCACTCAAAAAGCAGTGACAGACTAATGAATACAAATATTGCCTAGAAAATCACAAACAGCTAATAAATGTTGGAACTGATTGTGACAATTCTTTTAAAAGGACACACAACTAACTTTAGCATCACAGAATTTACTTAATAAGGACATTACCCACTTTAGCACTAGAATGACATTACAGATATAAGCTTTACTTCTTATTTAGAACCATGAAATAATAGTTTTATCCTCTATACAGTGTACAACTATTTGCCAACAGTGTATGGTTTGCAGCTTCACTTTATAATAGTCGTGTAGCTTGTGCTTCCCTTCCCCCACCATTGTCATATTAGTATAAACAGGCATTTTGAATATGGTAAAGGTTAAAAATAAATTTCTCAGAATATAATTACAATCTGGTTTTCAATTAACCTAATATTTAATGTTTTAATTTCTAAGTGGTTTTCTTCAAGCCAATCTCACATCATTTCCAACATGCTGCCTATTCCTTGCCTTTGTTTTGATATCAAGAAGCCTACGGATTTCACTCACACAGACATGTAGAGGCGAATGGAAGTAAAAATCAAAAGGCAAGCACAATGACATTTGGATATTGGCAGAAACTTAAACACATCAGACTGTTAGCAACTTTTCATATACCAAATTACATTCAGAGGAATCGTTTTGCTGATCTACGATTTTGTTTTATACATTATCAGGAATACAGGTAATGAACTGGGAAGCAGATAATAGGTTTCATGCCAGCGGACCGTCTTCTTGTTCTATAAACTCCTACAAGTATTGCTGATTATCTTCCCCAAAGGATATAATAATTTTCTCATTCAGATTCTCATCTATTTCAATTTCAAATTCATCTATTTAATATATAGCAGTGTTTCAAAGAGTGACATTTTAACGTCAGCTATGCAGCTTTGATATACACTCCTGAGAATTTTCATGGAAACATTTTTTGTGTATGTGTATTAATGCCAGACTACAAACAAAGGATATACACAAACAAACTTGGAAATCATGTGACAAGAGAGCCTATATTCAAATAGATCACATTTTAATTAATAACAGAAATGCATCAAACATACAACAAGTAAGAAGTTATAGAGGAGCTGAGTGCCACAGCGACCACTTCCTCGTTGGAGCAAAATTCAAAATAAACCTTAAGAGAGCTTTCTATACTAAATTAAAAAGATTACACCCAACATATAACAGAGAAAAACTACAAGAAATTACAGTCAAAGAGAAATTTACAGATGAAATAAAATGTAAACTTAAAACTCTGCAAAACCCTTTGGAGGAAAGCGTTGACCAAACTTGGCTGAACATCAAGAATACAATTCAATCTACCGCAGAAGAATGTCTCGGTGTGTTAACCATGCATAGAAAGAACAGATGGTTCAATCAAAAATGTGAAGAAGCAGTCATTAGGAAAAAGAATGCCAGACATTTATGGTTAAATGACATCAACAACATCCAAAAGGAAGAGTAATATAGAAATGAATGTAAAGAGGCTACAAAAATAGTTCGGCAGCAGAAGCGAGAATATATGAGTAATATAATCAAAGATATGGAAACTAATCACCAGAAAAACGAATCCAGGAAGTTTTTTTGTAAAGAACTGAAGTCAATGAAACGAGGGCACCAACACAACACATATGGTTTAAAAGACAAAAATGGGAATATGATAAATACCAATAAGGAAATGTGCAACACATGGAAAGAATATTTTGTTGAATTACTAAATTGTGAAGCTCCAAGTAACACTTTCACACAGGAAGAGGTTCTAACGTGTGAACCACAAACTGAAAAACCTGCATTTAAAGAAATCCTATTTGTAATCACATGACTTAAAAACAATAAGGCAACTGAGGCTGATGGAATTGCTGCTGAATTTATAAAGGCAGGTGGCCATGCATTACATCTAAAGCTATACGAACTAATAATAAAAATCTGGAGGACAGAAGAATTACCCCATGACTGGAAAGAGTCATTATTGATGCCTATCTTTAAGAAAGGAGACAAGTTCCAATGTGAAAATTATAGAGGAATGTCACTACTGTCCACAAGCTATAAGATACTATCCGCAGTATTACTAAATAGACTAAAACCATATTCAGAAGACATATTAGGTGACTACCAGGTGGGTTTTAGACAAAACAGATAAACAATAGATCAGATCTTACGACAACATTTATGACATAACATTTTTGTGGATTTTAAAAAGGCTTATGATAGTGTCCATAGTGTCGTGAAATCACTGTAATTTTACAATCAGATGATAAAAATACCAAGGACAGTTTGATTCGCAACTACAAGTTGTTTACTACGGGGAGTCGGTAAAATCAACACGACAGAAAATTGTAGGCTTGTTATTGTGACCCGATTGGGGAAAATGCAGGAACTCGCTACCTTGTTGTGGATGTTGAAACAAGGGGGACCACTTTTGCATTGATTAAACAAAGGGGAGAGAACTTATTCTGAAATGTATAATCTGCCCCTGGAACCATCTGATGTGTTGACATCAAAGAACTTCACTAGAACACTCGAAGGCTCTTTGACAAACAACATGACTTGTTTACAGTTAGTGGAGACCAGAAAGTTGACTAGAGCTGGTGTGTTTCTGTACCGCTGTTAGGAATTCGGAGAGCATCTACTGTGTTAGATTTAATGAACATTAAATAACATATGTCTGAGAATGTCTATGTATGAGAATGTCTATGTATGAGAATGTCTATGTATGAGAACAAATGTCTTAGAAGACTTCTAAACATCCACTGGACAGACTTCAGAACCAATTCGCAAATAAGACAAGAGACTAAGCAAGATACAGTATCCAATTTCATAAGAAGACGCCGTTGGAACTACATCGGCCATGTACTCAGAATGGACAAGACAAGACTCCCCTACCAAGCCCTCATATGGTCACGGGTAGGGAAAAGAAAACGGGGAAGACCAAGAGAGACCCTGCGTAGAACCATCATTAGAGAAGGCTCATTCAATGGCCAAGTAAATATCCAAGATCTACAACAGATAGCAGCGAACCGCCAGGCATGGAGAGACAGGACTTCTGCCCTATGCGCCGCCTTAGGCTCAAGAGGAAAGACTAACTAACTAACTAACTAAATAACATATGTCTTTATGGCAAGTTGTAGATGCCATCCAGGAGTGATGCGGTGTTGCATAAGGTATTAAATATAGTGTATTTAGACCTAATTGATATAGGCAGTAGCCTTGTTAAAACTAGCTAGAGTAGTGAAGTGATGATTAGCTCTGCTAGTTGAGAATAGAGTAGGGAAGTGATGATTAGCTCTGTTAGTTGAGAATAGAGTAGTGAAGTGAGAATTAGCTCTGCTAGTGAGAATAGTATAGTGGGGTGATATTTGGAGAGATTTAAGAATGGGTTGGGAGATAGGGAAAGTGTCCAATAGTGGGATCTTTCAGTGGGGTGCCCACTGGGGTTCTGCACTCTGTTTATTGGTCTTTCCTTGTCATAACCTGAGTCGGACCTAGGTGATAAGCTCATCTGCTCTATGACAGAGTTTAGTTCACTGTTAAATATCTGAGCAAGGCTGTAGGCCTACACTCAGCTGGTAGGATCAGTGACTGGTGCTTTCACCTGGTGTATTATTTCTCTAACAGGTTCCCTGCCAGTTGCGAAGAAGCTCTACACGAGTTTTGAAGAAAGTTTACTACGATTGGGAAGAACACCAGTTGAACAGTAAATGATTTTCTTACGGAAAATGAATAACGTCAAAGAAGAAAGTTGTTCAATAATGTTTGGGCTGGGCCCATGATCAGGAGGGTCCACCGGAACAGGGCTCAGATGAGCGAAACTATTTAACGATTCCAGTGTGTTAACGTTCACCTAGGATGGGTGATGTTTGTTGAGACACCACACCTCATAAGAACATTAGTAACTACACGAGAACGTTAAATGTAACATTCACATGGTGTGGTAGATTCCAGTGAAATATTACAATGAACATTGTAATTTAGACACTATAGACAATAGATAGGATCAAGTCTATTTCCAACAACAGTGATACTTATTGTCACAGTTCAGAGATTTGTACATTTTAAAAACTATAGGGACTTATAATGTGCAGTGTGCAACCGGTCCATGATCAGTGGTAAATAATAAACTGTAACTATTTCAAAGGATCATGTCGATGGATTACCAGGTAGCTACAGAAGAAAGTCAGTGTCTGGCAGGAGAGATACATCACTCGGTGAGGTTGTCTTGTGCTGACCTAACGTGCTGTGGTGTGTCCTTGCAAGGATGAACTGACTGTGCTATTGATCTGAGGGTCCGATTCTACACACATTATAGAACACGTCACACATTCTTCGCATACGTTTCTCACATACATTACACTTTTCTTTTAATAAATTAATTGTTATTAATTTTTAGAAGCTAGAGGTGTTGAGTATGTTGCGTTGGGGAAGAATGAGAGGGGGCATGATACAGCAGTGATAGAGAGAGAGAAAGAGGTGTCCATAAACTGACGGATTTTTGTAGACGGATTCTAGTGGTTTCTCCAGGATAATGATAAGGGGTTAAAATATAATGTGGGTGTTGATTCCTCTCACTCCAGGGACGACACTTTAAACGGATACACGACACATAGGAATAGTCTATGGAATGCTAAGCAGGAATTTGGAATACCAAGGAAGTTAATCAACATGACCAGACTATGCATGGAAGATACTTATAATATAGTAACATATAAAGTCAGGAAATCAGACCATTTCCAAATAACATCAGGCTTGAAACAGGGTGATGCACTATCGCCGCTACTCTTCAATCTGGCTCTAGAGAAAGTTGTTAGGAAGGTAAAGGAGGAATATGATATTGGAGGAACATCCAAGCTGCTTGGTTATGCAGATGATATAGATATTATAGGGGGAAATGAACAAAAGACATTAGAAATATTGACTCACTTCAAGGAAAAAGCCGGATGGGGCTGGTTATCAACCAAGATAAGACAGAATACATGGTAATTTCAAGAGAAGGAATGGCTAAAAACTCTGGCCACATACAAATAGATAATATGACCATTAAAAGAACGGAAACATACAAATACCTGGGTATAATCTTCAACTGCTCCAACATCATAAGGGAAGAAATACAAACTAGAATCAATTCTGGAAATAAGATATACTATGCACTACAACATCTACTAAAATCAAATGCGCTATCTCGTAACACCAAAATTACAATATACAAAACACTGATCAGACCCCTGTGCTGTATGGCTCTGAAACCTGGAGTACAACGAAAGGAGACGAAGCCTTGTTACAAACCTTTGACAACAAAGTTTTAAGACGCATCTTTGGACCCATTAGGGATACACAAAGTGGAGAGTGGAAAAGAAGAAGTAACAAAGACATTTATAATCTGTTTAAGTCCCCGCTAATCACTGGTATCATGAAGGCTAATACACTACAATGGCTGGGGCATATAGAAAGAATGGAAGATAATAGGGAAATAAAACTCGCTTACACTCAGGAAATAAATGACCGTAGACCCCGAGGTAGACCAAGAAGATGGTGGAGAGATAATATATATACAGACCTACAAGCACTTGGAATCAACGACTGGCAAGAGAAGGTCAGCCAGAGAGACGGATGGAGACGGATTCTATCTGCAGCAAAGAACCTCAATGGAACGCTGAAGAAGAAGAAGACGATGTGTATTTATGCACGCTGTATGTCAATCGGTGGTCTCGATTCAATCTTCAGATTGAGCATGGTTATTTTTATCCAACCAGAACGCTTCTGAATTGACACAGAGTCATCAAAATTGGAACGTGACAATTCTCAGAATTTTCTGGAAATGTCTAGGAAGGAAAGGTGTCGAGGAAGGGAACTTGCCACCTTACCACATATTTCATGGCCTTGAATATGGGAAGACCTAATACTTCACACTCCAAAGGTAGTATCTGCCATCGGACTACCTTTCCTTTACCTTAACGAATGCTTGCTATCAACTGACGCTGCTGTGCCATCTACACACAAGAATCATTATCTTGCAAAGAGTGAAAACTAACTCATTTCAATCAAATCAAGAACATTAATCAATGTCCCCATTTATCTTTAGCTCATGTGTAATAGAGGGGAGTCAACACAACCCCAAGAATGCAAAATGAGTCACTATTTTATTGAGTTTACTATTTGTAACATCCCAAGTTTATTCTAATGATAAAACTAAAACTGTCTTTGCAAGAGGCCTTTTTTACGAGGTGAATCAAAGTTCTCAAAAAATAAATAAATAGTAAAGGGCCGGCTGCCTCGCCGAGGGGTTAGCAGCTTTCTCCGTTAACCCCAAATACTCTCGTGGTCGACGTGAGCGCACGAGAATTAGAAGTGGTTCGAGTCGCGCCAGTGACTTATGAGAGTATGGAGCCGGTCGCTCAGAAAGTCGTGGCGTGTTGATGAGC
This sequence comes from Cepaea nemoralis, assembly GCA_014155875.1. NCBI lineage: Eukaryota > Metazoa > Mollusca > Gastropoda > Stylommatophora > Helicidae > Cepaea > Cepaea nemoralis. The sequence continues at coordinate 81,689 of JACEFZ010011162.1, forward strand.
GTAATCTAGCCTAGGAATCAACATACAGCTGAAATATGCTGGTGTTGACTGCAATATCCTGAAACAGGATGGAAACGCGAGAAAAAAAATACTAAAGGCTCATTCTACTCAATAATTAAAATATCAAATGGGATTTTGAAATCAACAAGTGTTTAAAACCCTCATTGTGACATTTCTGGTTTACAGTGACGAACATATCGGCCATTGTTTGCTTTTAAGTACACTGTTCTAAATTGGATGGAGTCATGGACTATCGTCAGCTGGAAGGAGTTCGTGCATTTGTACAAAGGTCCATCTCGGGTTTTGGGGTTATGATGGTGGGCGACAAACTAGGTTTAGGTGATGTTGAGGAAACACTGTATAGGTAAGGGACGACTGAAAATGATGACAAACACAGTTAAAATGGGCTTTTCTGAGTACGAAATCCTTTTGAATATTGCACTGGAATTGAGTCAGTATCGTGCTTGCTAGACTTGCGTTTGTCGCCGATATCATTCCGCTGAAGGCCATAACGCTTCAAAGTGGTGATATCAAAATGGCGGGCTACATCAGCTTCTACATTAGACAACATTGTGGATTGGCGACGTACACAAAAAATAGTAAAGCGACCATTGTGAAGGCCGTGTAAAAGTCAACTGAGTAGGACTCAGATGAACTATAGATGCAAGCTGTTAGGACAGAAAGTTCGCACTCCTTTCTGCTGCTGGTCAACGTCTACACCTGTAACAACTCAGCAACAGCAGACAGTTGGCAGTGTCTACGTGACCAGAAGGCCCAGTGTTTGTCGTCTGCAATGACTCCAATGTTATGGGACGCCGAGCGCACAAACAGACATGGTCCTAGAACTGGAAGACACCCGTGTGCGAATGATTTAATATAAACTATGGTAGGAAAGACTAGGCAAGACAATGACCAGGAGATGAAGATAGTGTGTCTTTGTAACATCATCCCATTTTGTCAATCTGCAAATAGGACAACCTGCGTTAGTATGGACATGATCATTTCTCCTGCAGTACTCTGGTTCAGTAAAGCAGACACAGAAAGAAAATCATGTGTGTCAAAACAATCTTTGAAATACAACCACACTTGAATAGATGTCATGAGTAAAATGTTGTTTGTCCATGAAGAAAGACGATGACCATTCATTGCATCCAGTGGGGTTGAAAGTATGGAGCCGTGAGTTCTAAGATGGCTGATAAGGCCTATTTTGGCTTGAAATGTTTTTGACAATGTGGGCAAAGAATGCTTGACGTTCCAGGAGGAGGATCTCCTGCAGTGGTTTTTCTGTCCAGCCTTTTCTTCACAGCTCTTGCAGTCCTGGTTGCTTCACAAGTGACTGCACCATTGCGTAATGATGGCAGCAATCTGCCAAGTGTCATGATGAATTCAAAAATCCTTTTAGTGAGATCTTCAGAGTGTCTTTAAAGCGTTTCCTCTGGCCGTATTGGGAGCGTTTACCATTGCGCAGCTCGCCGTAAAAAATTTATGTAGGGATCCTGTGATCTGACATGCGAGTCAAATGACCAGCCCAGCGAATCTGATTCTTCATTAGTAGAGTGTGGATACTGGGCATGGGCGCTTTTTCTAAGATTTCAGTGTCTGGGATCTTGTCTTGCCATTTAATCTTCCATAGCTTCCTAAGGCAGACTGTGTGGAAGTGGTTTAATTTCCTAGCGTGTCGCTGATAAACAGCCCAGGTTTCACATGCACATAGCAGTGTGGATAATACACCTGCTTTATAGACTTTCAGCTTTGTTTGCAGGCTTATTCCATTTCTGTCCCACACATTCTTGTACAGTCTGCCAAAGGGCGCGCTGGCCTTGGAGATTATGGATTGACTTCGTCATCAATTGTGGCAGCTTGTGACACAGTGCTGCCAAGATAGGTGAATTTGTCCACAACACTTAGTCTATGACCATTCACTTTGATATTCGGCACGGTGTGATTAATCCCTGGAGCTGGCTGGAACATAACTACAGTCTTCTCCAAGTTGATATTGAGCCCAAAGTTGGCACAGGCATATGAGAAAGCTGAAACATTGTGTTGCATATCTGCCTCTGACTTGGCAATAGAACGCAATCATCAGCAAACAGGAGCTCTCTAACGGTGTCGCTGCTAGTTTTGGTTTTAGCTTTCAGCCTTCTGAGATTGAACAACTTTCCATCCATGCGGTAGTAGTTGATGTCTATTCCAATGTCCTTATTCTCGAAGGCATTCGTCAGCATAGCTGAAAACATAAGAATGACTCCAGATGGGTGTATCGGACACGGGACATCTTGCTTATGATCGAGAAGTTTTCCGGACGGTTGATATGGGAGCGAGGTTCTGCAAGGGGCATGCTACTGAATGAATGAATGAATGAATGAATGAATGAATGAATGAATGAATGAATGAATTATAAATTTGTGGAGGGCAAAGGAAATTAAATTTAGCACCTATCCAATTACAAAAGATAAATTAGTACTACTGAATGGGTTAGAAACAAGGAGAACGACTAACACGATTACATATAAACTGTTAAGTATTCGTTAACTGCTGCATGCACAAAACAGGACTAACATGAGTATGACAGAATCATCAATGTGGGATCCTGGGAAGAAGTAAACAAACACCAACGAAGAATGAGGCGAACTAATGAGGCGACACTGGCACTAGACACAAAATACATTGAGAAAACCCGAGAATAGAATAACGAGAAAGTCTTTTGTTTGGAATCCACAAAGCAAAAGAAATAGAGGAAGACTAAAAGCACAGGGAAATGCGAAGTAGAGACATAAATGAATATAATAATATGGGGAGGGCATTGAACAGACCGGCATGGGATAGGTAATGATAGGACGACATAGCGTGAACTAGTTTAGGGCCTATATAAAAAAAAAAAGGATTACAACTACAAGACGAAAGAAGAGATAGCTGAAAAAGAAAACACGTATTCCATGGTAAAGTGTTTGTCTTAAGCATAGTCGAAGCAGACACGAACAGGAAAAAGAACACAGGCAGCAAACGGCATAACAACTAAATGCCGAGAAAAAAAAGTCAGCCAAATACAGACACTGGCATTAAAGAACAGAGCATACGATCTAACATAAATACATTCAGCCGAGAACAGTCAACTCATTTCTAGTGCCATTTTGTGAACAGAGAAGCTGGCAATATAGAAGAGGCATGGACCGTCAGAAATAAAGATGTATATAGTCGAGACAGAGAGGCAGGCGGCTCTAAACAGCGATGTATATAGTTGTGACATAGACAGCTGTCGACTCAGCCACTGACAGCTGAGAACAGAGACAACAAAGACAATAGTGAACAGGGACACAGACAATGAAGAGCAGATACAGACAATGAAGAGCAGATACAGACAGCTGTGAACAGAGAAACAGGTAACAGAGAAACAGACGAAAACAGAAATACAAACAGTCAAACATAGAAACAGTGTCTAAAGCAGTGGCATTGAAAACAGAGGCGCAGACAATCAACAGACAGCTGAAAACAGATAACATACAATGGCAACCTGATAAAACACAGACTGATCGGGCTAGAAAAGAAAACATCTGAAAACAGACGTAAGCAAAGTACATAACTATTTTTTAAAGAGAAAATATGCTGCTGGTGTCGTGTATCAAACGAACTGAGACATACACGGGCATAATATGCATAAAGGTAGAAAGTCAGATGACGGATATACACTGCTGTAAACTGCATGTAATCCATTTATTCCCGAAAATACAACATCTTCATAGTGGGACTTTGTGAACACATAACCAAGAATGAAGGTAACCCTACATTGCCTGTCAGATATAGTGTACAACACGCTGACTGTCTGACACGTTGATCTACTGAGGGAGTCCTTGTGTTCTGTCATTGGTGAAGCCTAGCCAGACAACTGTGAATGCGAACACGACCTGGTTTCAATGTAAATAAAGGAGCTGGCGACAATACCACCTACGCATGAGAAACACTGCGTCCCAAATGTATGTTCCTCTCGTGTGTCCTAGGTCACCAGGTCTTGCGAAATACAATGTTCAAGCTTTTGACGTATCTACGAGCATTTTAACTAAGGTAGTCATTGCAGTAACAAAGGCAATAGCATGGCTGGAGTCGCCCATGCATGTTTTCTCAGCCACTCTATGAGTATGCTAAGGAAGATCGAGATGGGTTGGGCCAGAAGGCAATGGCTTAAAATCTCTGAGGAGATCGAAACTGACTCATAATTGTTTCAATTCTTTGCCAAGCCACATGGGTGTAAGAGGAAACGAGCGAGCAGGTGATCTTGTGGACAGGGCTGCTGTGGAGAGTGGACGAGCAATGTACTAAGCTGACATCCTGAACGCCCTCAGCAAGGCAGAAAGAGTAACTGACTCGAGGGATGATTGTGATTCTACAACTTAGACCAGACTGCAAGAATATCAATTCTAACGAGGTCAAGATAAACTAGAGCGATATGCGGGAAGCCAAAGAAGAATAGTCAACAACACTAGTGTCATCGGTCGCTATACGCTAAGGGGGATACTGAAGACAGGGCAAGCGCACTTATGGACTATTAGTTCCGTATTAATTCCATAAATTCTGCAAATGCAGAGAAAAGATCGGCCTATGACAGTGGGAACAATTTATAGAGATGATGGTGTGCGCATGACAACAGACACAGAGAAAGGGGAGGTGTTTCTCCAGAGATTTTTAGAGCAGACCAATCATAATGATGCGGACACCGGGGATGCAGTTAGAGAGGAGTTATCTGGCACCACGAAGAATATGCAGTATGAAGACATCATACGGGTGGAAGATGTTAAACACATTTTGAAAAAGGCAAAAGACACGGCACCAGGGCCCGATGGGGTCAGGTATGGTCACATGAAGGGTTTGAGCGATGCAGACCTGGAGGAGATGACCGACTGCTTTAACCAGAGCATTAGGACAGCATCAGTACCGCAGGATTGGGTGCACAGCTATCTGCAACACTGAAAGTAAAGGCGCGCAAGGAGATCCACGTAAAGATGTCGGCGAAGCAGAATCTTATCTTATGAGGTAAAATTAGATGCTAATACATTTATGACAGTATGCAGTGATCAATACAGTAAACGCAGTTTTGAATGAAAACACACATATTATATCGTGTGTGTGTGGAAGTGCAACCAAGCCATCGATTATACAGTAATGTGCGCATCAAAAGTTTAGTAAAATACACATGCACACTGTTGCACGGAAGTGAACATTCAGAATAGGACAACACGGATCTTAAAAGTGAATATTATGAATTGAATCGATACATATTTTGAAATTCAATAATATTTAGAGAACAATAGCATTTTAAGATCTCGGGAAAGAGGTGATAGAACTATGCCTCAGGAAATTAAGTAATTATAATATACAAATTAAGATCAAGAAATGGAGTACATACTCAATACGAGTGTATATATTCTAAATAGAGTAGGTCTTGCCCGAGCACTGCTCTGTAATTGAAAACAACATTTATACTGTACGAAGAATATGAAATGCATATTTATTAGAGCATGGATCCAGCATATCCAACTGCAACATAGACGATAGAACATTACTTCAACATAACACGTAACAACTACACCTTCGTCACACTACTAGACTTAACCTAGACATTACATACATGAACATGCTGGGCTTCTGTCGACTGCCACTGCCATCAACGATGAACTGTATTTCGTGGACTGTGTGGGTGAACATCTGGGAAATGTCCAGATGGGAAAATGACTGCCGATTCCATCAGAGATGAACTGGGTGTTTTGTGGGGGACTATTGTGTTGACATTCTGGCGGCGGCATTATGCACAGTGTATCTGTGCGGGTTGTTGTTTGTCGAGACTCCTGTCTTTTTCACTTTTCACATTGGGCAGTGGGGAGCATTTTGTGTGATATTCACTGGCACAGGAACAGAGCATAATGGGGACGACCCGTTGCTGTGAAGTTGGAACTGCGACTAACTAACTAACTAACTAACTAACATACATGAACGCACAATGACGACCAGGTCATTTTACACATGTTGGTTACGTGATTGATGATTTTCTACAACAACGATATTGGTACTTTTGCTTTCTTTCACCCCAAACAAACTTTGCCAGCTATATTTAGAGTCGCCAGCTATATTTAGCGCCGACGGTGATCTCCTCTGTGTTCGGGTGGAGTGCGTGTCAGTTCGTTTCAATTGTCCCACACCACAGTGTTGTTTCTTTGGGCTGTGGCAACTGTTTCTGTCTCCCTTCGACCCTCATTTGCATCGGTCCTGCAATCACTTTCCGGTTAGGGTTAGGGGTTAGGGTTAGGATTAGGGTTAGGGGTAGGGTACACACACTAACCCTAACCCTACTCCTAACCCTAACCGGAAAGTGAAAGAATAGCGCACCACCGCCGCCTCATAGAATTGCGCACCGAGCTATGGCGCAACACACGGAAACTCCCTGAATGTTTGGTGCAACACAGGGAACCCCTGGATGTGACGGCATACCCTGGGATTCCCTTTTGTTTGGGGTGAAAGAAAGCAAAAGTACCACGATATTCAAGGAATTCACGAACAGTTTTTCGGACTAGAGGACACTGATAACATTATGAAGGACATTATAACTACATTGTTCACATAACTGACAACAACTCTCGCTTCAGGACAACACGCACACTTACACTAGGACTTATTGTTATTGAAAGCATCAAGGATTCTTTACCATCGAGCAAGTCAATTCAGTCAATCGGGACCGAACACCAAGTCATTACGTGGACATTTACGGACAGCAGTAACGTGTGATCACAACGTCAACCGTCAACCTTCTTTTCACATTCATCATAGACGGACTCCATATTATTTAACCGAATTGGGCTACAAGGCCAGTATGAGTTGTCGTTGTTGGTCGTTGTGTCATTGTGGTTGAACGAGGTGCTAACTATTTAACAATAACCAAATTAACTCAAAAGTGATAGTGTTGGCGGATTAGAAGGGCACTTTGATTATTTAAGAAGGCATTAGGTGGTGGCATTTGTCAGGTCAATACTAAGATATTTATATTGATCTCACGGGTGACAGCACATAATCGCTGTCTTGTTGTGTTATAATTGTAGTAGTAAGCGAGCTGTACTTGCGTAAAATTTCCGGAAAAGTAATATTGTCTTTTGTGAAGGGAAATATGTATTTTCGTCACACGTCAGTCATCGTCTTTTGTTGTTAACTGTCTAGTAATATATATTCTTTATACTAAATATTTTTCCATAATAATTTTTGTGGTTTACATATGTCACGTTTATAATAATTATAGTGCAATAAGAGTGCTGAAATTCTTTTGTAGTCATCAACTGTACACTATTGATTTTATTAAGTTAATATTTGGTCTACATTGATACTACAGCATATACCATCGACTTTATTCATTGTCAATGCATCATGCTCGAACAAAAATGAGAACTGTGAACTCTCACCTGAATTTTCTGGAACCCAATGCGAAAAACCAACTGACGCAATCCAGGCGAAATACTCACACACGTTTATTAATGTGCTGGATAACAATACCAGACTTGCCTAGACTATAAACTATCCTTTTATGCAGGGTTGGTGTTTATGTATCGTCTACAACTAAATCCTTGTAGGATCCGTTTTCACCTTGAGCGTAGTTTCCTATTGTCGCCGTTCCGAATTCAGATTTGTCTAGGTTCTGTGCTTTCGGTCCTTCCATTGATCGTTTCTTCCGTCACACTAATCCTCCTCCGGTTCTTTCCCAGCCGAATCTCGCAATCCTCACATCCAGATCTTCACCGAACACGGGCTTCCTGAAAACACATCCGCGCATAAGCATAGTCACACAACGTCTCCTATGTTGTCCTCTGACGTCTCCCGTTTCCATTGGTTTTTGTGTTGATTGTTTATTTTGGTGTCCTTCTTGGAAAATCCCTTCTTTCCTTTTTGCGTATCTTCTTCTGGCGCAGTACCCGTCACATGGCAGTCATCATCGTAATCTCAGTGTCATGTATATAGTCCAGAACCTTTTTGGTAAGAACAAAGAACAAAGAACTATCAGTCTGAATTCGCATTACCTAGTAGTGTTTAAAAATCCTCGAGACGGGTCGCAATTTACCAACCTGGCCAAACAAAAGTACCCAGGCCGCGTGTCATATGTCCAAGATAGTTTTAAAGACGCAACATCGACACCACACGGGTATTTGTTATTAGACCTTCGACAGGAAACACCAGATCAGCTCCGTTTACGCAGTCGTATATTTCCTGACCAGCACCAGGTTGTCTACGTCCCCAAATAATATGTCCAATCGAGTGAAACGGCACGGGGCCATGCTGCGATTTCTGGGTGAGGCGAAGCCAGCCGCCTTAAAAGCCGTAATTAAAACGGCTTCCCCGGATCTCGTCCAATAAATATGTGAATGCTGTCACAATGTCTTAAAAGGGAATGTTCCCCTGACACCGAGTCAGAAGCGCCAGCTGCAGCGGTACAAAAACAGTCTGAGAGTGCTCAGGGGTAAGAAACTGTAGCTCAAGAAAAGGAAACAGATCCTGCAACAAGGTGGATTCATAGGGCCTTACTCGGCCCAATTTTAAATATGTTGAAGGGCATCGTGGGTTTGTAATGGCCAAGAAAATGCTCCTGATCGACCCTCGGCTGCTAGAAAGACCCTATACGCCACCCGACACACTAAACGATAGGCCTGCGTGACTTGGACCAACAAATGCGCCAAGTCCTGGAGAGTGAAGATCTGCCACCTCGTGAAAAAGCCCGAGTATACCAACAAACCTTGCAGCAATATCTGAATCGACTTGATCAGTACAGACACAAGCCTTTAGGCCTAGTGGATATCAAAGAACAAAATCCCGAAGTCAGCACTTTACCGGCACCCGAGACAACCAGTCAAATAACCGAGACACCTAGTCAGCCTATTCAAGTAAGCGAACCCAAGAGTCAAGTAACTGTCCATACGCCAATAACACCCAAGAATCTAGTAGTCGAAACCACTCCAGCTTATAAGCTCAGACGAAAGAAGAAGCCGAGTAAGCTACATACGCCCAAGTGGGAAAAATGGCCGCGCAAATAAGAAAGGATTACTACGATCCCCAGCAGCCCGGGGCCTATGGTGGGGTCGCCGCCTTAAAAAGAAATACTAAACTGAACGCTAAGCAAATATAGAAATGGTTATGACATCAGGACACTGTATACTTTGCATAAACCGATCCGTCGGCGTTTTCAGAGACGTCCGACCATAACCGGTGGGCTAAATCAACAGTTTCAAGCCGACTTGATAGATATGAGACTGTTACAAAGATACAACGATGGGTTGTCGTATCTAGTGACGTGTATCGATGTGCTTAGTAAAATATGCTTGGGCCATCCCGATCCAGAAGAAAACGGGGAAAGCGCTGGTGCAGGCTGTGAGTAAAATCTTTGGTGACAGACGACCGGTAAACTTTCAGAACGACAAAGGGTCGGAATTTGTCAACCAGACCTTCCTAAAATTTCTGAAAGACCGAGGTGTGCATTTCTTTACCACTGAGAATGAAGACGTTAAGGCCTCTATAGTGGAAAGATTCAACCGGACGCTTAAAGAAAAAATGTGGCAGTATTTCACCAAGACTAATACACTGCGCTATGTCGACGTCATAGATAAACTGATCCTGCAACTACAACAGTTCGTATCACAGAAGTATTCGCATGGCCCCCAGACAGGTCAACTATACTAATCAAGAAGAGGTGTAGCATAACTTGTACCACCAGACCGACGAGCCAAGAAAAGTACATTTTACAGAAGGGGACCGAAGTTAGACTGGCTCAACCCAAACAATCCTTTTAAAAAGGGCTATGTGCCGTCGTGTTCAGAAGAATTGTTTACCGTAAGTCGTATAAACCAGACCAGTCCGGTAACGTATGTGCTAAAAGACGATTCGGGGGAAGAACTACAAGTATCATTCTATCGAGAAGAGATCCAACCAGACGGAGATAAACAAGTGTATCGGGTTGAAATCAGTCGTACAAGAAAGACGAAGGAGAGGTGGTGGTAAAGTGTATTTAGTGAAATGGTTTGGGTATAATTCGTCATTCAACAGCTGGGTCACAGACCTAACTAAATACCGAGGCTAATGGACGAAGACATTGTAGAAACTACTGTACTGCGCCCACAAAATAACCCACCCAGCGATAGAACCTCATTCTGGTCGTTTTTTGGTCAACGTGTGCAGCGAACAGAGATTGTCTTCTTCTGTCAGATGGTAGTTATATACACCGTTATCGGCGTATCACTATTCAATCTGAGTCGAGGCAGCGCTGAATCATCTGAGGGCAAGCTTTGGATTGCGTTAATGAGTAGTTGTCTGGGTTACATGCTACCTAACCTAAACTATGAGTTTCTACGTGATATTTTACTCAGCAATGCTTCACCGAATGTTTCCCAACAACAACCCGGGTCACTTTTTTGTCAAGTTGCCGCAGACTATTGATGTGACCAAACAATACGAAGTGGGTTTAGCCGAAATTCAGTTTCCCAACTACTACTGCAATGTGTTAGAGAATGAAGTGTGGTTCATATACATACCACCCCAATAGAAACACCCCATAAGAGTGGTGTGTCCCCCGGGTATGTACTGTTCACCAGCTGGTTTTATAGATGAACTGAATCGACTAGTTAAAGGGGAGGAAGAGCGTGACAGGTGCGTTCTGATCGGTTAGTGAAAGAGACTGATGACAAGGTGTGAGTCAGATTGAAGAAAGCCCTCGTGAAACTATTTGAGCCGGGGGCCACTGTTAAATTTAGCGAGATATTGAGAAACATTTTAGGTTTTTCCTCGAGCAAGGTGACGGATGCCAACCCCCTAATGGAAGGCGAGGTGGTGGTAGAATTGAATAATGACATTCAAAATGTCTACGTCTATTGCGATCTCATAGCCGCGAGACCAGTCGGAGATGCCATGGTCCCTTTACTAAGGACTGTCCCGATCTTGGACCAGCGCTCGGCCTCGGTATTTCGCAACTATGACAAACCACACTATGTGCCACTGAGTCGGTACTCTTTCGACATGGTGGAGATCCCCTTAACGACTGAGGCAGGGACAATGATCTCATTTACCAGCGGAACTTCAGTGCTGACGTTAATTTTCGCACGCGGAAACATTCAGACCTAGAATAATGGTGAAATATGTGGCATTACGTCGAAGTCCCAAAATGTACGAGGACTTTTACTGTAACCAAGCTGGTCATGGCATGCCAGTGTTTGTGGGGGGCAGGAGTCAGAGAGGTCGTGGTATCGGCAGTTTCTTCAGTGGACTAGGTCGCACAATTCTATCCTGGTTGAAGACAGGTGGTAAGGCCTTACTCCGAGAAGGTCTCGGTACAGGCTTGAAAGTGGCCCAAGACGCTCTAGCTGGTAAGAACGTTGGAGAAGCCTTTAAAAACCACGCCAAACAAGCCGGTCAGCGTTTACTGCAAGGGGCAGCCGATCATGTTAGCCAATCAGGTAGTGGTATTAGAAGAAAAAGACGACCAGCGCCACCTAGTGAGCCGAGTAAACGTATAAAACTAAGTGCTGGCCCTAGTCGGTCTCATAAGAAGAAGTATTCGGATATCTTTGCATGATAGCTCTGATTCACCCCAACTCTTGTGAGTGGCTGCATTCTGGCTTGGATCTGTTTAGCGTGCCTCCAACACAAACGGCAGTAGAAGAGGGGCAGTGTGTGAAGATAACCTGCTCGCATCTCTAGCACCAGGAGCACCTATAGAATTTGCTATATCTGGCACCAGTGAAGAGTATCTAGACTTATTTAATACCTTCTTACACGTCAGAGCTAAAGTCACATTACCCAACGGCGATAAACTACCACCCACAGCCGAAGTGGCCCCAGTCAACTATTACTTACACAGTCTGTTTTCTCAAGTGGATGTCTCACTCAATGACACGCTAATCACCCCGAGTGAAAACACATACCCGTATAGAACCTATCTGGAAGCCACGCTGAAGCACGGGGAGGAAGCCAAGAAGAGTCATCTCTCAGCTGCCCTCTATTACTACGATACAGCTAAATTTCTCGATGAGACTCAAGGCGATAACAAAGGCCGAAAAACCTGACGACAAATAGCCAGCGAGAGTCAAGTTATTAGATATCATCGGTCGACTACACATCGATATCATTGCGCAAGACCGTTACATGATAAACGGTGTGGATGTGAAAATTAAGCTGACTCCATTGAAAGCTACCTTTAATCTAATGGCCCCCGACGACACGCTTGCTTACTCATCCATTATAACACATGCCACACTGGTGGTTCGTAAAGCCAAACTAAATCCATCCGTCGCTCTCGCCCATGAGAAAGCCTTGATGAGAACCAATGCAAAACTACCGATCAAGCGTGTGGCGCTGAAAACTTTAGCTATCCCACAAGGGATGTTATCTCACACACAAGATAATCTGTTTATGAGTCAAACACCCACCCGTATCGTGGTTGGTCTAATAACATCAGCCGCCTTCAACGGTACATTCAAAGCTAATCCTTATAATGTTCAAACATTTGGGCTAACGTATCTGAACGTAACAGTCAATGGGCGATCTGCCGCCAGCAAGCCGTTAACGGTGGCCTTTGAACGTAATCAATACTAAAAGCTTTCTTTGGTACTAATCTAGCCATGGGTCTGGTGGGCAAAGACGCCGGCAATTCCATTGACTATATGCAATATAAACATGTTTATACTCTGTATGCCTTTGACCTGAGTCCCAGTTTACTGGATGGAGATCAGTTTGAGATGCCGAGGGCTGGCCCTTTAACCCTGGAATTTCAGTCCAACATACCCACCCCAGAACCTTTACAAGTTATTGTCTGCGCCGAGCACGACGGAATAATTGAAATATCCAAGACCAGACAAGTGCTAACAGATTGCCAGTCTACTACTAGCGGATAGATATGTTCGGCGGGTACAGGTCAGAGTATGTGCTCGCGATCAGTTACCTACACAAATAAATAGAACTAAACCAGCTGCTTTGGTGATAAATACTGACCCCAGTAATCAACCTGGGTCCCAGTGGATCACGCTGTATTACGACCGGTTAGGAAAATGTGAGTACTTTGGTTCGTTTGGGCTACCACCCTTACACGCCGACATAATCAAGTTTATTGAGAAGTATTCAGTCAGACTATTAATGTACAACATCCGGGTCTTACAAGATATACTAAGTAACACCTGTGGCCCGTACGATATATATTTTCTCAAGCAGAAATGTCGAGGGTGGAGTATGCCACGTATTCTGCAGGGGTTTTCAAATAAACAACGGGTCAATGACCGGATTGTGGGTAGATTAGTTATCCCGTAATAAAGGTTAAACGCCTGTTACCACAAACCTTAATGTAGGTCGACTGCGTCTAGCTATTTATCGTTAAAACCGGTTTACACGTGGCTCAACTAATGGTATATAAACCCGTGGCTGGGAACACTCGCACACCGTGAACCGGAGATGAATACAGAAGTTAAGACCGTACCAGCTAACTGCGTCTATATGACTCGTGATGGTGAAACGGTTCAACCCATGGGGGATGGTGTTAAGGCAGTCTTTGTCTCATCCTTCAGAGGTACGTTCATGTTGCACATACGCCGCTTCTTTGGTGAGTCTGATAAAACATTCCCGACCAAGATGGGTATGACACTTACTCGTCAAGAATACTAACAATTGATAGCGATGCAAAGTGGGATTCTAGCTGATTTTGATAGACTCGCATCCAGTCAAGGTGCTAACCAAGTCAAGCCAGTCACTAAGAATGTTCAAGCCAAGCCAGTCACTAACACTATTCAACCCTACCAAGACAATCAAATCACCAACACTTATCAGGCCTACAATAATCAACCCAGCTACCATGCAGGTGATGAAGCCGAAGACAGCCAGATGTTTGATCAAGCCGACAACAACCAGATGTTTGCTAGTCAACCAACATACAGTCAGATGTGTGATCAGAGCCCACCAACCGGGAGACAAGCAGCCCATGACTACTCAGACAACTGTATACCACTGGGTGATCCAAGAAAGAATAGACAACGTGTATAACTATCCATCTATGAAAATTAAAACAGAAAAAAATGAATGTCTTTGTTTATATGTTGTGTTCCATTTGTGTATACGTTTGTCCTTTTGAGATTGTACTTGTGACATTCTTCTTGGGTACTTGGCTCGTTTGCAGATATTTGTGTATTTGTACTTTTGTGGTATTGTACTTGTGTATGTGCGTCTGTCTCGCTATACCACTGTGTGTTTGTGTATTTATTCTTGTCTTTCTGTTCCAATTTAGCATAGCTTATGACTTATTACGTCTGCACTGCTATTGTCAAATTTATTGATCACGATCTGGAAAATGATTGCATCATTTTAAAGAGGGAGGGGGGCATAATGCCATAGGGTTGGTACCCGAAATTGACGTCAATGAAAGTACGTAGAGAATCCTAGAAGCCGAAATCTCAGAGAAACTAAGAGATAAGTTGTCAACAGAGAGAAACATCATTCTGACGTCACCGGACAATAAACAGGGACTTTCTTGGAGTTTGTAATGGCAGGCTGTGCTTGAAAACTATTAGGATATTCAAATTAGCGAACCAATAGTTTTACAAGGACAAAGTGGCTGGAATATGAGTTAAAGATATGATAACACACTCATATGAGATGATGCTGAGAATGAATGAACCGACTGCCGAGGAATTTTGATGGAATTCAGAAGCGGCGAGAAATAGACTTAGAGGAGAGAGAGAAGGTCGTCCACGGACATGTAAAGTAAGTTAGAACTAAATCAATTTACAACGGTATTGTAAGAGTTAACATTAATATTACATACATTCCATGATATAGTTACCGTCCGCCCTGTCAGCACAGGCACGGTAAATATGGAAGTATTTATTTGTTACTAAGCAAACCCGATGAGCTGTGAGAAAAAATAAACAGCGTTTGATGATCGATTACTCATGTCTGCGACTCGATCTTATTTCTTCTTCGGGGTTTTAAACCAAAGGTGCTGTTGAAGTTTTGATGAAGAACGAGCCTACAGTTAAATTATTTCTTGTTAAAAGTTCAAGAGTTATTGACAGCAGCGTCTTGGCAAATGGAAATGCACACGCCATAACATTGCAACTCCAAAGTCGAAAAACGTATATATATATATATATATATATATTGTGTGTGTGTGTGTGTGTGTGTAATGGTCTGTGCTTATCTGTGTACTGGAGAATTATACTGTATCTGCCACCAAGCATCCAAATGACAGGTCGGACGTACATTTACACTTATTCGACATCATTTTTAGAGCAGTTTGACATCAATATGTGCATACAACAGAGGAGAGACTTTAGCATGAGAACACTTCCATCCACGAAATTCTCATCGAACTTTTTGACGTAACTAGCCTACACTGTATCCTGATCGTGCTTAAGGATCGTTACACAGTACAATGCCATACATACTGAGTTTACATACTAAGCCACTCAGCCATCTACATATAGAAAGGACATTTACCTTTGTCTGGACATTATAGATGCTATTGATTATACACTGATCTAGAAATGTATATGAACTCAGATGCCAATATGGATGTGGGACATTATAGACTTGACCTCCATCGACGCTTCCTTCCATCATCATCATTGTCAAGGAAATCTGGAATTTATTGAGACGCTCATTTGGACTTTGTTCACCGGATCTTTCACGAAGATGTATCTACATTTCGACCGACACTTCTAAGTGAACGCCAGCACACTATCGGACATTGTCACGGACAGGATAGGACATCATTTTAAAGACTGTACACATATGGACGTTTACACCAGCTTAAACATGAGATCATTATTAAGAATCGTTCTACATTCCTTGCACCATGCAGACTGAACAGTCCAGGGATTTATCGTCGTAAGGTCTACACCTTAACCAATGATACCAGCGCTGTTTATTAAACATTCATCAGAAACAGCGGGCGCGTGTGCCACGGTGCCACATTTTAATACTGAAACTATATATTCGGTACAGATACTGCCTCAGTTTCTGGAAATCAGCACACAATTCTTACTTCTACAAGACGGATACTCATCTCCAAATACACAGACATCAGGACATACGACATTTTCACGCATAGTCAGTTACATAACGACATCAAGCCACCGTTGGTATCTATAACTGTCAGATACCATACCCACTTCAACTGTTTCTTGGTCTACGTATCACGTCAACATAAGGACATAAGGCCAGTATAATTTGTTGATGGTTATGTTTATTGTTGTTTGATTGGTGTATACGTAATATACAGATTATTTTATCGATGGCCGATTCGTCATTTCATTGACGTAGTTGGTGGTTGGTGGGCTATTTCCGTGCTAGATAAAATCATTATAGAGCATAGAAATACGTTTCGTACTTACATTCATCAGCTCGTTACGAATTTCTTTTGTGGCGATCTCACGTTTTGTCACTACTAGTAGTGTGTTGTAGTAGTTATATACGTTAGTTACCTGTGTATCGCTAGTCAATGTTATTTTCTTTTATGAGAATAGATATGTGTTTACGTCACACGTTGCTCGTTCTCTCGTAACTGTTATTTGTCTAGTGTTATTATATTCTTTATACTGAATATATTTTTCATATTATTTTCTGTTGTTTCATAGTGTAAAGGTTAGGACGGTATCTATTCACATTAAGATTGCTGAATTTCTTTTGTTATTCAGTTCTACATTATTGTTGAGTTTGAAGTTAACAATTCGTTCAACATTTGTATTTGATATATCTTCTACTCTATTGTCAACATACTTGCATCGTATCGATTCCTTTGCACTTCGCTATTTTATTTCAGCTAGATAAGTGATAGCGCAGTTAGGACAATATGCCGACACTACAAGACTGTATGAACATGGGTGAGAAGTCTGGTTTGACTGGTCTCGAGCTAAGGACAAGGGCAAAACAGGAATATAAAGGTTTCCAAATGCAACAAAAGGAGGACAAACAATTACAAGCAGTGCGTGAAAGAGAGGAGAGACAAGAAATATTGTCACTTGAGAAAGAATTAAAAGAGAAGGATATGGCTTTGGAAAGGGAAAGAATAGCGGCTGAAAAAGAGAAATTAGCCTTAGAAAGAGAAATAAAAGAAAGACATTTAGCGGTAGAGACAGAAATGAAGGAAAGACATCTAGCAATTGAGAAGGAGAAGCTAGCAGCCGAAGCACTTCTGAAGGACAAGGAACTTGAAGGCAATTTGAAGGTCAAGACATTGGAAATGGATCGTGAAGCTGAGATAGAACGAGAAAGAATACAAGCAAAGCATAATGATCCAGTTAAGAAGTACCAAGGACTTGATTCGTAACTTCCAACAAGGTGATTCTGTTAGTTCATGGATTACTAATTTTGAAGTTTTAGCAAAATTCTATAAAATTCCTGAACAGGACTTACCAATCTTATTCCATCGACATCTCGCATTGGAACCTTTAAAGGTGATTGAGCTGATCCCTGAGAATTTGCAAACCAACTACAACTACATGCGAGATAGGGTTCTTGCACATTTTAGTCTTGACGAAGCTGGTTTGCGTACAAAATGTACCACTCTTACTCCAAAGTCTAACCAAACATTCCTCGACTTTGTTTCTGAAACATCTTTTTGCTTTGACAAATGGTTAAAAGCAGCAGATGTTGGATCTGATTTTGATAAGATAAGTGACTTGATACTGAGAGACAAACTTCTGTCTGCTGTACCTGAAGCTATGTCTGTATTCCTCGTAGAGAATAAATGTAAGTCACTTAGTGAGATGGAGTCGCGAGGTGAATCTTTTTATAAAGATCACCGTGACATATTTGTTGAATGTGCACAACCAGAACTTGTGATATCGGCTAGCGCCAGAATCCAGAATCACAAAGGTAATGGTAAGTTTAAGAAATTTTCAAATAGAAACAGAGGTCCTTACCAGAACACAAAAAGAGCTTCCGACAGACCAAGGAAGGGTCACTTCACACGATGTCAACATTGTAAATTGTCTCACGGGTCTTTGGAAATGTGTGATCAACATCCTTTGTATGCTGCATACTTGAGAGACATCATGGCAAAGAAAAGAAGTAAGTATGACGCCTACAAGAGGAGTGTTAAATGTTTTTCTTGTCGGGCGTACGGGCATACCAGTAAGTCTTGCGCGATGAGAAATACTTGGAAAGAAGCAAGTACTGCGTATGTGTTCTCCAGTAGCGATTCTGATGACATAGAGGACACACATGCAGCTATCATACAGAATTATAGTGACAAAATAGACAAGACTGAGAAAGACATCCCTGTTGACGAATGTCTAGTAACCATTCATGAAGCCAATGCGGCAAATATTCAGATGGCATACTTAGTGTTCACCAAGCATGGGTGAATGACGAACTTACTACGTGCGTTCGTGACACAGGGGCTTCAATTATTGGAGTTGACCAAAAGTTAATAAAAGAGAAGATTACACAGGCAAAACTGTTGCCTGCAGAACTTTTGGCGGCACAATAGAGAGATATAAAATTGCCACAATCACGATACAATCTCCATACTTTGAAGGCACAGTACATGCAGCAGTTCTGCCTAATCCTTGTGCCGGTTTACTCATTGAGAATGTACCCAATGCAAATGATCACACTCACGAAGAGGCAATTCAATGGGAGATTGACCACACTCAAACGAATGCTGTCACGAGAGCCCAAGTGCGGCGACAAAAAGAACAATCTTCTCAGACTGACAATGACAATACTCAGAACACTATCACACTGACAGCTGACTTAGCTAATGAACAAATACAAGATCCTACACTACAAACTTGTTTTAAAAGCATACAAGAACCGTCTAAACAAGCTAAACATGGTAATTGGCAATTTATTTTAGACAATAATATTTTATCCAGACGATACAACAAAGGTCCAACACTTCTATTACAAACAGTGTTACCTACCAAATATCGCAGTGAAGCACTGAAGCTTGCACATGATTCACCATTTGCGGGTCATATGGGAATTGCTAAGACCACTAACAGATTGTTGGCACAATTTTATTGGCCTGGTTATATCAAAGATATTACCACGCATGTTCGTTCATGTACATTGTGCCAAAGAACCACACAAAAAGGCAAACAACCCAAAGCTCATGTTCAGAAAACTGATCTGGCATCACGCCCATTTCAGAAGATTGCTGTGGATATTGTTGGTCCACTAAATACTACTACTGATCGTGGTAATCGATTCATCTTAACCATGATTGATCTCTGTACTCGTTGGCCAGAGGCTATTCCACTCAAATACATCACCAGTAGATCCATCCTAGATTCATTATTATTAATTTTCAGCAGGATAGGATTTCCACGGTGTATATTGTCTGATAGAGGTAGTCAGTTCATATCTGCAGCTACCCAAGCAGCAATGAAAATACTAGGTATTCCACAAGTCTTTAGTTCACCTTGGCACCCAATGACAAATGGTGTCAATGAAAATTACAATGGGGTCCTTAAACGAACCCTAGCAAAAGTCGCATCAGAGTACTATTTGCGTACCGTGAGGTACCACAATCAAGTACGGGTCTTTCTCCATTCGAGCTTGTGTACGGCGCTAATCCTCGTGGTCCATTGATGTTATACAATGACATGCTGACAAACAAAACGTATGACCACCCGAAAAGAGAAGCCTATGAAATGGTTACTCAGTTGAGAGACAAAATCATGACAGCTTGTCAAATTGCATAATCAGCACTCGACAAAGGCTGGGGGAAATACAGGCAGTATGACAACAGAAACGCCAAGACAATAGTCTTGAAAGAAGAAGACGAAGTTTGGTTATTACTACCCGACCCTCGTGATTGTCTTGTCACTTCATGCAGGGTCCATTTAGAGTCATCAGAAAAGTCAGTGATGTTGATGTCAAAGGTAAACATAAATTTTCCACATTAATATGTTAAAACCATACATTGCACGTGACACTGACACATCACAGGTGATACAACAAATACCACATAGAATAGCAGCAGCATGTTGGGTGATTAATGAACAACAAGAATACGCTATTACACAACAAATACCAACTCCAACAGTTAATAGTGACAACGGTTGGCAGTCCATACAAATAAATCAAAACCTGTCAACACAACATAAAGAGAAACTTGTTTCAGCGATACAAGAATTTAATACAATTTTTCTGATAAGCCAGGACAGACATCGCTTATCAAACACAAAATCACATTGCTTTCTGATAGTTCCTGTAAAAGTGAAACCATATCCTATTCCTATACATTATCTAGAGAAAGTTACAGCAGAAATATCTGAACTAGATCAAAGTGGTATCATTAGGAAGTACACTTTCATAACTACTGTTCTCCAGTAGTGATAGTGAAAAAGAAGATGGTTCACTAGCGTCTGTGCGTCGATTACAGAATAGTAAACGCAGTTAACACTACTTGATGCAGAACCAATGCGAAATATTGATGAATTAATCGAAAGGCATGGCAAACTCTAAACTCTTTTCAAAGATTGACCTTACCAAGGGATATTGGCAAATCCCGATGGATGAATATTCCATGCATATCACAGCTTTTAGCACTCCATTAGGTCTATATGAATGGGCATATCTTCCATTCGGTCTACAAAATGCACCAAGCACATTTATGTGCATGATGAGAAAATTACTCCATGGTATTTCTAACGTTGCTACTTATATGGATGATATCTATATACATACTACAGACATAGACACACATATTAAAATTCTAAATCAAGTATTTCAGAGAATACAACAACACGGTCTTAAAGCTAAGCCGAGCGAGATTGAAACAGGTTTCACTAAAATAAAATTTCTTGGTCATAGAATTTCTGATGGGTTTCGGAAAACAGGTGGTTACCAAAATTCTTAACATTAAACCTCCCACCACTAAAAAAAAAACTGAGAAGTTTGTTAGGTCTGATTAACTACTATCATAAATTTATTCCTAATTTTGCTGATATGACAGCAACATTTTCTGAACTTCTAAAGAAAGGTCAGCCTACGAAAATAGTCCGGACAGATGATCATGACAAACTTTTACAGCAGATCAAAACTCTGTTTAGTACGTACCCTATTCTGAAACTGCCTGATATTTCGAAAGATTTTGTATTACAAACAGACGCGAGTTTTCATGCAATTTCAGCGGTGTTACTTCAGATACATGACGGAAAGTTACATCCTGTTCTGTATTTCAGTAAGAAGCTGTCAGATACGCAGAGAAATTATGCTATCACTGAACTTGAGGCTTTAGCTTTAATTGAGAGTATTGAGAAATTCTCGAGATATCTCCTTGGGAGGAAATTTCTGGTTCTGCAAATCTTTAAATCTTGTCACCCTGAGAATTCCAGAATACATCGTTGGTCACTGCTCTTACGGGATTGTGAGTTCGATATCTGTCATATTCCTGGCAGTGATAATAACTTGGCAGATATTCTTAGTCGACTTTAGATCTTCTACACAGTAGTTTCTTTTTTCTTAATGTTTGTCTACGTTCGTTCATATATTAATTAGGCCAATAGATTATGTTACAGATGCACCCGATTAGATAGCAATTTGCATAGCAAACAACAAATTATTTTACATAGTATTATTCGGTTGTATACATATGTTGTCAATTTTGTTTATTGGCAGAGACATTATGAAGCCAGTCGTCATATTCATTGCATCGAGACAATGATTATACTATGTCCTACTATCCGCTCTGGATGTTGAACTGTACCAGAACGAGGGAATTTGGTTTGAGTAAAATAGATTGACATTTTAAAGATAGAACTTTGATATTCTTAGAGAATGTGGTTATATATATTCACACGGATATCACGATGACTGTGATTAATAAGACATGAACTATACACTTAGATAATGTGTTAGTCATATTAACTATCTTAGCGTGGTTAGCTAAGAACAATGTTATTCCATTTAAGTTAATTGATAACTGTGCATTTAGATATTTAGTTATTCGCATAGTGAAATTGAGGACTATGAATTGTGATATAATCATTATTGAATGTGTTATTATATTAATTTATATTGGTTCACATAAGTTAAATTATTTTTTTTTGAGTGTCAGAATTTATTAATTATGAGTGATAATTAGGTTGATCACTGTCAACATATTAATATACGATATTAGCTCACAGACGAAGATTAAGCCACATTATAATTTCGCCATTAATCGCCATTACATTGTTGAGAGTCAACAGATGGACTATAGGCCTACAACTAGGACAGAGTACCACTACGGCTACAATTAAGGCAGATGATCTTACCTATATATGCAATATGGACAAGATCATAGCAAATGATAGATATTGCAGCGATAGTATAGAGCAGCAACTAGTGCGGACGGATTGGTACCTGTGAACCACACACGTCCCCTTACTCCGGTTATTTAGCTAGAGTTAGGATGCTTGTCTGAATGGACAAATGAGGGACTAATTTGTTATAGTTAGTTAGTACAGCCTCCCCATGGGTTGTCTACACGACGTATACCGCGGGATTGTAGACTGATGTGCGTGCCCGTCGTATAATAAATTTTGTTTAATTTTTGTGTAGGATACATAGGGGGCCATACTGTCGTACTTAGCATAGCTTATGACTTATTACGTCTGCACTGCTATTGTCAGATTTATTGATCACGATCTGGAAAATGATTGCATCATTTTAAAGAGGAGGGGGGCATAATGCCATAGGGCTGGTACCCGAAATTGACGTCAATGAAAGTACATAGAGAATCCTAGAAGCCGAAAGCTCAGAGAAACTAAGAGATGAGTTGTCAACAGAGAGAAACATCATTCTGACGTCACCAGACAATAAACAGGGACTTTCTTGGAGTTTGTAATGGCAGGCTGTGCTTGAAACTATTAGGATATTCAAATTAGCGAACCAATAGTTTTACAAGGACAAAGTGGCTGGAATATGAGTTAAAGATATGATAACACACTCATATGAGATGATGCTGAGAATGAATGAACCGACTGCCGAGGAATTTTGATGGAATTCAGAAGCGGCGAGAAATAGATTTAGAGGAGAGAGAGAAGGTCTTCCACGGACATGTAAAGTAAGTTAGAACTACATCAATTTACAACGGTATTGTAAGAGTTAACATTAATATTACATACATTCCATAATATAGTTACCGCCCGCCCTGTCAGCACAGGCACGGTAAATATGGAAGTATTTATTTGTTACTAAGCAAACCCGATAAGCTTTGAGAGAAAATAACCAGCGTTTGATGTTCGATTACTCATGTCTGCGACTCGATGTTATTTATTCTTCGGGTTTTTAAACCAGAGGTGCTGTTGAAGTTTTGTTGAAGAACGAGCCTACAGTTAAATTATTTCCTGTGAAAAGTTCAAGAGTTATTGACAGCAGCGTCTTGGCACCCCAGTCCATTTTCCACGTCGGGCATTCCCTCGTTAAATTGGAGACCCTTCATTGTCTCGTACATGGGTTGCCACTCTCCGTAGCACCATATAACCTCCTCTGGGATCGGGTCGACCATGTCTGGGATATGGGCCAGAAACTGTTGTACAAAGACGGATTTACCACATCCTGTTGGTCCCGCAATCATCGAAGGAAAAGGATGTTTCCATCGAGGATCCATGACTACGAATGACCACCCTCCTACCCATGTAACGCCTTATACGGGGTTCGAACCCGCGACCGCGCGACCGCCGCCAACGCCCCACCCCTGCGCCCCAAATTACGTCCGCCCGCACCCTAGACGATCCCGAGGACATGCAATGTACCCCTAACCCTTACACATCACCAATGGAATGTTGATAGTGTTATGCCCAGCCCTAAATAGATAAAAGACGAGAAAAATAAAGGTGGAAGAAACCGAGGAGGAAGAGCACTGTATCCCTAACACACCATCAATCGCATGATGTTAGTTTTTAAGCCCCGCCCACTACAACCATAATTAACAGTAATATTTAAATTTTAAAAAAAATTCTCAACAAAAAAGGGAGGTAACAATGCAAAAAAAAAATTTGATTATTTATTCCTCAGTTACATCTTTTGCCCCGTAGGGGCCGCTTTCTGACGCCACGGCGTAGGAGCTAGACTTTTTTATATAATGATTTACTAAGTCAATCCTAAAGAGTACTCTCGATTTGCGACTCAAATACCGCATAAGATACTACTCACGTGCCCCTGTCACATACTCAGAAATGATGACATCAAAAAGCAACTGAAAGATACGAGTTATGAGCCTAAACAAACGTGGAACGCATAATTACAATAACATTCGTAGAAGGCTAAACCATAATATACCATTACAATAGTTAAGAGCCCATCAAACACTAAAGCGGTACAGCTCAAAACTGAAAGTTGAACAAGTTGAACATTGCTAATTTAGGTTAAATTGTATCGGAAAATGTCCGACTTGTGACAGATATAAGAATCCAAATTGAGACGGCAGAGACGGCAATTAGAGTAAGCAAAAATGAAGAAAAAAAAACATTATTAAACAAATGGAAAGAATTCCTATATATACCTTGTCTCATCACGATGATTTCAGCCATATCTTCTAAGGAAATTAAAGATCCACAATGGTTCTCTCTCTATCTATCTAGCTCACGAGTTGCACCTCGAACACTGCTAATGAAATGCGGTGGCCAGACGTCGGACACCAAGTCTTAGAAGAAATACTAATTAAGGAACGATCCCTCCATAGGACACGGAAACTAAGACGGTTTGAGAGGCGGGTGAAGCTATTACAAACCAAATGTTCGGCACACTTGAAGTTCGGCACACTCATTGGGGAGTGAATTTACCATTTATACAACCCACAGCAAATAATGAGTCCCGATAAAGCAAGGAAAAGTCATACTGAAGACTCCTGGTCCCTGAGGATGATTTTGGTGTACGTTTCTCACACCCCCCCCCCCCCCCCCACATAGTTACATATCCTTTACAGGATGTTGCAGTCAACACCAGCATTTCACTGCCGTTGTTGATGTCTTGGCAAGTTTTACGTTCAGTAGTTTGCCATTGCTTTCTGAACGACTGATTCCCATACCAACACGTTAAAACCAACGCTACACGGTCTGCTGCCAAATTGTTCACCGCTGTGTTTCGAATGTTGATAAGCGGCATTACGAATCGAGTCCGTAACGCCATCGCCACGGAGACTATACTCTCATGCTATAACATATATTCTCCTTGTATGAAAACATTCTCAATGTTTTAATTAATTAAATTTGAGTACATAAAGAAAACAGCTAATTACGTAGTCAAACCTAGTTAAGTTGAAGGCCACAGACAGAATTTTAACAGGCGCAGGTGTTCAGCTTTGATATGGCGGGACCTTACTGAGTTGCGACCAGCCAGGTGCCTAGGAGAATAGGTTGCGATTGGGTGTGAGAAACATCAACAGACTAGCTGCTACGTAGGCCAATGATTAGCGATGGTTCAGATACAATATGCCCGACCGAGAATGATAACACTGGTCTATACACATGGTGGTGCCTTAAATTTTATAGCTGTTCTAGGGTAATTGTATGTTGCTGATTCCAAAAATGTAATCAGATTTTCCTGTCAGCTATAGTTTTTGGGATAACTAAGAATGACCTTCTTAGTAGGGCAATTGTTATGTACAAGCCTAGAGTTAGGTTGTATCAGTGTACATTTCGACTGTAATCTGCATGCATATTATATGTAATTACTGTGTATTTATTGCCATCATATAAAAAACTAGAAAGGTAGTACAACTTTATCACAAGCCTTTTATTTTTTAGGTAGTCAACACACACACAAATTCTTTTCAAGGACTTCCTGGAATGCGATATGCCCGGACAATCATTCTTAAGGGTCCAACAGTAATCTGCCATCATGTGGGCATCCAAAAGTCCATAGTATCTTGGTATCTTTCTTCCAATGTTTTTATATCTTAGTGAAATCTTTCACCTTGCTCCTCACTAAAGTTGGCAAGATTCTCGGAAAAGAAATGTAAACTGTTATTGAGGTAGTGCAACTGTATGCTCATATAGCATCCTGGCTTACAAAGACTTGACAGCATGTTTTCAACTAATTCAGAATAATTGTCTGCTTTAAGTTTACCCAGAATGTTTTGCACAACTAAAACAAAAGATGACCAGGCTGTAGACTCTGTTATGTCGCTTAAAAGTCGACTTTCTTGCACCGGGTTTTATCTCGTCTGGCTCGGTCTCTTTCCGCAGCGCGGAAAGCGTCGCACAAAGCACGACCTCCGTAGCTCTAGCGACGACCCACAGGAGTCTCCAAAAAATATCACTCGTGACCGAAGGACGCTGCACGGAATCGAACCCCAACCTTCGGAGACCGAGTCAAACGGCTGACCACTTCGCCACGGGACTCAATAAATAAAAATCAATAAAATTTTGATCATTTATTAACTTTCTAATTTAAAGTCCATCAACAATGCTAGCTTGAAGTTTGTCTATGCTCAATTCCGAAAATTGTCTGCATAAATAATTAAAACAGGTACCATCTTTGTTCCGTGCCTTAACAAACTGCTTCATCACGCCAAGCTTTATATGTAATGGTGGCAGTAAAACTCTTTTTCGATCGATGAGAGGTTGTTGATCATATTTTCTTCTCCAACTTTAAATGCATCCCTCAATGGTCACTATTTCTTTGTCCATCGCGTATCTTTTGCCATATTATCCCACAAAAATATAAAGCATGGATATTTGGTGAATCCGCTTTGCTGTTCAAGCAAGAAGATCCCCTAAGATCTGCACAAGCCATCCAGTTATGTTCTAAATACTTCAATGTACAATGAGCAATTGGAATTGAGCGATATTGTTACCATTGTGTAACAGAACACATACAAGTGATTGACTGCGAATCTTACAACCATGGTCAGGCTGCGAGAACAGCACGTTAAAAGAGGGGTGGCAAAACAAGAACACTATGCAGGAAGCCAAAGCAGATTAATAATGCAGGCAGGCAGGCAGGTAGGTTGGTAGTAGATTAGATAGATAGATAGATAGATAGATAGATAATAGATAGATAGATAGATTAGAAAAAGATAATAGATAGATAGAAAAAGATAGATAAAAATAGATAGAAAAAGATAGATAGATAG